>KN832884.1:15837-33418 GCA_000827325.1 Oidiodendron maius Zn | reverse complement strand
TAAATATACTATAAAAAGAGTCTAGACTATACTAGATTAGACTATATAGTCTAACTTATATAAGTCAAAAGTATATAGTACTAGCAACTCTCTAGTATACTACTAGAGTAGTTATAGATAAAGATAGATAAAGATCTAGTAGTAATAGAAGCAAAAACTCTAAAAATACCCCTTTCTATTAGCTTTCTAGAAGCCCTTGATTATATAACTAATTAGCTTATATAGTAGCTTTAGAGAATTACTAATATTTTAACTCTATAGTATAAGACTAGCTATAGTTAAGGTAAACTATAGTAGAACAAGGAAGTAGATAAGGTAGTAATAGAGGTATTAGTAGTATAATATAGCTACTATATAGTAGTATTATAATATATATAGATAAAGCTTTAAGAAACTATCTAGAAACAAAGGTAGGTAATCCAAGAAGTATAAATAAGGTATTAGAGACTAGCCCTTACTAGAGCCTTAAAGCAACTAAAGACCCTTTAGAAACTCTAATAATAAATATAACTAAGAAGTTATATCCTTTAAGAGCTACTAATAATACTACTACTATATTAAAGTAAGAATACCCTTTAGTTAATATTTATCTATAAAAAAAAGAGTAAAACCTTAATAGAGAGGTTCTTCTCTAGTAGTAAAGTAGACCTTTAGGATATCAAAGATACTATCTAGAAAGAGACTTTAATCTAGTAGTAATTCTCTATTAAAAAGGTAGTTACTATAAAGGAAATAGAGGAAAGACTTAAATAGAGAGTCTAGAAAGTACTAGAATTAAGTAATAACCTCCTAGTAGGGTTTCTAAAGGTATATAATAGACTCCTTTTAATAATTCTTATAGCTATAACCTAAACTAGCTTTAATCTTAAATACTTTTTAAAGTAGTTCTATAGTATAGAAGTAGTAGTCCTTAAGAAACTAGATAAGATACTAATATAATAATAAATAACTAGAGACTAGAGACTAATCTCTCTATTAAATATAGTTAGAAAACTTATTAAAAGAGTAATAAGGAGTTAAATTATAGATATAATAGAGTTATAGTAACTACTACTAGAGAGTTAAATAAGGAATAAAAAAGAGTAGTCTATAGAACTTACTATATATCTAGTTACTAAAGTAGTATAGATAGTCTAGAGCTATAGAGTAATAGCCTTACTACTCTAGCTTAATATTAAAGGAGCCTTTAATATAGTTAACTATACTAGACTTCTAGATACTCTATATAAATAGAGCTTTCTAATATAGGTAGTAAGGTAGACTAATAGCTATCTTAAAGTATACTCTATAAAGCTTATATTTAATAGTAAAGTATTAGAGTTAATATAGATTAGAGTAAGGGTCCTATAGAGATCTCCCTTATTACTAATCTTATTCCTACTCTATATAGCCTTGCTTTATAAAGCTCTAGAGAAATATAGAAACCTGATAATTATAGGATTTATAGATAATATAAACCTTCTAGTAACTAGCTATAATATCTAGAAGAACTACTAGTAACTTAAGGGTATATTTAAAGTCTATAAATACTAGACTAAAATAAGAGGTATAGAGTTTACTCTTTAAAAAAGCAAACTTATATACTTTATCTAGAAGTATATAAGGTTCTTAAAGATAGTTTATCTAGTAGGATATATAATCAATCTAGTAGAGTTAGCCTGATTCCTTAAAGTCTAGCTAGATAGGAAGCTCTAGTAGAGTTATTACCTAAAAGAAATTAAGAAGAAGCTAGCTATTTAGAAGCTTATATTTATAAAGCTTATAGTATTAGTCTAGAGATATAGCCTAGTCTATATAAGAGAAATCTATATTAAGGTAATAAAGGTAATAATAGTATATAAAGTATCTATATAATATAAACCTAGTAAGGTAGGAGTAAACTTTAGAGGTATTACTAACTACTTTAGTATAGTATAGTCTAACTATCTCTATATAGTAACTAGAGGATATTATATAATCTAGATTTAATACTTTAAGATTAAAGCAGCTACTCTATTAATCTATATATACTTTAATAAGAGAGTTATAGAATTTAAGTTAAGGCTTAAATATATAGATATAGCTAAGAAGGTATATAGTGCCTATACTATAGTAGTAACCTGTCTCTAATAGTAGAGGATAAGAATCAGGCTAGTAGGACTATAACCCTTATCTAAAGAAGGAGAATAGAAGGCAAAGTAGGTAAGTAGATAGTATATTAAAGGGGAGCTAATAATAGATAAAGTAGTAAAGAAAGACTAGAGACTATAGTAGGAAGATAAGGTCAAGATATAGATAAGGTTCTAGAGAGGATCTAGTATAGAACTAGTAGATATAGACTCTAAATTTAAAGAGAAGAAGGTATTCTAGAAATACTAGAGCCTTAAGAAGTATAAAAGCTCCCTTTTTATATAGATCTATATAGATAAGATAAAGCTCTAAGTATTTCTATTCTAGTAAAGGGTTCTAGAAGTAAATATACTACTCTATTACTATAGTATTATAGAGGAAACATTAGTCTATATAGTCCTCTATTATCTAGAACTATAATAAGAGAGAGAGGAGCTTTAGAGAGCCCTTCTACTATACCCCCTTTAAACTACCTATAACTTTATAGTAGTAATAGTAGACTTAGCCTATATAGGGATAGTAGTAAAGTAGCTACTAGCTACTAGCTGCTTCCCTAAGTTCTAGTAAACCTATAGGTATATAGTAATCTAGAACTAGAAGGAGAAGGAGGAAAAAAGAGGGCTATAGAGGCTCTAGATAATATTATATAGTTGGTAGTAAGACTAGCTAAGTAGTAGCAAGAACTAGGTAAAGATACTTTATATATATAGAGACTAATATATAAAGGTTTTGTCTAGCCCTAAGGGGTATAGTTTACCTTATAATATTTCTAGTAGAGGTTCTATAGCTAGATAGCTAAATAGAGTATTAATAATAATAATAATAATCTATCTAAAGATAAAATACTATTAATAGTTTATAATTTACTTTTAGTTTTATTATAAAGAATTACTAAAACTTTAAGATAAATAACTTGTTTTTATTTAAGATTATCTTATCTAGTAGTCTATATTAATTATTAATAATCCTTAAGAATATATATATTAGCTTTATAATATTACTACTTTCTTTATAGAGTATAAAATATCTATATTTAATAGATTTATCTATTATTATCTATATTAAGTTATAAATAACTTTAGTTATTAGTTTCTTTAATAATAAAAGTTTAATAATAAAGTTAAAGATAATAGATTTCTATACTTTATTTAGTATTAATAGTAATTATAGTAGTCTATAAAGTATATATTAATTTATCTTACTTTTATTATATAAGATATATTCTTTTATTACTTTTTTTATCTTCTTAAGAAGTAATAGTCTTTTACTAATTATTTAAAGGTTTATATAATTCCTTAATATCTATATAAAATCCTATCTTATTCTAATTAAGATATAAATAAAGCCTTTAAATTATAAGATACTTTATTAATTAACTAGAAAGTCTATAGTTAGTTTCTTTAAAACCCTTTATATATTCTTATCTATTATATATAATATATATATATAGTAAGTTACTTAGAATAGTAAACAATATAATAACTTAAGAGGAATAGAGATCTTAGTCTAAAGGTAAGGGCTTAAAGGTATATTCAACTATTAATTAACTTAACTAAAAGAATAAACTAAAGAGTAAAGAGAATAAAAAGAAGAGAGTCTTTATATAGAGGAGACTTAATTAGATAATCTAGTAGAGTAAGGTTATATAGTTCTAGTATATATATATTAAAAGGTTTAGTATTATAATATTACCTCTCTCTTCTAAATAAACTTGCTCTTAAACTATATAAATAAGTATAATAAAGAAATAGTATCTATATTCCTACTCTTTATATCTACCCTTACTATCTTGATATACTAAGGACTATCCTATCCTTCTTTTATCCTATAGTAGTTATTATCTCTCTAAGCCTCTAGTTCCTTACTCTATTAATAGTAGTCTATCTAGTACTATAGGTTAGCTAGTAGCCCCTTAGTATTATTATACTCCTTATAGAAGGCCTTAAGCAGATAAGGTAACCCCTTAAAGTTCTCTATATTATAGAACTTAGACTAGTAGTTAAAGCCTATCTACTTAGTCTAGTATTAGAGTCTTTATTACTTTACTCTACTCTAACAAATATATTTAACTTTCTATTTAGAGTACTAGTTATATATAACTAGTAGTAGTAGATTAGAGTACTAGTCTAGTAAGGGATTATCTAGGTCCTTCTATAAGAGGTCTAGAGTAAAGATATTATTCTATTAGTTACTATTAGGGAGATTAATCTGATATAAGTATTCTACTTGCTTTATGATTCTATAGAGACTCTTATTCTAGTAATCTAGCTTCTAGCTTAAGTGTTTACTTATCTAGTTCTTAGTAGATATCTAGACTTTATTACTAGTACTAAAGTTGACTAGCCTATAGTGCTTGTTTATCTAGATACTCTACCTTTCCTATACCTTAGCTATTGACTTGTAATACTATTTCTATACTTTATAGATCCTCTTAACCTATACTTATATATCCTATCTAGCTCTAGAGTGTTACAAACATGAAGCAAGGGCCTAAGGCTCGGTAGACAACGGTCTGTACAGAGAACCCTTGTAAATAGTCCAGGATAGGTCATATAATATATACAGAATCATGATAGCATTAGAATTATAGTGATAATTCAAAAGGATTCAGTGATTCAAGGTTAGTAAAGGTTCTATATAAGTAGTATATATTTCCTTAGTAGATAGAAGCTTTATACTTAACTCAAATAAAGTATCTTATTACTACTTTAGTAACTTACTAAGTCTATATATTACTTCTTAACTTAATAGTATCCCTGCCTTACCTAACCTATTCAACAACTTATCTAATATTAGGTATAAGCTATTATTATACTTTAAGCACCCTAATCTTAAGTACTAATATATTATCGTTATCAAGAAGTCAATATATCTTCTATTAAAGGAGAAAGTTCTACTAGTAAGTACCAAGCGATTAAACTGCTTATAGGATTACTAAACAAGAGTATTAAGATAGAAACACCTTAGGCTTACTCTAGAGAGAAGTCTAAACTTAAGGGCTTCCTTGTTTAACTAAACTTGTACCTAACCTTCTATACCTAACGTTTCACCTCTTTAACCAAAAGGGTACTATATACTATTACCCTCCTTAAGGGAGAAGTATTAAACTGGATTAAAGGATTTATATAGGACTACCTTACTAACGCTAGCCTATAAGGGCAGGTAATAGCTGAAATAAGGGTAGAGATATACTATATCTTTATAACCTTTAAAGGATTTTTAGAGAGACTTAATTATACCTTTAGAGATTTTAATAAAATCAAATAAACAGTCAGAAAGATCTAGTCCCTAAAACAAAAAGAGTCTATAGTTATATATATAGCGGAGTTTAATAGATATTCTATTAAAACAGGATAGAATAATATAGTACTTAAGGACAAATATTATAAAGAACTGAAAGAAGTTATAAAGGATAAACTATCTAGAGTAGACTTCCCTGATTTGTTTAGAGAACTAACTAAGGATACTATATATATTAATAATTGATTCTATAAAAGGGTCCAGGAGAAGAGAGGGTTCTATAACCTAACCTCTAAGAAGCAGTATAATTATAGAAACTACTATAGCCCTTAACTAATAGAACTTGATACTATATATAGAAAGGAACTATTACTCTAGGAATAATAGAACTATATAGAGAAGAAATTATACTTCTAATATAGAAAACCTAGTTATATAGTATATAACTATAAGTCTAGAGGAAATAAACAAAAAGGACTATATAGGGGTAAGGTTAATACTATAAACTATAGTAGCTATAACGGACTAATAGAATATAATACCTCCTTTATAGGAACAATATTTGGCCCTTATAAGAAGTTAAGCTTTATAAGAACTTTCAGTACTTAGGCCTATATACTAGTATCCTAATTATCTTCCTTGTCTTTAGGACAGGAAGACTAGACTATTTAGATAGAGGAGTTAGTAGAAGCAGACCTAGATAGTAAAGATAACTATAAGTATATTTTATAAAGCCTAGTAGTAATTAATTTTATAGAAACAAAGGGCAATAATATAAACAGTAATTCTTCAGATACTAAAAACTTAGAGAGCTTATAAGGGGAAGTAACCCTAGATCTAGAGCTAAAGGAAGAGCAAATGGAATCTAAGAGGATATCCTCCTAAAAGACACTAAATATAATAAAACAAGAAGAAAGGGATACCTATATACTAGTAGGATTAGTATCTATATAGAAGTACCTTAAAGAGTCTAAAGATAACTTCTATAATATAATAAATTGAATCAAGAAGTAATATAGAGATTATAAAGGGAACCTAGTACTATTAATTAATAAGGTAGAAGACGTTATAGAATCTATAAGGTACTATTATACTGATATAATATACCTAGAACTTATAATCAAGAAACAAATAAAGGAGATAGACGAAGCAGTAAAGCTAGATATCAAAAGGAGCCAGTAATACTAAAACAAATTAGCTATAAATATTGACCTCCTACTCTATTTAAGACAAGAATTCAATAGATTAATCAAGAAGAAAAAACTTATAGAATAATAGCTAGAGGAATATAGAAAAGCCAAGAATATAGTAAGGACTAATTACCCTTAATATAAAGAACTTGCTTAAAGCTTCTACTATACTAATAAATATATAATATATAAATCTAGTAAGGAAGAGATAGGATACTAGCCTAAAAAGAATAAGCTAGTCTACTAGATAAAAATACTTTAAACCTTAATAACTTATATTAATAAAGCTAGAATAGAGTCAAAAAACTAGTTAGTATTAATATAAGAAGGCCTATATTAAGGCACCAGTAAGGCTATAGAAGACTATATAAAGAACTAAATATAGCAGGAAAAGGATACTAGATTTTCCTAAATATCCTTATAAAAGGATAAATACTTAAAGTATTAATAGACTTAAAAGCAATAGACAACTTTATTAATATATAAACAGTTATATAAGGAAGGTATTAGGCTTTAGAAAAGAAAGCACTATACTAACTACTTTTTGTTAATAGAGGAGAGATTAGATCTAATAAAAGAATAGTAACCTATAAGACTAAGAAATTGTTAATAACTATATTAAGGGGATATACTAAAGATATTTAATTTAATATTATTATTATAGGTACTTATAAGGTAATACTTGGTATACCTTGGTTATAATTCTATAACCCCTAAATTGACTAGATAGGTAAATATATTACTATAAACTAATACTAGTATAGAAGCAATAGTATAGTATCTAAAGGAAGGATAGAACTTCCACTCTATAAGTAGTTATATATAACTATTAAGGAGGAAGAGGATCTAGTCTAGGCCTCTATACTAAAGCAAATTCCAGTAGTATATAAGGAATATAAGCTACTATTCTGAGAAGTGCCTATAAATAAGGTATTTCTGAAGTACTAGCTATAGGATTACAAGATATCTATTAAGCCCAGAAAGATACCTCCTTTTAGACTATTATACTAGATATTAGAAAAGAAGCTAAGGGTTCTTAAGAAATTTATTAATAAGAATCTAGTAAAAGGATTTATATAACTATCTATATTATTAGCAGCAAGCCTAGTCCTGTTTATACTAAAAAAGAACAGTAATCTATAGCTATATATAGACTATAGATAGCTAAATAATATTACTATTAAAGATAGATATATACTACTACTAATCAATAAATTATATAATAGACTCTAAGAAGCTAAATATTTTATAAGTCTTAATATATAGAGAATATATTATATAATAAGAATAAAGGAGAGTAAGGAATAGAAAACAGTATTCTATACCTGTTATAGCCTCTATAAGACTCTAGTTATATAGGAAGGACTAACTAACGCCCCTATAACCTATTAGCAAATAATTAATAACTAGCTATATAAATATCTTGATATCTTTATAGTTGCTTACTTAAATAATATCCTTATATTCTCTAAGATACTAACTAAGTATATCAAATATATTAAGAAAGTACTAGATAAGATTAAGTAGACAAGACTACTAATCAAACCAGGAAAATATAAGTTTTATAAAAAGGAACTTAAGTTCCTAGAATATATTATTAGAGAAAATAGAATCTAGATAGATAAGGAAAAGGTAAAGGCTATCCTTAAGTAGCTAGTCCTATAAACTATTAAGGAAGTATAATCTTTCTTAGGATTTATTAACTTCTATTAATAGTTTATCTAGGATTACTTAAAGGTAATAGTACCTCTAATAGGATTAATAAAAAAGGACTAGAAATTTATATAGAATAAGATAGCTCAAGAAGCCCTTAATATACTTAAATATAAATTTATATAAGCACTAATACTTACTACCTTTAACCTAAAACAGAAAATTATTCTAGAAATAAATATATCTGACTTTACTATTAGAGCTTGTTTAGAATAAATTAATAAGCAAGAGAAGTTAAGACTAGTTATATACTATTTATATAAACTATTACTAGCTAAATTAAACTATAATATATACAATAAAGAACTATTAGTAATAGTTATTATATATAAATAGTAAAGAGTTTATCTTAAAGGATCTATATATTAGATATAGATCTAGATAGATTACAAGAACCTTACTTCCTTTACTATAACCAAGATCCTAAACCAAAGACAAGTCTAATAGTCTAAAGTATTATTAGCCTATAACTTTATTATAGTATATAAGAAAGGATTAGAGAATACTAGAACTAATACTTTAAGCTAATAACAGGACTATACCAGGAAACCTATAAAAAGGCTCTAAGCAATATTATAAACTAAGGATAAGGGTATAGAATATAACTATAAACTATTAGCTATAATTTTAGTTATAGAGGATATATAACTAGAAAAGATAATTAAAGGTATATATTTAGTAGATAGGAGTATATAAAGAGTTCTAAAGGAACTAACTATAGATTTCTTAATTAACTACTAGAGTATATTATAATTTAAGGGCCTTGTCTATATCTTAACTAGAATAAGAAAGGATTTTATATAGAAGTAATATATACTCCCTATATATAGATACTAAGGAATTATAAGAATCTTTAAAAGACTAGTAAGGGACTACTACTTCCTAGATATAAGGAAGGAGATAGAGAAAGTAATAGAGGAATATATCTTATATAATAAAAGCAAGACAAACTAATATACCCTTTATAGGCTACTATAACTACTACTAATACTAGATAGGGTATAGAAATCTATTACCTTTGATTTTATTATTAAACTCCTATTATTAAAGGAACTAATAACTAAGGTTGTTTATAACTTGATATAGATAATAATAGATAGATTAACTAAATATAGGTATTTTATACCCTATAAGGAAAGCAGCAATACTCTAGAATTAGTATATATATTCCTAAGGATTATTCTTAGCTAGTATAGACTACTAGAAGAAATAATCTTAGATAGAGACAAGCTATTTATCTTAAAATTCTAGCAATCTCTTATAGTAAGGCTAGAAGCAAACTATAAACTGTTAATAGTATTCTATCCTTAAACAGATAGTTAAACAGAGTAGCTAAACTAAACCTTAGAATAGTATCTAAAAAACTATATTAACTATAGACAAAACAATTAGATAGAATAGCTACTACTAGTATAGTTTGCTTATAATAGTATAAAAAGTAAAGCAATAGAGACTTTACCCTTCTTTACTAACTTTAGCTATAAACCAGAGGTCTATAGATAACCAAGAAAAGATAAGGAAAAAGCAGAACTATCTAGAGTATTTATAGATAAGCTGTAATAATTAAAGGAATAGCTTATAAAAGATATTATATTTAGCTAGTAGTAAACTATAGCAAATACTAACAAAAAGTATAGTATAGAACCTCCGCTAAAAGAGAGGGATAAAGTATACCTACTATAAAGGAATATCAAAACTAAACAATTAAGCAGTAAGCTAGACTTCAAGAAACTAGAACTATTCAAAATTCTAGAGAAGGTTAGATCTATTAATTATAAACTATAGCTACCTAAGAACTCTAGACTCTACCCTATATTCTATATATCTCTACTAGAACTAGTAAAGGGAGATATACTAGTAGTAATATAAGCTAAACTCTAACTAGAGAACAATCTAGGGGAATATAAGGTTAAGGAAATCCTAGATACTAGAATAACTATAAAGGGTTAGTAAGAGTACTTGATCAAATAGAAAGGATATAGTCAAACAGATAATTTATAGGAACTAGAAGAAAATCTTAACTGTCTAGAGCTTTTGAAAAAGTTTCTCTACCAATATCAATCAAGTCCTAGAAAGAAGGTGATATAGGAAGATCAGTATCAAAAGCAACCCTAGAAAAGTCAAGGGGGTTGCTTGGAAGGTTGCTTGATATATTGGCTGAAGTAGTAGGTATAAGAGTATAGATGCTAGTCTTGTATACCTCTGCCTTTTCTACTGTATCCAACTTATCCAGAGACTTTAGGCTATAATGAAGCATTTCTGTAGTATAAGTATAGAACATTTCCCTTTGTTTATTTAACTGTATCAGCTTGGATTGCTAGGCAGAAAGGCGTTTGAATAATTGTTGCTGCTCTACCTGAGCCTCGGTCCAGATATCAGCAAGATCCTTCTCTATCTTCTCTAGAGTGGTCTAATCGCTCTTTAAAGGGCCCCAAACGTTATATTTTATAGAACCTCTAGCTTGGATATACTTAGTATAGTAGTTGGAATCCAAGGATACAACATATATATAACAAGGATCTTTGCGATAACGAGAACAGGAGAGTATAGTAAAACCGTTATATAGAATATAATAGTAAAGACTTTCACGATTTTCCTTATTATGTTTGTACCAGGAAGCTGGTATAATGAAAAGAGAAGAAGGAGTATAGTGCTTGAACGAAGTCTATTCTCTAGGTATTAAGCGATTAAGATAACGCTAACTAGAGAGGGGCTAGTGTTATAAACATGAAGCAAGGGTCTGAGGCTTAGTAGATAACAGTCTGTACAGAGAACCCTTATAAGTGGTCCAGGATAGGTCATGTGATATATACAGAATCATAATAGTATTGGAATTATAGTAATGATTCAAAAGGATTTAGTGATTCAAGGTTAGTAAAGGTTCTATATAAGTAGTATATATTTCTTTAGTAGATAGAAGCTTTATACTTAACTTAAATAAAGTATCTTATTACTACTTTAGTAACTTACTGAGTCTATATATTACTTCTTGACTTGACGGCATCCCTGCCTTACCCAACCTACTTAACGACTTACCTAACATCAGGCATAAGCTATTGTTACATAGAGATATACTCTAAGATAGGGATATTGTCCTAAGGGTATTCCTAATCAATATCTATCTATAGCTAGTAGCCTAGCTTAACCTAGAAGGGCGATAGACTAGTAGAGTTATATAGTAGAGTAGCTACTATATAGTCTATAGTATAGATTAGATAGGACCAGTTATCCTAGAAGGTATTAATAAAAGAGTAAAGCTACTAATTGATCTACTAGTTTATATTCTTTGTTTAACTATCTGTTTAGGGATAGTAGACTATAAAGAGCTTAAGCCTTATTCTAAGGAGATAATAGAACTCTTTCTAGAAGGCTAATATAAACTATAGACTATAATCTAAGACTATAGTTATAGCTAGTCTATAGTACTTATATATATATATTAGGTAAAGCTATATTAGTATCTATATATTGATTGTTTTATTATAAGGGATTAATATAAGTCTCTTGCCTAACTAGTCTATAAATATATAAACTATATTCTTGCCTTCTTTATCTAGTAGTATCTCCTTAAAGTCTATAGAGATATATTACTAAAGATAGTCTAGTATAAGTAAGGAGTATAGTAGTTCTAGAGTCTTATCCCTTAAAACCTTAGATTATTAGTAAGTATAATAGTTACTTATAAACTAGTTGATATTAGTGTTTATTCTATACTAGTAATACTATTCCTTAATTAGAAGTCCTATCTTATACTTTCTAGAGTAGGCTATTAAGATTCTATAATATAAAGCTTTAATTAAGTCTATATAGACTAACTAAGCAACTATAAGCTTCCTATTCCTTTTAAGTAAGCTATCCTGGATTATATATCTACTCTTATCCTACTAGTCTAGCTTCTAGATATATATAAGGTCTAGTACTATATAGTTAGTCTAGAGGATTTTATTGATTAAGTCTAGCTAGTTCTTGATTAAGAAAAGAGATAGATTAATCTAATTAACCTTAAGGTTCTAGATTATCTACTAGTCTAGATTCTTATATAGTAGTAGAACCTGTTCTCTATTATCTTTCTTAGCTTAATTAAGGTCTCTAGTCTATTCCTTGATTTATATTAATAGATTAGCCTTATTAGTCTTATTTAGTTTATAGGATATCTTGAAATAGTACTAGAATAGGATTTCTATCTAATATACTTGTCTTACTAAAAGTAGCTTAAAGGTTATAAAGTACTCTAAAGCTTTATAGTCTATAATAACTTAAACAGAGTCTCTAGTACTTTTAAGTTTAAAGTATTAGTACTATAAGGCCTAAACTATTACTAGTAGTTTCTTATTATAGATTAGATAATTAGTCTTAATAGAGGCTATTATCTTTAAGAAGTATTTTATAGAGTACTATTCTCTATTAAGACCTTTTTAGAAGAATATAGTAGTAGTAACTATATTAGAAGTATTAGTCTCTAGAAGGTATTAGCTATCTAGGTTATAGTATACTAAGATTAGAGTATAAATAAGTATATATTAGAGTATCTTGAATGCCTAGATATAGCCTCTATTAAAGGAGAACTTATAATCCTTATAGATAAGTCTAGTAAGGGGTAATATAATACAACTATAATTATAGATAAATCACTAATAGAAGTTATAGAACTTAAGAAACAATTAAACTCTATAGACTATATAGGGGTAGAGCTAGTCTATAATTGCCTTAACTTTATTAGAGTTAATCTATATTCTGTCTATAGAGATAATAAAGTCTAGATACTTAGTTTATATAATATTAAACTTATACTTCTTGATATTAGTCTATAAGCCTATAGCTTATAGTCTCTTGATTATCTACTTGATATATATCTTATACTAGAGCTTATCTTCTAAGTAGATTAGGATATTATTAAGATAAGCTATATAAGTTATATCTAGAAGATCTTAAAGTATATTATTAATATAGCTCTAGAAGGCTATAGGACTATTAGTTAGTCTAAAGGATAGGACTTTATATTAGAATAGACTATAGTATATTTAGAAGGCTGTTAGCTCTTTTAACTTAAGGGAGATCTAGATCCTATAGAATATTTAGTAGATATCTAGCTTAGTAAATACTTTAGCCCTGCTTAACTATACAAGCATCTTATCAATTAAGGGAAGAGGATAATAGTTCTTTTTAGTTAGTATATTAAGCTTATAGTAGTTAATATAGAACTATAGTAATCTATCAGCCTTATAGATAAAGAGAATCAGGGCTATAAAAGGGGCTTTACTTAAGGTTATAAAGCCTTTAGCTAGATTATATATAAGATATTCCTGTATAGTAGTTAGCTCCTTAATTAAGTACTTGTTTAGATAGCTGAACCTAAGTATATTATCCTTAATAAGCTTAATCTTATAGTTAGCCTTTTGATATAGAGGTAAGGTATTAGATTCCTTTTTAGACTAGAAGTCTAGGAAGTTATAGTAAGCCTAGAGGACTTGCTATTAAAGTATCTCCTCTATCTCTAGGTTAGGGTCTACTACTAGATCCTAGTATCTATCCTTGATTATATAGTCAAGGCTATCTAGTATAATTAAGAAGATCTCTATTCCTAGTTAGTATATATTAAGCTAGAAGCTGTTAGTAGTAATAGTCTTAATCTTAAGAGTTAATACCTGTTTCTAACTAGACTACTTAAGGGAGGCCTTTAGCTTGCTTTCTCTTTCCTAGCTAGATAGTTAATAGTCTTTAGGAAGCTTTAGCTCTTAGTTTATTTATATAAAGTCTTCCTGGTTCTATTATTCCTATATAATACTATATTTAGCTAGTAGTTATTATATTAATATAGGAATAGCTAGTTGCTTATATATTAATATATTAAAGGGTAGCTGTCTATCCTAGATTGACTATAATTTCTTGTCTTAGAGTTCTAGAAGGCTTGCCTGATTTAATCTAGTAGCTAGGTTAAATTATAGGTCTAGTAGTAGGGAAGCTGCTTTATTGTCTAGGGATAGCCCTTTAGCTAGGTCCTTTATTAAGATATTAATCTAGATCCTATCCTTCTATCTCTTCTTATTATAGGCAATTAGGCTATCTCTCTAGAATAGATCCTACTAATATTATAGCTAGACCCTTTAAGACTAGATCTTATTTCTAGAGTATATAGTAATAGTTTAGGAGTAAGTCTTATTAGAGGGAAATTCCTATAGCTACTATAGCTATTGGTTATAAATATCAATTGAAATATAGAAATAATTAAAGAAATTCCTTTTAATAATAATATTATAAGAGTCTAGCTCTATAATCAGTATTAGAAGGTTATAGATCCTATAACTATTAATCTTAATATTAAACAAGAGGTATTAGGATATTAGAGATCCTTTCTTACTATTGAATCCCTTAGAATAGATAGCCTAGAGAAGCTATCTAGGCTTTAAGTTAAAAGTATAGTAAAGGTCTAATATAAATTTTGAATTAAGGAAGATATAGCTACTTACTCTAGTATTATTAAGGGCTTTAGCTTAGATTATAATTCTATCTTTATAGAATATATATATAAGGGTAAAGGAGTTGCCTACTATTAGTAAACTTAAATTAATCTACTAGAGATTAAATATATAGGCTCTAAAGAGAGAGCTTTAGCTTAGAGCTTCTAGTTTTCCAACTTGGATTTAGAGTCTATCTTATTATTTGCTTTATTACTAGAAACCTTAATATCTTGTTTAATCTTATTAATCCTTAGTATAGTATAAGGGTTAGAGCAAGAGCTAGTAAAGTACTCTACTTTACTATAATTAAAGCAAGATACTTTTAATAGATTAGTTACTAGTATAGAGGATATTCTAGGATCTAGAGTTAATAAATCCCTTTTCTTGACTATAGATAAGGCTTAGAATAGTCTATATAAATATCTAGATACTAGTAGTATACCTAGAAGTAGCTATATAATAGAACTACTAGGTTTTATAGTTTATATAGCTATAGGATTAGACTAGTAATACTAGACCTAACTTATAGATAGGAATTAGTAGTAGAGCTTCTTAAGGTTAATGTTTAGTCTCTAGTACTTATATACTAGTTCCTAGTATATAGAGTATTAGTAGTATATAGCTAGAAGCTAGTTCTTAAATTCTTTATTTAGCTTATATTATAAGTAACTTCACTATATAATAAAGGGGACTCTATCTATTAAGGCTAGGTATATAAACTTAGTATAGAATTTATTAAAGTCCTATTCTAGAGAATACTTTAGAGTATAAAAAGAGTTCTTTGATTACTTAGTCTTAAAGTAGTTCTAGAAGACTATATTTAGATACTCTAGTATCTTATTTATAGTTAGCTAGGGATCTAGACTATCCTTATTGATCCTTAGTTCTAGGAAGCTCTAGACCTTGCTTTCAGTATAACTAAAGATATAATTAATCCAGTCCTGTTCTATAGACTACTAGTCTATATTAGTATATAGTTTTCCTTATAGGAGGGATCTTTAGATAATATAGATAGATAAAATACTATTATTAAGCTTAGTAGAATCTATATACTTAAGGGAATACTTTATAGATTATAGGTAGCTCCGATTATACTAGTAGTATCTAGAGCTATAATCCTAATAAGATCTATAGAAGCTATTAGAAGGAGAGTTGTCTAAGCCTTCTAGTAAGTAGTAAAAAGGTTCTTAAGTATCTAGTATACTAGTCCTTAGATCCTTAGCTAGAAACTATACTAGGAGACTCTAAAACTGCTTGTCTATTAGCTAGACTAAGGATCCAATAAGGTTCAATAAGCTCTAATTTAGATATACTCTTGGTTCTAGATTTTAAGTAGAGTCTAAATCAATTAGCTAGGACTTAAGGATAGAGTCTTTAGACTATATAGGAGGTGTTTCCTGGTAAGTAGAGGATTCTTCTATCTTTTAGATAGCTACTGCTTTACTTATAGGCTTATATTGTATAGTTGATATTGTTACTGATATAGAGATTGATAATAAAGGCTTGGTATTTTAGGCTCTTCTTAAGAAAGGCTAGCTTAACTCAATTAAGAGGAGCTAGAAGGGGTAGTAATAGATAGAAGGCTTTGATCTAATATCTCTTCTACTTGATTTCTAGTTAGAGTAAGCTTATAGAATATTATATTATAGCTTTATAGATCTATTTAATATAGTAGGTTTAATATAAAAGAGAGGGATATATTTAAGCTTTATCTTTAGAAGGTTTATTGAGTTTATTTTAATATAACAACTTAAAAGGAACAGGGATCTTAGTCTAGAGATAAGGGCTTAAAGGTATATTCAACTATTAATTAATTTAACTAAGAGAATAAACTAAAGAGTAAAGAGAATAAAAAGAAGAGAGCCTTTATATAGAGGAGGTCTAGTTAGGTAATCTAGTAGAGTAAAGTTATATAGTTCTAGTATATATATATTGAAAGGTTTAGTATTATAATAAACTATTTATTTTCTATAATTTTCTACTTTATTATACTTTACTCTACTTTTTCTCTACTATATATTATAGAATTAACTTCTAATAAATATAAGGTTATCTTTACTCTTTAAGCCTTTAAATATAACCTCTATCTTAATATTATATATATAGCTAAAATCTATAGTACTCTATTTAGAATAGTCTTTAATTAATATAATAGCTAACTATTATAATATAATATTTAATCTAAATCTTAAAAGCTTATTAATTTAGAAGAATCAATGATTATTTAATATATTCTTAACTTTAATTCTAAAGGGTTTCTATCTAGACTTTATAGTATTAAAGATATAGCTAATTGTCTATTTACTAAACAAAATATAGGATATATTAGAATATACTAGACTTCTTACTTTATATAATAATAACTATAGCTTACTATATATTTTAATCAAAAATATAATTACTAAAGAACTAAATATAAAGATCTAATTATAATTAGTAGCTAGTTTTTACTCTTTAAGAATATAATTATAAAGTATAGGATTATAGATATAGATATCTATAATTTTAATAAGACTAGATTTATAATAGATATTATCTTAATAGTAATAGTAATTATAAGCTTAAAGAAGTCTAGTAAAGTAAAAGTAAAGTAGTCTAGTAATTATAAATAGATTATAGTAATCTAGACTATAGATATATTTAGCTAGTTATTACTATTATTTATAGTTATAAAGAGTATATATATCTTACTCTTCTAGTATAATAAGTTTAAATTATTAAAAGGATTTAGAGACTCTCTATTAATAATAATAGATAGACTATAAATAAGATTAGTCTAGATTAGATTAAGTATTTTAAATTATATATATAGTCTTAAAAAGTAGATAGATATTAACTTCTAATACTTAATAGCTATAAATTCTACTATTT
>KN832883.1:1156044-1176214 GCA_000827325.1 Oidiodendron maius Zn | reverse complement strand
TGTGGGCACGGGATGCGAAGACCACCGTACGCTAAATTATATGAATTTAGGATGCTCATCCTGCTGGTCAGAATCATTAGTACACCTAATAGAGCCCCTATTGTATTGAATATTATGTTATATTGCTGCCTGATCTCTGCAACAGTTCTCTACTGCCAGGGATTCCCATAGGGTATCTCAGTCTTCTAGTAATTGCAGTTAATTTTTGTGTTTGCTTGTGCAACAGAGGACGGACAAGTTGCAAAGATGACGCAACTAGCCCAGTCTCTTGAAGGTGGCGTTATGTTTTGCACATCATCAAGCAATGCAGTCTACATACCTTCTGGCTGTATACATGCAGCGTTTACGGTCTCCGGTGGCTTCCATGTGACGATGGATTTCACAACCAGAATTTCAGTGCTATCTTTCTCGAGATATCTAGACTTGAATCTGCAAGCTTCTCTAGATCAGAAAGGGCAGAGCGACTGTTACTCTATATACTGAGACTGCTCGAGTAGTGCTCTTGCAAATGGAAGACGTGACCTCGCTCTCAAATGTTGGATTGGTGTCGAATATCGCCTCAGCCAGATAGCCAAGGCAGATCAAGGGTGGAGAGCGGCCGCATCTACGTGCTGGGACTCTTTTCTGTCGAGCAGAATGGCCCAGGGCACGACATATTCCTGTGAAATCGGCTGCCGCGAAGTTGACTTTGCAAAACACTTTCAAAACGCGCACCTTAAATTCCTCAACTCGGAAGACGTTCATCGTCGACAGCACACATTACACCCGTGCTTGATTCCGTCCAGAAAAATATTGGTCCGGTTCCAGTAAAGCCCACAGGAGAGCATTCGAATAGGAGGAGGAAAAAGTAGACAGTCGAGGTGACGATTACTATATCCATGGTTGTATAGATAATGGGTTTTATAAATACGTCTTGGGCATATCCTGAGAAGGAGTATAGAAATCGAGAGACGAATGAAGATGGTACAGAGAATAGAGGATATAGGATATACTTAGGCATATAGTTTTGTTATGAATAAGGCATGCCTCATTTATCTCGGTCAATGTATCCCTATCATCTCTATTATCCCAATCTGGCACTCGCTATTGTATATTGCAATTAGGTACTATTTAGTGGTACCAGGTCCATGTTGTTATCGGCTGACAATTAGAAACAGGCTCTGGTTCCCTTGTCTTACAAGAAGCAAGCGTAGCAGACCTGCCCTTTAAGATATATAGCAAATTACTGCTCCTTGCACTGGCTACAGGTCTCTATCTTGACCTGATTTATAGTGGTGTTAAAGCTCTGTATATACCTCTATTGCTTGGCCAGGAGGACTCCTGCAGTTTATAGCTAGACTAGTAGAATAGATTAAGGGGCTTAAGCTTAGGCTTAATAGATAGACTAAGGGACTTAAGGCTAGTAAGTCAAGTATAGAGCCACTATCTAGTAGTATAATAATAGTCTTCTAGTAATAATAGAAATAGAATCAGGTACTTAATATAATATATATACTATTAGTAAGGTATAAAGAAGAGAGAAGTTTAAGGAAATATATAATATAATATTCTAATAAGTAGATAAATAACCTAAAGCTATAGTTAACTAACTATTATTATCTATAATTATATATTAATAATAATATCTTTATATATCTTTACTAATCTAATAAAGATATATATTTATTCTTTATAAGATATCTATTTATCTCTTTTATAGTATTATCTTATAATCCTTAGATCTATCTTTTATTCTCTATTACTAGATAAAGTAATACTACTTTACTAAAAGATATAAGAAACTTCCTTTAATATAAGTCTAGCTTATTTTAGATCTCTTTAGCTATTACTATAAAGAGTAATATAAATAATCTTTTATTTTTATTTATTATTATATAGTATATAATTAGCTTTATAAAACCTACTAAAATATTAAGTATATTATTATTATAGATATTTCTAGTATCTTCTAGATATAATAATACTAAAATAATATTTAGATTCTATTTATTAAAGTAGTACTATATTATTATTATTATTAATACTCTGTTTAGCTATCTAGCTATAGAACCTCTACTAGAAATATCATAAGGTAAACCATGCCCCTTAGGGCTGGACAAAACCCTTATATATTGGTCCCTATATATACAAAGTGTCTTCGCCTGGTCCTTGCTGCTACTTAGCCGGTCTCACCGCCGACTATATAATACTACCTGGAGCCTCTATAGCCCCCTTTCTTCCTTCTCCTCCTCCTGGTCCTGGATTGCTATATACCTGCAGGCTTGCCGGAACTCAGGGAGGCGGCCGCTAGCTAGCAGCCACCTTACCACCATCCCTGCACAGGCTGGGTCTGCCGTTGCTGCTATAAAGTCACAGGTGGTTTAAAGGGGGTACAGTAGGAGGGCCCTCTGGAGCTCCTCTCTCTCTTGTTGTAGTTCTGGGCAATAGAGGACTATATAGGCTGGCGTTTCCTCTGTAATGCTGCAGCGATAGAGTAGTGTGTTTACTTCTAGGACCCTTTGCTGGAACAGGAATACTTGGAGCTCTATCTTGCCTATACGGATCTGTATAAGAAGGGAGCTTTCATGCTTCTTGAGGCCTTAGTGTTTCTGGAGTGCCTTCTTCCCTTTGAATTCAGGGTCTATATCCGCTGGTTCTATACTAGGTCCTCCCTGGGACCTTGCCTGTATCTCGACCTTACCTTCCCACTATAGTCTCTAGTCCCTCTCTACTGCTTTATCTATTGTCAGCTCCCCCTTAGTATACCACCTGCTTGCCTACTTTGCCTTCTGTTCTCCTCCCTTAGGCAGGAGTTGTAGTCCTACTGGCCTGATTCTTATCCTCTACTGTTGGAGGCAGGTCGCCACTACAGTACAGGCACTATACACCTTCTTAGCTATGCCTGTATATTCAAGCCTTAACTCAAATTCTGTAACTCTCTTATTAAGGTATATATAGATTGGTAGGGTAGCTGTTTCAACCTCGAGGTATCGAATCTGGGTTGTATGATATCCTCCAGTTACTATACAGAGGCAATCAGACTGTACTATACTAAGGTGGTTGGCGATACCCCTAGGGTTCGCCCCTGCCTCGCTGGGTTTATGCTATACAGATACTCTATATACTATTGTTACCCTTATTACCTTGGTATAGATTTCTCTTGTACGGGCTAGGCTGTATCCCCAGACTAATGCTGTAAGCTTTGTAAGTATAAGCTTCTAGGTAGCTAGCTTCTTCTTGACTTCTTTTAGGTAGCGACTCCACTAGAGCTTCCTATCTAGCTAGACTCTAAGGAATCAGGCTAACTCTACTAGGTTGATTATATATCCTGCTAGGCGAACCACCTTCAAGAACCCTGTATACTTCCAGGTAAAGTATATAAGTTCGCTCTTTTGAGGGGCAAACTCTATGCCTCTTGTTTTGGCCTAGTATTTATAGACCTTAAATATACCCTTGAGTTGCTGGTAGTTCTCCTGGATATTGCGGCTAGCTACTAGAAGGTTTGTATCGTCTGTAAATCCTATAATTGTCAGGTTTCCATGCTTCTCTAGGGCTTTATAGAGCAAGGCTATATAGAGCAGGAATAGGATTAGTGATAAGGGGGATCCCTGTAGGACCCCTGCTTTGATCTATATTGGCTCCAACGCTTCGCTATCGAATATAAGCCTTGTAGAGTATGCTTTAAGGTAGCTGTTAGTTTACCTCACCACCTATATCAGGAAGCCCTGTTTGTACAGGATGTCTAGGAGCCTAGTATAGTTAACTGTATTGAAGGCTCCTTTAATATCAAGCTGGAGTAGCGAGGCTACTGCTCTATAGCTCCAGGCTGTCCGTACTGCTTCGGTGACCAGGTGTATAGCAAGTTCTGTAGACCGCCCTTTTCTGTTCCCTGTTTGACCCTCTGGTAGTAGTCGCTGCAACTCTGCTATATCTGCAATTCAACTCCTTATTACCCCTTTAATAAGTTTTCCAACTGTACTTAGTAGAGAGATTGGTCTCCAGCCTCCAGCTATTTGTTGCTGTATTAGTGTCTTGCCTGGTTTCTTAAGGACTACTACTTCTGCACTATAGAACCGCTTCAGGAAGTATTCAAGGTTGAAGCTAGCTTGGGTTATAGCTGCAAGAATTATTAAGAGGGGTCTGCTGTATGCCTTCAGGAACCCTGCTAGGAGATTGTTACTTGGTCCTGGTGCTTTCCAGGCTCCCTATTTAAGTCTTTCCTCTATTTCCTCTGTAGTAACTGCCTTTTTAATAGGGAATCGCTGCTGGGTTAAAGCCTCTTCCCAGGTAGTGTCCTTGATATCCTGGAGGTCTGCTTTGCTGCTAGGGAAGAACCTCCCTGCTAAGGTTTTGCTCTTTTCTTTATAGGTAAATGCTAACTGAGGGGTATCCTTGCTTTGATATAGTAGCGGTATTGTTAGTAGCTCTTGAGGGGTATGACTTCTTAGTCGTGCCTACCGTTAGAGTTTCCAAAGGGTCTTTGGCTGCTTCAAGGCCCTAGCAAGGGCTAGTCTCCAACACCTTGTTTATGCTTCTTGGATCACCTGCCTTTATTTCTGGGTAGCTTCTTGAAGCTTTGTCTATATATATTGCAATGCTACTATACAGTAGCTGTATTGCGCCACCGATGCCTCTACTACTGCCTTGTCTACTTCCTTGTTCCACTATAGTTCGCCTTGACTGTAGCTAGTCTTACGCTATAGGGTCGAAATATTAGCGATTCTCTAGAGCTGCTGTATAAGCTGATCGGTTGTATGATTGAGGGCTTCTAGAGAGCTGATAGAGAGGGGTATTTTTAGGGTTTTTGCTTCTGTTGCTACTAGGTCTTTATCTATCTTTATCTACAACTACCCTGGTAGTGTACTAGGGGGTCGCTAGTGCTGTATGCTTTTGACTTGCATGAGTTGGGCTATATAGTCTGATCCAGCATAGTCTAGGCCCCCCTTATAGCGTACCTATAGTGTCTCTATATACTATGCAAGGTCTAATGTTCTGTCTCTATCCTCTCTATACTCTATATTTCTCTATCTAGTAGGTTCTCTCTATAGTATAGCTAGTGTAAGGTTCTAGTGTTATATCATTAAGAGGAGTACTTTTGTATATTATAAGGTTCTCTCTTCTCTATCCTATTATAGGTAGTGGAGGTTTATATTACCGACTACTAGGTAGCGACTCTCTAGTAGTCTCTTAGGGAGTGTCTGGAGAGGGCTCTGCTAGTCTGGTCCCTTATATAGTGAGTATATTGACTATATTGTTAGCGGTTCAGGCCTATCCTTGAAGGTAACCCTATACTAGTTTATCCCTGTAGCCTATAACTACCCTGTAATCCTGTAGCGTTTATGGATATATAGCACTGCCTGGCTGTTACCTCTATAGACTAGGTAGTATTTGCTGTTAGCTGGACAGTAGAGTTGTCTGGTTCCTGAGCTCCTAGCTGGTTCCTGTATAGCTATCACGTTGTACTTGCTGTAATCCTCTAGTGCAATTGGTGCTGCCTCCTGGTTCTTTCCTATATTCCAGTATACTACCGATAGTATTATTGGAAGGGGTTAAAGCTGCTTACTGCAGTATCTTGGGTGCTTTGTATTCCCTGGGTCCTTGCTGTACTTACGCTACAGCCTTACCGGGCGAACATTGCAATATCTTGATATGTCTTTGCTGCCTGGACGGTTCCTGGAGGTCTTCCTCTCTTAGCTGCTGGCTGGCTAGGGGTACACTGGGAACTCCCTGGCTATAGTGGTCTTTTGTATATAACTAGACAGAAGCTGTCTGTATCTTCTTCTAGTTGTAGGGCTAGTGCATTGCCTATATTGCTACTGCTGTTTCCCTGGGTAACCTTAAACTGGAGTGGCCGGTGTAGGTATACCTGGTAGGCTCTACTACTCTCCTGCTTGGCAGTAGGGCAGTCCCGGTCCTATATAGTATAAGCTCCTCTACAGTTGATATACCTTTTCTTGCTACTGTCTTCCTTCTCTAGGCAGTTGGCTTCTCCCCCTTTATATGCTGTATAGGTGCAGTGGCTGTATCTAGCCTGTTTGGTGCAGTACTGTCCGATATACCTGAAGGTGTGGTACCTAAAGCATCGCTTTACCTGCGCTTCTGTATAGTAGAGTTTAACGTTGAAAATTTAGGCCTTGAATATAACACCTCTTCAGCAAGTCTCCTGAGCAGCAACTACACTGCTTATATATAGGACTACATTAGCGAATAGCCTATAAGGGGTCTTAGAGAGCTGTATTTTATACCAGACGATACCAGGTATATGTTTCTTTAGTTTAATAAGGAGCTCTGCTAGATTATAGATATTGTATAGTCTAGAGGCTACTATTCCCTTCACTATAACTACAAACTCCCTGCGTTTCACCTGTGCCTGCACTCCAAATATAGTCGCTACCTATACTATCTCCTTGGTGAAGTCTTCTGTATTTCCTATAAACGTTAGGACTATATCGCCGCTCTATATTCTCCTTGCTGCTACTGCACTGTCCCCTCCTAGTGCCTTATTGACTGCCTCGACCACTTAGGCAGGCGTTCTTTTAGCCAGGTCCTCACTCTGCTCTGGAGCTTGCACTACGATTTCCCGGGTTCGTTGCTCTAGGATAACTACCTTCGGTATGTATGCTGCTCCCTTGCTGGTACCGTGTACCCCCTTTACTACTGCCGCCTATGTCTTCTTGGATGTATTCTCAGGCCCTGGTAGGGCCTCCTTAACCGTTTTTGCTAGTGTCTCGATAGTGGTTTACAGGTTGTTCAACTCTGTCGCAGTGCTGGCTCCTAGCGTGTTTTGATGTATCGCAAGGACCTCCCTCAGCATCACAATAAAGCCCTCCTCTTTACCTGGTATTATATAGTCTTTGAATGGTCGCAAGAGATCCTCGTGATTACCCTCCAGCCCCCCTTCTCCCTTATTGCCGCTGCTTCACTGGGTCTGCGCATGTATACTTGCGCCTGCTAGTGGGTGGTGCACGCTTTGCTTAAGACCAGCGTTTCCGTCGTCGACTACCATTGGAGCCGCCATAACGCCGGAGGGACGCAGGTGACTCGAAGGGTAGTAGAACCAGGGTCGCTAGTTCCAGATTTCGTAGTTATTTAATTTTATATTGAGGTTTAAGGTTAAATATAGAGTATAAATTAAAATCGCAAAAAAATTTTTTCTTAGCTATTAATATAATTAGTAGAGATCTATTATTTAAAGTATATAACTTAAAGTTAGTATATATATATATAATATATAATACTATACTATTATCAAAATACTAGAAGTATTAGTCTAGCTCTAACTTAGTTAAAAGAACTATTACTAAAAGTACTAGAGTATTATCTTTATTATTATCCTTCTTCTTCTAGCTCTTACTTTTAGAGAGTCTTAGTTTAGAGTACTTTATCTAGTAGCTATTATTATTATAGCTATCTTTCTTATAGTAGCTATATTTAATTATCTTCTTATTTTCACTACTCTTATATCCCTTATATCCTTTATATCCCTTATTAGTAGCTAGCTTTCTACTATATAGAGTAATTATTGGTTTTTTAGCTTTCTAGGATTTATCTAGGATATTAGCTATTAGATCTAGTAGTATTAGTAATATTTTATATATATTAGACCTTTACTAGTCTACTTATATAAGGTATTTAGTATCTAGAAGTATAATAAAGTTAATTATATAAACTTCCTTTAGTAAAGGTAGTCTAATTATATTAAGCTTTAACTTAAGAGCCTTATATTAATTAATAAATATACTAATCAAGTTGTAGTATTCAACCCTTAAGGTATTATATTTAGTTAAATACTTATACTTAAGGTTCTATCTAATTAAGGTATACCTCTAGTCAAGTAGATAGATTATTTCAGCTAGATCTATAACCCCCTTAAACTCTATAATAGATTTAGAGTAAACTAACCCTTTAATTAATATTATATATATTATTCTCTAGTAGTTAACTTTATCTGATTCAAGTATAATCAACCCCTTTATAATAAACTTAGCTAGTCCCTTTAAGCCTAGAAATAGAGTTATATTATCCTTCTAGTCTTTATAGTTATTTTCTCCCTTTAGCTATATAGGTTTAGAGAGAAATATTAAGCTAGAGCCTTAATTAGCTATAATTAAGTGATTTAAGTTAAATCTAAGTAATTCTAACTAACTTAAGATACTAGAGTTTATAATCTCTTATATAGAGGTTTAGATTAATATATAGATTATAATTAAATATTAAGATAAAACTTAATTATATTAATTATAGGCTTTTAGTATAATAGAATACTAAAAGCAATAGATAAAGAAAGTAATATAGAGACAACTAATTAAATATAACTATACTAGAGTAAAGGCCCCTTTATATAGACTTATTTAATCTTTTATTAACTTATATAAATCTTCTAAATCCTAGATTCTAAAGGATATTCTAAATCCTAAGGGATATATTATATAAGCTTAAAGCTTTAATTAATATATTTTAATTAACTAGTTAAGATATAATAGAATACTACTATAAAGGTATATTGGATTAATAGAGGTAAGGAGTATAGTAGATATAAGCTAATCTAGTATCTAAAGAAGTATAGAATACTATCTAAGATTATTATTCTTTATATACTAGAATAGAATAGTATTATAAAGTATATAAACTATATAATATTCAGTAAAGTAAGGAATACTATTAAGGACTTTAATCTACTATTAGAATTATAGTCTAAAATACTACTAGAAGTAGTATATATTATAAATTATATAGCTACTTTATTACTTAATAAGATAACTCTAGCTAAAGTATTTAAATACTAGATTAAACTAGGATTATAAGATACTAACTACTTGTTAGATATTAGCTATCTATATATCCTAGACTATAAAGTATATATAAATATCTCTAAAAAAAGATAGATTAAGAGTATAAAGCTAGCCCTTTATACTAAAGAAGACTATCTAGTAGAGTTTAAGGGGAGTAAGATATACTAAATCTACTTTCTAAATAGAACTTAAAAGATTATATAATTATTATACTATATATTTAATAAATTAGAGCCTCTAGAAGATCTAGAGACTCTTAAAAATATAGATAATTTAATCTAGCTACTAGAGGAAATTAGATATACCTCTAAAGCTACTAGCTAAAGAAAAGATAGTAGCCTTAATTAAGAGTATAACCCTCTCTTGATTATAGTAGTCAATATAAAGGTAGAACAAGAGAATAGTAATAGTAATTCTAATCTAGTATCTATATCTAGAGAGAGAGGTTAACTAAAAGGATTAAAGAATAAGCTAAGAGCTTTAGAACTATTAACTATTTAACTAGATTTAGAGATATCTAGTTAGATAGGACTATCTAATCAAATCAATTAAGAGGAGCCTAGTCAATGTGACAGCCTGGCTACTATAAGCTTCACGAAGGGAGGCAGTGGCCAGTTAAGGTGCTGTATTGACGAAGACAATTAAACTAAGGAGAGAAAAGCTCTCTGTACAAACGATCAACTGTATAAATACTGCTCGGCCTGGATTAAGCCTAGTGCCGAGGGGATGTAGCGAATCGCTGGTAGCCGATCCGGTCCGCTAGTCCTAATCCGTCACCAATCCTCCTCAACCACCACGTCCGGATCCTGGCCACAACCAGCCCGGCAGAACCACACCGCCCTAGCCTGGCTGGGCCGTCACACTACCCCCCCCTTCAAGTAGCGGGTGCCCTTAACTGCGGTAGTCGAGTAGGTGTATCAGGCCTATCGTCCGTCAGGTCCTTGTAGCTATCATGTCCCTGCTCCCAAGCCTTGATCCAATCGACCAGTCTGCATGGCGGTCCTGGCTGCTGCGGATATTCGGTATGGAAATCGTGTAGTTTGTGTGGGGAGTATTTGAAATCTGAGGCCGGGTAGAAGTTGAGGTCTTCATTGTAGCCGACCCAGGTAGCACGGTATAGCAGCTTGCCCCGCGAGAGCTTAGCAGCTAGTATCTCATCTACTTCATACTTAGCGTCATCCGTGATATATACGGGCCCTGGCTCCGGGTTGTGTTGCCCTGGTAAAGGATCGTCCGCTGCCTTGTGTAGCCGGTCTGTATGGAAAACATCGTGCACCTTGACAGAGTCCGGCAGCTTCAGTTGGTAAGAGTGGCCTATCTTCCTTAAGATCTCGAAAGGGCCCTCATTCTGGTTGTCTAGCTTCTTGCTGGGTCGTAGCGTACGCCAGCCTTTCCGGGTAACCCAGACCTTATCCCCTACATCGAAGTTAGAGACCTGTCAATGTGGGTTGACATCACGCTCTTTCTTGTGCTGAGCCTTCTTAATGGCTTCTTTACCCTTATTAAGGGCCTCTTCCATACAGGTAGCAACATCCTTGGCGCGTTCCCGGCTGAGCTGCAGTGTAGCGTTGGCTGGTACTGGCCGTAACGGGGTCCAGTCAAAGGAGGTTCGGGGTGGATAGCCGTTCTAGACCTCGTATAGGGATAAGCCACCAAGACTGCTGTAGAGTAGGGTCAATTAAGCGTAGTCGATTATTAGCAGGTAGTCTAACCAGTCATCCTGGTAATAGCTTATAAAAGGGCGTAGACGTAAATCATTATATTGGTTGACGATCTCAGTTTGGCCATCCGTCTGCAGGTGATCAGCGGTCGATAACTTACGCTTGATCCCTAATATATAGCAAAAGGCAGCCCAAAACTCTGATATAAACTGGGGACCTCAGTCTAAGACTATCAAGTCAGGGGCTCCGTAGTATCGGTAGACGTATTGGGTGAACAGCCGGGCTAAGTCCTCAGCGTTTGTGGTCTTGAAGCAAGGGATAGATATTGCCTGCTTGGTGAGCCGGTCAACCACAACCAGTACGGTATCGAACCCCTTCTTGTCTGGCGGGAAACTCTTGAAGTCCACTGATACATCCCTCCAGGGCTTGTCTGGTATTGGTAAGGGGTATAGCAAGCCGGGGGTCTTATCCCTAGATATATGGGATCTACAACAGGCATAGCAGTTGCATATATACCGCTCAATATCCGACCGCATGCCTGGCCAGTAGTAGCACAGCCGCAAGAGCTGGTAAGTCTTGTCCCTGCCTGGGTGGGCAGTCGATATCTGATCATGAGCTTCTCGGATCAGCTCTGTATGGAGGTTATCCAGGGTGGCAGGGACGACTAATCGACCCGTATATAGCAACAGTCCGTCCTCGATAGTGTATTCGCCCGGAGTAGCTGACTCAGCCTGCGTACGGAGGGCTTCCAGGGACTCTGTATCCTTGTTGGCCTGAAGTATCCGGTCAACCAGGTTATCGGACTCATTGAAAGGGTCTTCTTCTTCAACAGGTAGCAGGTCAATTGCTGACATCTCAATACCTAAGTCCTGAAGAACTCTAGGATCCACCTGGTCCTGGGATAGGAAGGCACAAGTTCGATATTGGGTCTTGATTCCATCTTAAGCAGCAACCTCAGCATCCCTCCAAGTAAGTGTATCCGCTTTCTGGTTCTGTTTACCAGGCCTATAGGACACGACAAAATGGTATTCGGCCAGCGCTTCAGCCCAGCGAGCCTGACAGCTGGTTAGCTGCTTTGTCGACATGAAGTACTCCAGGGCCTTATGGTCGGTGTAGATTTTGACCTGTTTTGCGGTCCCCTGGAGCTCTGGGCGCCACTCGGCCAGTGATCTGACTATAGCTAGCATTTCCTTGTCGTGTATCTCGTAGTTACACTCGGCAGGCGCCATAGTCTTTGAGAAGTAGGCGACTGGATACCATTCCTTGTCAGGGTGGAGCTGTGAAAGGACACCAGCGATCACCCCGTCCGATGCATCTGTTTCGATCATTGACTCGTATTCAGGGCTATAATGGTGCAGCACTGGTGCAGCCGTGAGCCGTAGCTTTAGCTCCTTAAAAGCCTCCCAGCACTGCTTGTCGAATACAAATGGAACGTCGGTCTTCGTGAGTTGGATCAGGGGCTTGGCAATCCTTCCATAGTCCCGGATAAAGCGCCTATAAAAGTTGCAGAAGCCTAGGAACGACTGGATTCCCTTTACAGTAGTGGGAGCGGTCCAGTTAACCACTGCAGAGACCTTTTCCGGGTCGACCTCAATACCCTCCGTAGTGATAATAAAGCCTAGGTATTTGGTACACTTGACCCCGAATTCACACTTCTTCAAGTCGGCCTATAGACCTGCATCCCTTAGCCGCTATAAGACCTTCTTAACATGCTCTTCATAGTCCAACTCGTTCTCAGAGTAAATGAGGATATCGTCCAGGTAAGCAGTACAGAAATCGTCCAGGTAATCAAACAGGACATTATTCATATACCGCTAATACATTGCCGGTCTGTTAGTAAGGCCAAAAGGGAGGACCTTGCACTTATATGAGCCGTAACGAGTCCGGAAGGTAGTCAACTCCTCAGACTCAGGGTTTATCCGGATCCGATTAAAAGCCTGGCGGATATCCAGCTTGGTATAGAGCCTGGTACGGCTGATCCGGCTCAGTAACTTATCAATTAACGGGAGGGGATACCGATCCTTGCAGGTTATCTGGTTCAAGTTCCGGAAATCGATACAGAGGCGTAGGCGTCCATCAGCCTTGCGGACAAAGAGGATCGGTGCAGCAAAGGGGGCCTGACTGGGCTCTATAAAACCCTTATGAAGGTTCTCGATAAGGTAGCGCTTAACCTCCTCCAGTTCCTCTATAGTCATACGGTATAGTGGTCCGAAACCCAGGTTGTTAGGCTCTGTCAGGTCGATCCTATGATCGTAGGGCCGGTTTGGAGGCAATACATCCGATGCTTCTTTTGAAAAGACGTCCTGGAACTCCTTATAAGCCACTAGCAGCGGTGGTTCTTGCGGGATAGTGGGCTCTGACTAGCTAATTTAACAGAGGTCAGTAGTCTGGCCGCTGCTATCCGTAAGGCTTTGGTCCTTCCGGTCTTGGATCAACCGGTCAATCTCATACAGGCTAGTTAAAAAGAGCTCGCTATCCTCTTGGCGTAGGTGTAGACGGAAACCGTTCGCTGAGATAGCGTTGATATCTATCTGGTAGGGCCTCTTGACCTTAGCAGGCTAGTAGGGCTTCTTTTGGTAAGGGAGGTCAGGGGTTCGCTGTTGGTCCAAAAGGTTATCATTCATCTTCCGGAGGCAGTCCTGGAGCTCCAGCTTAAAGGAGACCTTAGGTTGAAGCTTCCGCTTTGGCTTTGGTCGAGGGGTTGATTTAACCCGGCCGCCGGGGGAAATCACGGCAATCTCTGCACTCTCATAGCCTGAGTCGCTTCCCTGATCTGTAGCAGCGAAGGCCCGGTCCCTGCGGTCTGCATCCTCTTGGTAGCTAAGAGCCCTTGGGGCTGGGATTAGATCCTGGCGGTTCCACCGGATTTCCTTGGCTACCGAGTAGCTGGGTAGTAACTTAGCTGGCCAGACTAAGCGGCGTCGCCAGCAATCTGGTAAGACGTCAAAATAGGCCAGCCACTTCCATCCAATTATTATATCATAGCTTCCCAGGTCCAATATTAAGAGGGGTACGTTGTACTAGCGACGCTAGTCAATAGTCAGGTATAGCCGCATATAATGGGTAACTAGCCTCCCTAGCTGGCCATTATATCCTTTGACCCGGATAGAGCTGGGCAGTCAGGCAGTGGTAATATTAAAGGACCTAGCTAGGTCGATCACGAAGAGCGTATTAACAAATACAAATCCATTTGCTCCGGAGTCAATAAGGGCACATAAGGCAACACTGGTTCCATTGGTTGATAGCATACAGGCTATAGTAAGGTACTGTCCTCCCATAAGACTTCTCAAGTCAATTCCCTGCAAATTAACCCCTAGGGAGCCTAGACTGGAGTCTTTGTCTAGGCCTCCTCTTTTCCCGGGTCTGTATCAGCGACTCCGTCCCCGTAAATAGCGTTCTCATAGACTCCCAGGTCTCCAGCTTCATCATTCTCAATATCCTTGACGTCAGCCGCTCGGTCCGGCAGCTTACAGTCTACACGTAGGTGGCCGATCCCCCCGCAATTAAAGCACCTGGTCTGCTGGCGTGGCTGGAACGGTGATGTAACTGGCTGGGGGTTGGTTGGCTTGGGCCGAGGCAGCCAGCCTGGGGCTGGTGGTGGTGTACTGCCTACTTGACTGAGTGGCTTTAGGAGTTGAGGACGCCCAACGGCTGGACGGACAGGAGGTAGCTGTGCAGTAGCTTTAGCCTCTCGGTCCTTCATGATCCGGCTGTTGAAGCGTCGTAGGTCGGCATCAATACAGCCTAGACGGTCGCAGAGCTTCTGGAAGTCGCCGTCCAGGTCATACTTGGTAGCCAGGATGCATGACTAAAGAGGAGCTGTAACCTTCTCGTATAAGTCGTCAAAACGGTCTGCCTCTGGGATCCGGCCTCCATTAGCTAGCTGGAGGAATCGTGTCTTGAAGTCCTGGAAAAACTCCTTGTCCTTCATTTTCAGTTCCCTGTATTCAGCACAGGAGTCTTCCTTGTAGTATCGGTTACAATAGATATCATCAAGGGCTATCAGCATCTCAGTATAGTCAAGATAAGGGTTGTCGTTCTCCATATCACTAGTATATCGAGGGTATAAGTGTTGCTGAGCCTCTCCCTCTATACAGTCAAAGATAAAGGACTGGATCTCCCAATCACTATCAAATTAAGAGCTATCAATTCGGAGTTTATCCGTAACTTGCTCCTTCCAGGCTCGATACTCAACGGTTCCATCCTTCTTCCCAGAGAACCAAGGAGGGTCCTTACACTTTGGCTTATATCGAACCGTATACTGGGATTCAGATCTGGTCGTTGGTTCCAGGGAAGCTCAGGGAGGAGTCAGGTTTTGGAGCAACTGGGCAACCATAGCCTCCAGCTTTTCAATCTGCTTCTAGGCAGTCTTAGCCTCTATTTGACTCTTGACTTGGGTATGCTGGAGAGCTAAGAGGTTGGCATGCTAGTCTAGGCTCTCAAAGGGTTCCTGATCGAGGGGGTCGCTTTCAAAAGGGGCTGGATGCTGAGTAGATCCTTGTGGTTCAGGAGGTCCACAAGAGGCATCCCTCGCTTTACCCTTATCCTTGGCTAGAGGGGCCATATTGGTGGTCTTGAATTCGAAGGTTAAGTTTGGAGTATCGAATCAGTCATACAGTTACATTACAGGCATATCCTGATTCCTGTCGCCGCAGGCCGTCAGGGGTAGTATTCTTGCCGGGATATGTTTGCCAGTCATATAGACGCGTGTTTGAAGGTCGAAGAGTGTAAGAGGTTTGATAGGTCAGTAAAGGTGGTAAGTACAAACGGGCTCGATGAACACTGGTTCTGATCAAATTCTGGCTTCTGAGGCTTCTCCAGCTGCCTTTGCTTTAATGGCTTGTTTTACGACCGTACAGTCGGAGCTAGTAATATCAAAGGTATAGAATGGCTACAGATCGACTGAATCTGGTGGCTCTCAGCGAGCAGCAGTAGTATTTAACCTCGACTAACTACAAGGGCAAAGAAGAAGAAGAGTGAGTTTAATTGTAATGTGACAGCCTGGCTACTATAAGCTTCACAAAGGGAGGCAGTGGCCAGTTAAGGTGCTGTATTGACGAAGACAATTAAACTAAGGAGAGAAAAGCTCTCTGTACAAACGATCAACTGTATAAATACTACTCGGCCTGGATTAAGCCTAGTGCCGAGGGGATATAGCGAATCGCTGGTAGCCGATCCGGTCCGCTAGTCCTAATCCGTCACCAATCCTCCTCAACCACCACGTCCGGATCCTGGCCACAACCAGCCCGGCAGAACCACACCGCCCTAGCCTGGCTGGGCCGTCACAGTCAAGGGAGTAAAGAGGCCCCTTAAAGTAGCTAGGACTAGCTTTCTCTAGATCTCTTAAACTAATAGATTACTTAATTATATACCTAGAGTAATCTAGCTCTATTTATAACTGCCTTACTAGCTATATAGGTTAGTAGATATATAGTAGTAGTTATAGACTATAAGGAACTAAAAATACTTTAGGAGACTAAAGACTTATCTAACTAGCTAGAGTAGCTAGAAGCTATATATATAGAGCTAAGATCCTTAATTAAAAATAAGACCTAGAGAGCTATATTAGTTAGTAAAGGCTACCTTAAAGCCTAGAGCAAGAAGCCTCTAGATACTAAATAGATATTCAAGATCAAGTATAGTACTAATAACTAGATTATCTAGTATAAGGTATACTAGATAGTTAAAGGATATAAACAATAATATAGCCTAGATTATAATTAAACCTTTACTAGTGTTATATATATAGCTATCTAAAGGATTATCCTAAAGCTAGTAGTAGTAAACAACTAGATAGTCTATTAGATAGATATTAAATCAGCCTTTCTATATAGTAATATTAATAAAGAGGTTTATATTAACCTACCTGATAGCTAGAAGCTATTCCCTAATATATTCAAACTAGAGAAGACAGCTCTATTACTCTAAAAGGCCTTATATAGTCTAAAACAGTTGCCTAGACTCTAGCAACTTTAAGTTATACACTTTAGGTCGGGTACCCAGTGGGTTTCTTGGGTACCCAACCTATTGGGTAGGTCCTCCTTTATATAGGTACCCACTAGGTTGGGTCGGGTTAGGTCCTTTTAGAGTAGGTACCTACTAGATACCTACCCTTAATTAGGATTAGTATAGCTAGGGTCAATTATATTAGTAATAATACTAAAGCAAGTATATTTATAAGAATAGTAGATTTATACCCTGCTTAAGGTTAAGTATAGGTATTAATATTGAATAAGTATTACTATAAATATTACTATACTTTATTATAATAGAGAAATCGCAGTTTTATTAGAGAATCTAACTATATTCGCTGCTGTTTTCTTTGGGATAAGCTATTAGAATCCCTAAAAGATTAAGGAGTACTGTCTGTAGGACTCTCCTTATCTAGTAATTGATGAATTAAAGGTATTTCAGGCTCTTTAGAGCTAGAAACATCCCAATTTATCCTATTAAACTCTTCCCTCTACCTTCTTCTATTACTCTCTTATAGACTAGAGGGTAAATTAAGATCATATATACCTATAGTCCCTTGATTAGAGCCTCGTCACCTAGCCCTAACCTGGAATTCCTTCTGTAATTTAATCTTATAAGTCTAGAGTAGGATATTCTCCTCAGTATTGCTTATAAATTAGTCTTGATCCTATTTATCAATTTCAGCTGCTTTAAGTTAACATTCCCTCTTATACTCTTTCACTTTAGCTTCTATTTCCTTATTCGTTATAGTATTAATATTAATAGTTAGACTAAGAGTACTTCAAAGCTTATCTATATATGAAATTGATTGCTGATAGTAATAAAGAAGTATTAATGCTTGAATAGTATCAGGTTTTAATTGGCTGTATTGATAATAGTATATATTATATATATAATTAAATATATATTTAATCCCAACACTAGCTATTAGAATAGCTAGTAAGTCTCGAGCTATAGCAGTAAGGCTAGGAAGTTAGTATTCAAGAGATTTCTATACTTCAAGTAGTAGTCTATTATCTAGTCCTGTATTTTGTATTAGTATATACTAATAGTAGGTTACTATAAATATTACTATAAAAACTTACTTATTATAAGCCACTCTAATACTTCTTCTATATTGGTTGTTTCTGAATTATCTGTCTATATATTACAACTAAGCTGATTAATATCTAATAATACTATAAGGGGGTCTTTATTCTAATATTAAAGTACTTGTAGCTAATCAGTATTCTATTAGTCTTAGTATATATAGTCTCTAGAATAGAGACTTTGTAATTATTGTTCAAACTTAATATCCTATGCTTTTATATTATAATCAAGCTAGTAGTAATCCTAATTAAAACTCTCTACTTTTAGTTTAGGGTTTAGTAATACCCTAATCCTATAGAGACTTCCAAGATTAGTATAAACTTTATAATAATACTTGTTGAGTTTTGCCTTAGCTGTATTAATACTAGCTATTAACTCCTCTATCTATAGAGAAGTTATAAGCTTTGTTTCAAGCTGCTATCAAGATTCAGTAAGCCGCTTAAAGAGAAGATTATATATTAATAATATATAAGGGAAGGTAATACTCTTAGTTCTTCCGATATTTGTAGTAAGGAAGTTAAAGAGCTATACAATATTAACTAAATACTTAATCTTCTTCTATTTAGATCTAGATAAGGCAAATAGGGTTATATATTTAAATGACTTTATATACTAATTAATTATATAATAAAGGTAGAGGGCACAAATTATCATAAGCCCTATTGAATCCTATCAGGTCGAAACATCTATAATAAGCTATAGAACTAGAGCTAATCTTTATTTAATCTCATTATATTGAATCTAAAGCTTTTCAAACCACCACTTCTGCTAAGCACTTGAATTAACAAGAATAGCAAGTTTATAAAGCTATATTATATAATTACTATAAATATTACTATAATAATAGTAATACTTACCTTAGCTAAGGTATATAGAATACCTCTATTTTCAGTAGTAGTAATTTGATCAAGGTTACTTAATTGCTATACCTTTTCCTAGTCTCTTAAGAAGACTTTGTTTTTTAGCTAAATCTAGATCTTCCCTAATAATACCTATAGTACTAATTAGATAATATACAAAAGGCAGAGAATATACTGGATTTTATTATCAAATATAACTAGTTTCTTTTTTAAGGTAGTATAGATTATAGAATTAAGCTCTAAAACAAGAGAGCTATTATTACTTGCATTATTAGTTATAATAGAGATTACTTGACTTTATAGCCGATATTTCATGACTATATTATTAACAACCTTAGTAAGCTTGCTCCTAGAATATATATCTATTAAATTTTCAAAACCAATTAGCTCTTTATATAGATACTAATCTTTATTAATATAATAGGCTATAATTGCTATAAAGGATAACCGTGTTAAGCTAGACTAGCAATTAAGTGATAATAAGACTTTAGCTTTAGGAACAATATCTTATAAGAAGGTGGCTTCAACTTGTTTAAGCTAGGTTATTAGGCAGTTTCAAATAGTAGTTATACTTAAGAGTAGATATTATAGGTTTTACATTAAAGCAAGCCTCTTCTATTCAGTATTTTCAACTAACCAGAAAGGGATTTATATTGAAATAATTATTATAAGAATTTGATTATAGAAATCTAATTGATTGAAAGTCAATACTGGCTATAGGAGTAGATTAGTGTTTATAGTAATATTTATAGTAATATTTATAGTAGCTAGAGATATACCTATATAAAACTCGAGATTAAGGATTAAGAGCTATCCCTAAGCTCCCTCCTATACTAGACTAATAAAAGGTGTTTCCTTAGTATAGAAGTCTCTATATTCTTAACCTTTAGATATATAAGTATAGTATAATACCTCTGATATATAACTACTAGCTTACTAGTTATATAAGATATAGCTTAATAAAACTTTTTCTATATCTCTAAAACCCTATATAAAGAGTCCTATCCAATTTGTTTTGTTATATCTAAGAAAGATATATTGTTTTATTAAACTATCTAGATGGTTTCCCTCTACTAATAGAGAAATGATTAGTAGCATTCCCTTAACCATTAAAAGAAGTTATTTCTAGGCCTAATTTATAGCAGGCCAGCTTTATTTACTACTATATCATTAGATTAAACTAAGAAATCGAATAATACTTCTGATAATAAGGTAGCTATTATAGACAAATTGATTCTTGATAAGGCTTAGAAGTAATAATAAACAGAAGTATCTATAAAGATAGCAGTTTAATAGAAAGAGGATATATAGCTATAAGAATACTATTATATATATATACTTAATTCTATAGTTTATAATAGGGTTACTATAAAGATTACTATAACCAGGGTATTAGTATTATTATAGTCTTAACTTCATTTAAATACAGATTATTTCTTATAGAACTCTTAGAGAGGACTAGTCTCCCTTCTATAATCCAGAGGTTATTATAACTAGTATATTATACTAGTGTCTTAACTATATCCTATATATTCCGTATAAAGACCTTAACCTTATACCTTATATTATCCCTTTATCTGGTATAAAAACCTATAACTAACAGGGATAAGCGATCCAATAATATATCTTAATTAATTGTTGAATATATTCATAAAGTTATATATTAACTGAATAAGGGATACCCCCCCCCCCTTCTTCTCCTCTCTCTTTTATTAATAATAGATATAAAAATCTAGCTATTCTAGTATTTTAAAAAAGAAACCTGTATTATCTTTTATATATAATAAAGATATAGTAGTATATTATAACTATTAAG
>KN832883.1:1138655-1155159 GCA_000827325.1 Oidiodendron maius Zn | reverse complement strand
AAGTAAAGAGAATAGAGCTATAATCAGTATAGCTTTTCTCCTTTATTTTAAATCTTTATCTTATAGGAGATTCTTATTAGATTAAAATTCAAACCCTAGTTATATTACAGATAATAATATATATAGTATAATTAAAGCTATAATTACTATATTAATTAGTATAATCTCTAAACAATATTAAAACTTATATACTATAAGAGTATTTCTATTAGACTATACTTGAATAAGACTAGAGTATAGAAATAGGGTTAGTATAAGTATTAGTATAGAATAGCTTACTGTATCTATTTCAGTTATCTAGTTAGTAAGAATATCATTACTGAAATAATACTAGTATAATAACTAGAGTAGTTAGTATAAAGATTATTATAAGGAATAGGACTTGTATTCTGTCTATCTAAAGCCTAAGAAAGCTAGTCAAGGCTATATCTGAAATCAAGCTCTTAGATATCAAGAGGAGATTAGTGCTAGAGGGGAAAATCCTCTTATATAATCCATTATTAGGGACCTGCTTCTTATGAATCATCTTATAGGCATTAAAATAACCAGATTTCTTATCAGAGAAGCAAAATCCAGTACTATCAATATCCTCTAGCCACCAATCAGCAGGACCTGGTAAGGTAGCCTATTTAGGATCATTATCTTCCTTATTCTATATTATACAATTCTTCCAGATCCCCTTTTTGCTAGTTATAAAGAATTTGTCTAGGCCTATATAGTCATGAAATACACTATAAAACGTTAGTTTAATTAGTTACTATAAATATTACTATAAATAGAATATAACTTACTTGGACTCATTAATATATAGAGGACTAGCTTATAAGATATACTCCCAGCCACTATTTGTAAGCTTTCGAATCTTTCGGAATAAAGATCTCTTATATCGAAGCCAGGTTCTATACTAAATTTTAAACTCAAGTTCTTTCTGCTTCTATTTATTATTAGTATATAGTAATATTTATAATAATCTTATTATTTACCTAGCTAAATACTTTCTTTGCATTTATACCACTTAATATCAATTCCTCCTTAGAGAGGGCTTCTGGTATAAGGTCATTATTCGCTCTCTTATCTTAATACTATCTTATCTCAAACTTATATTCATTATCAGACTTGTAATCAATGTCCTCCCAAGCAAGATTACAATTATCAGTTATAGTATAAAGGCCTCCTTTATCACTCTAGCCTAGCTTTATTATAACTGATTTTATATCCTTTCCCTTGCAGGAGCTATTATACAACAGGTTAGTATAAATATTACTATAATCTAAGTGAAACACTTACTATCAAAGTATAACTTTATAAGTAGACTTATCAATAAGCTACTACTTCTTCTCCTTAGTCGTATCTTGATACTCCTATATCTGGACTAGCTTCTTCTTAGTATATATAATTGTACCCTAATCTATATGCTTAGCTTTCTCTACTTTATCTTAAATTGGATCCTAGGCAATATACTTATTTCTTTATCTGACCTTTACTGTATTTATATTAGTTAACAGCTTATTGGAAGCTTTATGCTTTCAAGGATTCTTTATATACTATTAGTATAAAGATTACTATAATAAGGGTTATACTTATAGAAGGTTAGCTTTGGTCTATCGTGTTATAATCGTGTAGCAGGCTCTGAAGATATATATTATAAGAGGTGATATAGTTGTAAGGTCTAGAAGCTAATTAGTCTAAGAAATAAGGTTATAGTAGGCAGTATTCACTAGTATCGTATAACCAATAGGATTATATAATTATAACAATTATATAATACATGATATTGTTATATATCACTTCTATCCCTTCTATATAACAACTTTTAATACAAGCAACTTCTTATTTGGCTAACCTACACTACAATTACCTATTAAAGCTGCTATTATATAACAAATATATAAGTAATCAGACCCTTTACTTCCTGTATATATATTTATACTAATATTTATACTAATAGGGCCCGATTATGTTAACATCGTTGAAAAGTCAATGCTAAGACTAGAGCTAGTAAAACCTTGCCTAGTATAGCACCCTCAAATAGCACTAGAGCAGGTCCAAAAAGGCGATATTGCATTAGTCAATATAGTACATAATCAATATTACTATAATAGTTACTATAATTATACTGACTCTATATATAGTATATATACTTCAAGAGATACAAAAACATCAAAGATCTATTGACCTCTTGATTCCAAAGGCACTATTTGTATAACTAGTAAGAGAGATAATATATAGCATTACTGTTAGACAATACTATTATATCTAAGCTTTTATACTAGAGGCATTACAAGAGGTAACAGAGGCAGCATTAGTGAACAAGTTTAAGTGTAAGTATATAATTATCTGGTTAATTTTATCTTTTATACTAATATTTATAGTAATAAATCTGGCTACAATCTATACCAAGAGAATTACAATTCAGTAAAAGGATATAAAGCTGGTACAAAGCATAAGAGAGGGTATACTAGGGTATAAGCTAGTAGAAGAGTGTTATAGTTAGATTAGTGGCCAAAAATACAGGTACTAGTCTTAATGTCTAATAATTTTATCCTCTTATATAGACATCTTGTCTAAATCACCTTTCTTTCTATATTTATCCTTACCTTTACTATAATATTATACCCTTTACTATAACATTGCTCCAGCTAATATATAGCTCTAATCAGGGCATATTACTAGAAAGATTACTACAAATAGTAAGAAAATTAACCTAATAATGAAATACCGCTAATCTCTATAGGGCTAGATAGCTTTAATCTCCTTCTTACTAGATATCTATTTTTTCACTTTTATAACAACTAACTTTAACTAGCTAGCCTTTTTTATCTAAGTATATTACTAGAAAGATTACTATAAATCATAAGAAAATTAACCCAATAATGAAATACCGCTAACCTCTATAGGGCTAGATAGCTTTAATCTTCTTCTTACTAGATATCTATTTTTCACTTTTACTCTAATCTACTTTAACTAGCCAGTCTTTTTGATCTAAATATATTACTAGAAAGATTACTACAAAATATAAGTATAATTACCTCTATAACAAAACACTACTAACTTTTATAGGGCTAGGACCAAAACCTATTCTGGTCCAGTTATAGGAGGCAAAACTATACTCTTTCCTCTATCTAAAACATACCCTATAATAAAGCTAGAGACTAAAGAAGCAAGAAAGGCCCTGATCTTAAAGTATAAAAAACAAAAATGTAAGTAATATCAATTAATATAAAGATTACTATAAGTTACTGACTGGTTTAGTCTATACTCTATATGAAATCAGATATTATCAAAAGTCCACCAAGCTCCTTATTCTGAAGGCACCATTTAGGCGTATAGTTAGGGAAATTACAAATAGAATCGCCTTAGACAACCAAATCAATAGATTATATCGATTCCAAGAAGCTGCTTGTTATACTCTACAAGAAGCTGCAGAGGTAGCATTAGTTTATAAATTCGAGTGTAAGTATTACTTATATCTTCTTTATTAATTATACTAATATTTATAGTAACCAATCTGGCAGCAATATATGCTAAGAGAGTTACAATTCAATAAAAGGATATACTTCTTATCCAGCAAATAAGACTAGGAATGCTAGAATATAAGAAAGTTGGCCAAGTATATACTTAATTATAGGATATTAATAAGTATACATTAAATACTTCATTGATTTTATAATAATATTTATATTAACCTATCCCTTACCTAATATAAATCTAATTTGCACTAGCTAAGTTTATAGTAATATATAAATTAAGCCTTAATAATTAATATCAAAATTATATAATTATTCTAGTCTATATAATATATACCTTAAGTATATATAGAGATATAGCTACAACTAGTATTACTATAAAGATTACTATAAGATTACTTAATATAATAAGAGACGAATTATTATAATTATTAATTAAATATACATATAGTGATATATCGCCTCTTTATAAGGTTCTCCTTACGCTTGGCTTTCCTGATCTCAACCTATTACTCCTTACGGTAGCGGTACAGCTCCTTGGGCTTGGAGGTATTCTTAGCCTTGAACTGAGTGTATCAGTGTTCAGGGTTGTACCAATCTGCTATAGTTGCGGTGTTCGCGGGGTTGGTTTTATATTAGATTATAGTGTCGCTATACAATATATATATATATATAGTAATCTTTATAGTAATACTAGTTGCAGACATGTCCCTATATATACTTAAGGTATACATTATATAGACTAGAATAATTATACAATTTTGATATTAATTATTAAGGCTAAATTTATGTATATAGCCTTTAATTGAAGAGCTTAAATAAAAGTAGTATAAAGATTACTATATTAAATCACATATAGTTATATGTCTGAAATAATGGGTACCCATAGGTACCCACTGGATAGGTAGTTATATTTTATACTACCCACCCAGTTGGGTTGGGTACCCAGTAGGTGGGTAGTCATCCTTGATGGGTTACCCATGGGTACCCATTGCGCAGCCTAGCAACTTACCCTAAAAGCAGCACTTAAAAGGCTAGGATACCTGCCCTTAGTTATAGATTAATATATATATCGATATACTAATATAGGCTTGATAATCATTATATATATAGATAATTTCCTGCTAATTAGACTATAAAAAGAGGAGCTTGAGAAGCTAAAGCAGTAGCTATTAGAAGTCTTTAATATAAAGGACCTAGACTAGTGCTAATACTTCTTAAGGGTCAGGTTTATATAGGATAGATAGAGACACTAGATTACCCTCTATCAGGATATATATATATATAAGACCCTAGATCAGTATAGTATACTAGAATATAGAGCTATATCAATACCCCTTGATCCAGGAGCTAGCGAATCGCTAGTCCCTTACCAGGGAACAGCCTCCGAGGATTAAATCAAGCTCTATCAGTCTCTGATCAGGCAAATCAACTACCTAGCCACTTAAACAAGGTATAATATTGCATTTATAGCCTCTATATTATCACGATTCCTAGTTAATCCAGTACCAGCTTATATTAAGTCAGCTAAGAGGGTTCTATAATACCTTAAGGGGACTATAATATATAGGATTATCCTTGGAGGGCTGAAATACAGCCTGTATAACCTGGATATTCGACTGTATATAGACTCAGACTATACTAGGGACCGTGATACATATAGGTCGACTAGTAGATATATAACCTTTGTAGCAGGAGGACCAGTAATATAGCAATCAAAGCAATAGTTGGTAGTTGCTTAGTCTAGTATAGAGGCTGAGTATATAGCTATATCAGAAACAGCTAAAGAGGCAACCTGGATTCGTTACCTCCTAGAGGGACTGAATTATACAGGACAAGACCTTAAATATATCACCTTATTAGGTGATAATCAGGGAGTACTCTCACTAGCTGAGAACCCTACTTTTCGTTGCAGAAGCAAGTATATAGCTGTCCGCTACCACTTAATATGCCAGGAGGTTGAAGAAGGCAGGCTACAGCTAGCTTATATACCTACAGATCGTATACCAGCTGACGGACTAACAAAGGCTCTAAAGCCACCAGCGCATGCGAGGTTTATACAACTCCTGATGCTGGTAAAGGAGGTCAAATAAGGAGGGTATTCAAGGTGTTTTTTACTCAGAAGTGTATATATGCTTACAGCCAGGGGAGTATTGATCAGGGCCTCAAGCTTGCATGACATATCCCTTAGGATTCAGGATATCCTTTAGGATCCAGGATTCAGAGGATTTATATAAGTCAATAAGAGGTTGAATAAGTCTATATAAAGGGGCCTTTACTCCAGTGTAGCTATGCTTAGTTAGTTGTCTCTGCATCACTTAAGTTATCCACTGCTTTCGGCATTCTGCTATGCCGAAAGCCTATAGTCAATATAACTGAGTTTCACCTTGATATCCAACTACAACCTGCGCATTAACCTGAACCTCCGCTCAAGAGTATATATATACTAGATAATTAATAAATATACTCTATAAATTTAGTAAATACTTACTAAATCCAGATAATAACTAATATCTACTTACTATTAGCCAAAAATAGTATTACCACGGTTACCACACTTGAAATGCAATAGGCATTAGTCACGATTTTGCATAATTATATTACCGTCTATAAACATATATATACAGTGTTTGCCTGCCACCCCTCCCCTTTATACAGTGATTTATCTCATTCTACACGCCATTTATAAGTATTGTCGGATTCTTATGCCATCAGGACAGCAGCAATCGCTGCCCCGACAACAACTATCAGCGAACCGCCTAGAAAACTTCCTGCATTAGGTGTGGATGTTGGCGCAGAAGGAGTGCTATTTATGCTGAGCGTCCCATTGCTCGTAGTTTGGGCTTTTGTCGAGAGACTAGCGGGTGGTGTGGTCGAAGGACTCGTGGTGCTTCTAGAAGTTACTTGTGTCGTCGAGAGGGAGGATATTGTGGTAGAAGGAGCGGTAGAAGGGGTGGTGGAAGGAGGCATAGAGGGAGCGGAGCTTGTCTCGGCCGGCGCAACGTCCGTCGTTATGGCTTTAGCGACAGTTGGAGACGCGGAAGCTGAGGGTGTCCAACAGGAGAGATATGAAATCGTGGGAACCTCAGTTCCTGTGTAGAGCGGGCAGCCAGGGACGTCAGTTTTGGGAGGGGCTCGACCGCCTCCGCAGTCAAGAGGATCGCAGATTTCGCCAGTATCAGGGTCGTACCAGTGGACAATGCCATCACCGCAGGTGGTGAAGCTGTGGGTGGAGCAGTCGACGGCGATGGCGACCTTGGCTAGTATCAGCAGCGGTATAGCGGACAGGAGCTTTGATTTCAGCATTTTGATATTGTGCTGTTGATTGGGAGTAATGACAGAATATTAACGATGTCTGTGACGTGGAGGACGAACTAATTTTGTTATGTGGATTGAGGATTAGGATCATAGAATAGAAGCAAAGGAGGCGCCTTATGTTATACCCGTGATAAAACCGTTTCGGTGAGTCGAGCCCACAGATCAAGGGTGGAAAAGCTGGTCGGTAATTGCAGACTTGGCAGGGGAAGACAATACGACCGCATGTCTAATCCTGTACGTAAAGCTCCATGTTCTCCTGAATAAATTGGGCTCTAGCATTTCTCCGACGCATCTTTGATCTTATATTAAGTTATGCACATATGTTATGAGGCTTTCAAATAAATAATCTTCTAATTCTAGCCATTAACTATACTAAAAGTAATACCCTCCCTCAAGTCGAAGGTGTAGCACTCTGAATTAGACAAAAAATGTGGAAATTGCTGGTCGTATTTGTAGAATATCGCAGGGCTTGGCTTCCTAAACGAGGATGGGGTTGTGGCTATACAACCCCGGCAGTTATTATGCCTGTTGAAAAACGTAATATTTACTGGCTTGTTGTTAGTAGATTGATCGCTTAAAATAGACGGTTCATATTATTCATTTACCGTTACGAAGGTAGCTATGCAATTATGCATCATCCACCAAAACTAATTTTCTATGCCTCACAAGTATCAGACTATACACCTAGGAAGGGGAGAGAAAATATTTAAATCAAAACTGAATAATCAGATAGGATACTATTATTTCTTCTCTTCCAGCTTATCTCTAGATAAAGAGGATCACTTACAGTAATAGAAAAGTTGTCCTTGCATTTCTCGCTTTCTTCTGAAAATGGTAAAAGACCACACCCTCTTGTTTGGAATTTCCTTCATTTCGTCTGTACAGTAACCACTTGCAAGGGTACCTATCAATCATATGCACCCTGTGATAGCACAGTACCTTCGGCAGCAGAGACTATAGAGAGCGCCAGCACCAAATTGTATATATATATAGATATATTTATACTTCTGACTCTCACAGAGCTGTGTTGTCAGTCCTGGCAAGCTGGCAGTGCTGGCTAATGATCGTTATAAATAATGTTGGTGATATCGGGGCGTCAGGCGCGTATATCATGAACTCCCTTTGCATCAAGTCAATATAACTATGAAGCAGTGGTGATATGAGCACGGAGCTTATGCATTGAGTTTACGACCACAGTTCATAGGGGGATATATGCGCTTACTGTAAATCTATAATGCTAGAAGACAAGCTTCTCCATAATCAATATACTGAGTTTACACCTTGATATGAGTATGGCTGACGTTCTCTCCTTCCTCCTGCTCTGTCTGAGATTATCGTAGGGGCCTCCTCTCCCTCTCTCAAAAGCTCGGAAGACATTTGTGTCTCTTTGTCTGGGCACTGATAGTAAAAGCGTTTCATATCCTTTCGGAGAACAGACAATCTGGGCGCCATTCTCTTCTGACAGGTCAGTGACAACTCGCTGGCCTGCCGTATGGGACTTGGTTCGCTCGCCGGATCAACTCGTCGACTTGTCCTCTCGAATTAGTCTAGAGTCTCCGAGCCTCCTATGCTCTATATATCGCATATAGCAATGGCGTTTAACCCTAAGTCGCTTTTAAGTTTACATCAATACCATCAGCTTCTAATAGTAGATTGACCACTACCTTGTTACCACAGTGTACTGCCCTCGACAGTGGTGTCTGGCCATAACAATCTTTCGAGTTCACATCAACGCTATCGACTGCAAGCAGTAGCTTAACTACTGCTTCGTTTCCACTTCGCGCCGCCCTAGAAAGCGGAGTCTGACCGTACACGTTCCTCGAGTCAGCGTCAACACCATTTGTTGCTAGCAGTAACTCAACTATCGTGTAGCATCCATTCCATGCCGCCAATGATATCGGTGTCTGACCGAGTTCGTCCTTAGAGTCTGCATCAATACCATCGGCTGCTAGTAGTATCTTGACAACCTGCTCGGACCCGCACTCTGCAGCCCACGACAATGGCGTCTGGCCGTAGATATTCCTCGAGTTCACGTCAACACGGTCAGCTGCTAGTAGCAACTTGGCCATTGACTCATCGTCATTTCCTGCAACTATCCATAACGCGGTTTGGCCGTCCTGGTCCTTCAAGTCAGGGTTAACACTGTCTGTAGCGAGCAGTAGCTTGACCACTGCCTCATGTCCGCTCTCTACCGCCCATGATAGAGGCGTTCGACCATCGTCATCCATAGAGTTGACGTCGACACCATCTGATACCAGTAGTAATAGGACCAGTGCTTCGTCCCCGCCTTCTGCAGCCCACGATAACGGCGTTCGACCACTGTTGTCTTTGGAGTCGGCATTGACGCTTTGCACGAGTAGTAGCTTGGCCACGGCTTCGTTTCCGTTCTCTACTGCTAAGGAGAAGGGCGTTCGGCCGTCGTCATCTCTGGAGTCAGCATCGACATTTTCTTGATCAAGTATCAACTGCACCAAGTCCTCATACCCGTAGCTGGCAGCTAAAAACAGTGGTCTCGAACCGTCTTCATCGGTAGCTTGAGCATCTGCTCCTTCACTCAGTGATTTATGAGCCGTTCCATACCGCCCACGAATTGCCGCCCATAATAGCGCCGAACTTCCAAATTGATGCGCGTTATAATGATAGAGATAGGGGTTTAGGAGACTATAGAGGCGGCGATTTAATTGAGTAAAAGCATTGATGTCCTTCTCTGATTTTAGCTTCTCCGCTACGAGCAGTAATAACTCGTTTGCTAGATCAAGCAACGGCATCTCCATCTGTATTAGCTCTATGATATAAGGGAGGTTTGAAGTTTTGTTTGTTGTTTTCGCTGTATCTAGAGGCAAGCTAGTCCTATTTGATTACTGCTGACTAACTAGGTCGATAAACGATATTTATATACCCGGCCATAAAATATATTTAGTATCAGCCCTAGGGTTTAGAGTAACTTAGAAATACCATATGGAGTATACTATCTTATACTAGTTAGATATGGAGAGGCGTTTTTGACAATCCTCACCTCTTGCGGTTGGTGTGCTTATTTCATTTTGGCGAGGGAGCTGAGGGAGTCGACCTCTCCAGTCGCAATACATGCAATCTTAGGTCGATGTATGATCATTTTATAATTCACTCTAATTAATAGTACGAATTTGTAAAGGAATTTGATTTGCTCTCGCACACCTCGTGTCTGAATAGGATATTCAGTTAACGCTTCAGAATCACGTACGCGAGAATACTCCTTAAATTCCAGGACCCGGCCACGGGGCAGTTACTATTCATACTCTTATATAATTTCTAAAGTAATTATTATTGAATATGCTCTTTAAAATTTTGAAGCACAACCAGAGTTCGGCTGTAGCAGAAGCCTATGGACGAGCCGAGATGCGTATTGCACACTCTTGTAGAAGATGCAGCGCAGGAGAAATTCTGGAAATTTCTTTCGCTGTGTGCCAGACCTTGCAGTCACAGATAATGCATAATCTCAGTTGCGAAGATGGAACGTATCTTGCGAAATGCTTGCATATTCTCTCCCACTGTGCGAGAACCATATTATAGGCTTGGGACATTCCTAAGAGGTTGTGCACTAAATACCTGGGAGGAGCAATCATTTAAATATGTAGTGAGAATCTGTAAAGATTCTAAGGCCAAACCGCTCAAGTTCTCAAGGGTGTCAATGCCACCAGGTTCATGTCGAGAGATGGTGAAGGAATTTCAGCCGTATACAAGGGAGGTGACATCAGTACACGTAGTTCGGCACTCGAAACAGGTGAAGAGGAAACGATAATTCTTTACTGTTGTTGCGCTTGAGACGCTCGTATTATCGATCTCGTTCCGCCTCCAGCATCTCACATGCCTCTATATTCTCACTTCCGTCTGGAACCTGTGGAATGTCGAATTCGCTCATATCCCTGGAGGGAGCCCAGTGGTTCAAGTCGGTGTATTGCCCTGGGACCAATTCAGCTCTAAGATAAATGTTGCAACGTACATGGAAGGGGAGGGCGAGAAAATAGCTCCGATGAGGAATGCGGGCCGCGTCTTGCGACGTGAAGCAGCGATCGAGCCGTGCCTGACGCATGCTGGAAGAATAGACGAAGCCACAAAGATAGCGTGGAGATGCATATGGAATTGGACAGCTAGTAGCGGCAGAGACAAAACAGCCAGCCAAAGTGGCCACGGACTTTGTACTACACATGTTGCGGTGAACTGATGATGTGTGGCCGTGGCTGCTTGGTATGTGGCTGCTAAGTGTGCTGCTGTTAATTCCGTGACCGTAGCTTCATGGGTTTTATAGGTTGGCTGCCGATCATCCGGCGGTTGGCTGGTTGGAATGACAAAGGAAAGGGAGGTGTAAGTTATTCACATACATGTTACTGTCCCTTGGAATCTGATACCGGTCTTGTGACTGTGTACCTCGAGGTATGTGATGTCTCGGCGAAAGCAACAGCAAGCTCGCGGCAACCAGTTCCGTGGGCGAAAATCAGAAGTACTGGGTAAAGAATGGCCCATGCATCAGGCGAAGGTTCTCAGATAGAAAGGCGCCAAGGCCCTACGGCCCTACAGCACGCTAGACAAGCTTTTCTTTAGAGAGAATACCCGCATATTGAGCTGCTTCTTTCGTGTGGCGTGTGATCTGGATAAAGTATACATCCGGTGATCGGCCAGTTTACCAGCATCGTCGGGCCGATGTTTCTGCGCTGAATCGATATTCCGGCTGTCACAAGAACCTGCAGCCACATGGAGCTCTGGGGGCCAGGCGGTGGTGACATCGTTGCTAAACCCCGCTTCCCCGCACCTTTGATCGTGCAGGAGACGAGAAGTACCTTAATTTTAGAAATATCTGTCCGACACATAATATCCAGCCGGTCCGCTATTTCCTAGCCTACCCGAGCATATTTAAGCATGTAGGTGGTCCTACTTTGACTGGCGTTGATTTAGACTGGCTTGATTATGGCCCTGTTTCATGGCTTGGAATTTTACAACACTCTGCCTTAGAAACGTAATAATATATATATCTCCTGACAGAACCAAGGTGTAAACAACCCATGTGCAATTTTAGTTAGCTGCATGACAGTTGCCATTTTCTATATAACTAACCCCTTGGCACTTCGACGCTACCTGATATTCATTTCACACTACCAGACCTGAGACCAGTCTTGTAAATTCCGAGCAGGTATTAGGCCCAATGGCTGTTAAAAAGACTCTCCTTAGTGCTGTTGCTATTGCGGCAACAGCACAGGCTCAACAAACAGCCTGGGGGCAATGTTGGTCGCTCCAGCTCAGTCATAATAATTCCAATCACTAACGATTCATAGGCGGCGGTAATGGTTGGACTGGACCTACCACTTGTGTCTCTGGATACGTTTGCACTTACAGTAACCCGTGGTATTCTCAATGCTTGCCCGGCACTCAGGTTACGACCACGGCGGCGAGCACTTCACAAACAAGTTCGACTCCGACGACTCTGACCACCTCTACAAAAGTTAGCTCCGTATCTAGTGCAACAACAACTGTAACGGCGTCAGGCAATCCTTTCTCTGGACATCAATTCTTTCCCGATCCGTACTATGCGTCCGAGATCTCCGCCTCAGCGATTCCGTCGCTTACTGGAACTCTCGCTACCAAGGCATCTGCAGTTGCGCAGGTTGGAACATTTTTCTGGATGTAAGTTTCTGAAGCCTTTGCAGAGTAGTTGATTCATAGATTTTTAGGGACACAGCCGCCAAGGTACCTGTCTTTGAGAGTTACTTAGCAAGCATCGCTGCCAAAAATAGTGCCGGCGCAAATCCTCCATATATTGGCACGGGTGTCGTGTACGATCTTCCTGATCGTGATTGTGCTGCTGCTGCTTCAAATGGAGAGTATTCTGTCGCCGATAATGGTATTGCGCTATATGAGCAGTATATCGACTCCATCGTCGCTGCACTTAAGACTTACTCGTCGACTCAGGTCGTACTTGTCATTGGTAACCAGCTCCTTGATTGTATTTCAGAACTTTACTAAGACATTTTTTTAGAGCCTGATAGCTTGGCTAACATGGTTACCAACTTGAGTGTGCAGAAATGCGCCGAGGCTCAGGCAGCCTACTATCAATGCGTCAACTACGCACTAATCCACCTTAATCTTCCTAATGTGGCGATGTATATTGATGCTGGTCATGCTGGTTGGCTTGGATGGTCGTTAAACATTGGGCCAGCAGCGCAATTATTTGGTCAAGTGTACAAAAATGCGTCGAGCCCAGCGGCTGTCCGAGGGCTTGCCACAAATGTTGCTAACTACAACGGTTGGAATCTTGCTTCTGCTCCATCATACACTTCGGGAGATTCGAATTATGATGAAATGCTATATGTGAATAATTTGGCTCCTCTACTTGAACAACAAGGATTCCCGGCTCATTTCATTACCGACGTTTGTAAGTTTTCTCGGATACTCTTCTTGTCTCTAGGCTCATGAAAGCAACTAGCTCGCAATGGTGTTCAGCCAACCAGCCAAAATGCGTGGGGCGATTGGTGCAATGTAATTAACACAGGTTTCGGCGTGCGACCAACCACAAACACCGGGGACTCGCTAGAAGATGCGTTCGTCTGGGTCAAGCCGGGAGGAGAATGTGATGGGACTTCCAATAGCTCATCCCCGCGCTACGACTACCACTGCGGTTATTCCGATGCCCTCCAGCCTGCTCCGGAAGCTGGTTCCTGGTTCCAGGTAACACTTTCTTAAGCGCCTTTCCCACCCTTCGGTACTGACACGATTTAGGCATACTTTGTCCAGCTCCTGACAAATGCAAACCCTTCGTTCTAAGCTCGTTGGAAGCTTCATTACGTTTTAAGATTCTATTTCGAGAAATGAGGTGTAGTGAAATTATTCGCAGATACAGTTGAATATATAGTTGCAACTTCTTTTTAGTACATATTAAGCATCCAATTTATCACTTAAATAAAACCTGGACATTTTTCTCGAAATATAGTACATAATAGGGCAAATTGATCTCCTTCCTGAAACTGAACTATGACGAGGGATCTGCAAGGTTCATGTTAGAGACTCTGGAAGACGCCAAATCAAAGGGCACAGTGCAGCAAGAGCATTGTATCCCTATTTGCTACGATTTGCCGCACGTGTTTCATGTGTATTCAAGGACCATGTGGGGTGCGGGGAAATCAGAATAGGAGCTACAGAACCCCTGGATTTTCCGGCCAGGGTGAACGGATAATCCCCTTGGCTTTTCATCTCCGAAATGCCGTGGATCTAGATTCCTGGTTGCCATCCAGACATTAGTGACCGCCGAAGATATTCCTCCTATCGTTATCATGTGGTCCGTCTCGGGTACTACGCCACTCACCGGCTCTCGCATTCTACCCTGATCTCTTCTAGGTAAATATGTAGAATTTTGGATGTATCTACAGGACTGGCTGATTGATTGATCAACTTCAGTATCGTACAACTGTACAAGCAACAGATCCAGTGCCTTCGCCATTAACCCGCTCATCACCCGCCGGATGTTTCCTTCTGGCGAAGCTTGCCCGAAAAGTGGCGTCAGATCCCGGCTGGTATCATTCTCTAAAACCATCTACTCGGGCCACCGGGCCGAAATATAGGCCTTGGCTAGATCTTTAGACATTATAGCCTCGTAAGATGCATCTGAAATTTGCTTGGGCCGGGAACAAGCATAATACTCCATGGTAGTACCCTGTATTTTCGGCGACACTAGTGATGGAAGCCCGCAAATAGATGACATCCGAAACCAATCTATTAACTTGTAGCTCACAATTCTTCAAACTTAGGTATAAATACCCCAAAGGCCTTATCAGTAGATTGAGAAAGGACCATACCTTTTCCCTGGCTTCAGAGTGCGTAATATCTGACTTGCCGCTCCAATATGGCCGTCTTTTATGCTACCCTTGCGGTGGCCGCCACTGTTCTTCGTTTGGCCAGAGCCCAGCAAGCCCCAGTACCCGACAATGTCGTCCCCTTTCCAACATGGAAGTGCACGACCTCGGGAGGATGTGTTGAGCAACAAACCTCTATCGTTGTCGATTGGTCATACCATTGGATTCATCAAATTAACAGCAGCACCTCGTGCACCACATCTTCCGGCGTAAGCTCAACTCTCTGTGGGACTGAAGCAGAATGTTATGCCAACTGCGAAATTGCCCCGGCGAACTACACTGGCCTTGGGATTTCAGCATCAGGCAGCTCTGTAACCATGACCCAGTATGTTACAAGTGACGGTACAGTGAGCAACGCTTCTCCACGTACATACATCTTAAATCCTGCTGGAACCGAGTACGAGATGCTCCAGCTCCTTGGACAAGAGATCAGCTTCGATGTGAACGTTGCCAATTTGCCCTGTGGAGAGAATGGTGCGCTGTACCTCTCCGAAATGAACGCTTCTGGTGGTCGGAGCCAGTATAATCCGGCGGGAGCCTCGTATGGCTCCGGCTACTGTGATGCTCAGTGCGGTACTGGCACATGGTTCAATGGTTCTGTGAATACGGCTGGTGTTGGCTCATGTTGTAACGAGATGGATCTCTGGGAAGCAAACTCAGAGGCTACAGCTCTAACCCCACATCCATGCAGCGTTGAAAGTGTCTACGGTTGTACAGGCTCGGCATGCGGATCTAGTGGAGTGTGTGATAAAGATGGCTGTGGATTCAACCCCTACGCACTAGGAAACGAAACGTATTATGGAGCTGGATTGACCGTTGATACAACAAAAACTTTCACAGTTACCACGCAGTTTGTGACAAACGATGGGACTACAAGCGGAACGCTCACTGAGATCCGTCGGATCTATACCCAGAATGGAAAAGTTATCGCAAATGCAGTGGCTTCTTCGTCTTCTGGCTTTAGTGGAGATGACTCCATAACAGAACCTTTCTGCACAGCAGCAGACTCGGTTGCTGGCTCGCTAGGAGGCCTCACAACAATGGGAGAGGCACTTGGCCGAGGAATGGTACTTGTCTTCAGCATATGGAACGACAACGGTCAATTTATGAACTGGCTTGATAGTGGAAACTCTGGCCCTTGCAGTAGCACTGCAGGAAATCCTGCGACTATTGAGGCAGATGACCCAGGTACCTCAGTGACCTTCGGGAACATCAAGTGGGGGGACATTGGGTCCACTGGAAGCAAGCCTGTTAGTTCGAGTTCCAGCTCGTCGGTAACGAAGACAACAACGACAACGACGACGACAAAGGCAACTTCAACAGTTCATACTACAACTACGACGGCGCCTTCTGGGCCAACGCAGACTCATTGGGGTCAATGTGGAGGAATAGGCTACAGTGGCCCTACCGTTTGTGCATCTCCCTACACTTGTCAGGTGCAGAACCCATACTACTCGCAATGTCTCTAAGGGTTTACATATTTCAACGTCAAAGTCCTATAATTGTACATAGCAAATTAAACAGCACAGTATATATTAAAGAAGTGTATATAGTCCATATATTAAAATTATACACGAAAGCATTTAACAGGTCGGCCTTGCTTCATTATATTATATACCGCTGACAAGTGATTCCGCGCATACACTCACAAATATATTAGACGTGAATTTATATTGACTAGGACCTCAAGCATATACTACACATCCTTCAGGATTAAGGATCCAGGATTCAGAGGATTTATATGAGTCGGTAAGAGACTAAATAGGTCGATATAAAGGGGTCCTTACTCTAGTGTAGCTGTGTTCGATAGTTGTCTCTGCATCACTCAATAGTCAATAT
>KN832883.1:1075948-1138635 GCA_000827325.1 Oidiodendron maius Zn | reverse complement strand
CTTTCTGCACAGCAGCAGACTCGGTTGCTGGCTCGCTAGGAGGCCTCACAACAATGGGAGAGGCACTTGGCCGAGGAATGGTACTTGTCTTCAGCATATGGAACGACAACGGTCAATTTATGAACTGGCTTGATAGTGGAAACTCTGGCCCTTGCAGTAGCACTGCAGGAAATCCTGCGACTATTGAGGCAGATGACCCAGGTACCTCAGTGACCTTCGGGAACATCAAGTGGGGGGACATTGGGTCCACTGGAAGCAAGCCTGTTAGTTCGAGTTCCAGCTCGTCGGTAACGAAGACAACAACGACAACGACGACGACAAAGGCAACTTCAACAGTTCATACTACAACTACGACGGCGCCTTCTGGGCCAACGCAGACTCATTGGGGTCAATGTGGAGGAATAGGCTACAGTGGCCCTACCGTTTGTGCATCTCCCTACACTTGTCAGGTGCAGAACCCATACTACTCGCAATGTCTCTAAGGGTTTACATATTTCAACGTCAAAGTCCTATAATTGTACATAGCAAATTAAACAGCACAGTATATATTAAAGAAGTGTATATAGTCCATATATTAAAATTATACACGAAAGCATTTAACAGGTCGGCCTTGCTTCATTATATTATATACCGCTGACAAGTGATTCCGCGCATACACTCACAAATATATTAGACGTGAATTTATATTGACTAGGACCTCAAGCATATACTACACATCCTTCAGGATTAAGGATCCAGGATTCAGAGGATTTATATGAGTCGGTAAGAGACTAAATAGGTCGATATAAAGGGGTCCTTACTCTAGTGTAGCTGTGTTCGATAGTTGTCTCTGCATCACTCAATAGTCAATATAACTGAGTTTCACCTTGATATCCGACTACAACCTGCGCATTAACCTGGCCTCTGCTCAAGATATTCTATATCTTTCTTTAATAATAATTAAGTCAGCCCCTATACAACTCCTTGATATGTCACTAACTGGATATTATATTCCGAAACGACTTCTAAAATAACATGCGAATATTAGCTCATTTCTGACTTCGTACTCTATTACTGGAGAAGGAAGGATAAAATATAGATTTAGCTGTGCTCAATATTCTAGACTAACACTATTACATGTCATCTTCCATTCCCACAATCTTCAGAGAGTCTTTCCATAGGCGTCCTTCATTTTTTCGGTCATAAGTCTGGCGAACATACCCAACCCCAAAAACGTCATTGTCATCTTCACCACGTTTTGCTTCATCACAGTCCTCTAGATACTTTCCCCCTTTATTCTCCCATTCCTTCCCAACTGCGGCAAGAACAGTTGTAGCAGCTCCCTGCTCAGGCGATTTCATGGTTTTGAGAACCTTTTCATCGCTCATAATCTTCTCCACAAATTCGCTTCCCAGGTGTCTAGACAGGGTTGTATTAATTGCGCCGGGGTGGAGGCTAGTTGCATGAAGTCCTTTGTGACCATAGCGGCGGTCTAGTTCGTTTGCCATGTAGATATTGGCAAGCTTCGAATTCGCATATGCCAGCCCATATTGATATCCCCCTTTTTGAAAATTATAGTTGTCACTTTCATTAAGAATCCAGGCGCGATGAGCTGTGGACGCAACGATTGTAACTCTAGAGTGAAAATCGATAGTTGAGCTGGCAAGCAGGGCAGGTTTCAGAAGCTGGAATAGGAGGAAATGACCTAGGTGATTTGTTGCAAAGTGTATCTCATGGCCATCTTCGGTGAGCCTGAGATCCTCAATTCCCAGAATGCTGGCATTATTCACCAGTATATTGACTTGATTATTCGATTTTTCAAGGATGAATGCCGCAGCAGCCCGAATGCTTGCGAAAGATGCATTGTCCATCTGGATTAACGAAACACGATCCGGTTCCAGAACTCCAACAAGAGCAAGCTTGGCCTTTTCTACATCGCGGGCAGTTAAAAACAAGGTGGCTCCTGTCGCAGACAATGCTCGTGCCGTCTCAATGCCAATTCCGGCGGTGGCACCAGTAATGACAATTACTTTACCAACTAGTTTACCATTGAGGGATTCGTCGTGAATAATTTCTAGGGCGGTTGGTCTTGTGTCCCCAGCGCCTCGAGGATTGCATGACTGGCAGCATATCGACTCATGTTGGCAAGTGATTGTGATTCAAGTAGATTCTCTATTAATGGATGACGGTAAAACGAGTAGGCTCCTGATGACTCTTTTGTGATAAGGATAAAGAAGGAAAGTTAATGGGGAGCAGCGTATTCATGTATAAATAGGTATTAAGTCCACTTCAGCACCCATAATGAGCCATATATACATTAAATTGCCCATCTATCAGGCCAGAAATAATCCCTGTCTTACAGAATAAATTAATAGAATAGGAGACTAGTATTTCTAGACTACATTAACAATTACAGCTGATTTCCGCCATCTTGGCCATTGTCGGCTACTGGCGGCCGCCTGTCGGCCGCGAATATTGGCCGCGACTAATTATTTTAATACGCTCAAAGTGGCGGCTCACATTCATTCCATTCGCACTACACCCTCTTCGCATTACCATTTCCTTCATCCAAATTCACGTCCCCAACTCCGTGTACCTATTACAACCTGACTAGTACAGCTGGACAGTGGCCAGCCATCATCCTTCCCCATCATGAAAACACGTAAAAGTGACACTAGTCGCGATCAAACACGGCAAGTGTGTTCTTCATGTAAGGCACGGAAGAAGAAATGCAACAAGGCACTTCCTAAATGCTCGTTGTGCTCTAAGTGAGTTGATTCTATCATATCTTATCACACTGTCCCGCTGCAGCTGGACTCACAGCAATGGGAATAGGAGGAATTTGGCATGCAGCTACAGTACCCCAGAACAAAATTGTAATCCCGTATCTCCATCCGACCGACTGCGGTATGGCTTGCCTGTCAATGACGAGCAGGCGGAAGTCCAATCCATTGACTTTCCAACCATGTTGTTCTTGGATCCTATCATCTTACAGCATGGGCAGGTTGAAATCTCTCAAGTCGCTACTCCCGTCCCAACACACATTCTGCATCTGCTGGGAGATGTGAATGAAATTCGCATCACTGCGTCTAAATTCTTCGAACATATACATTCATGGATGCCTTTTATATCTAAAAAACGTTTCCATGAATTCTACCTGCGGCCGTCGTTCCAATCTCGACCAGACGCTGCCCTTCTCTTACTCGCCCTCAAGCTCATTACAACGCTACCCCCTACAAGTCCGCGGAATCCTCGGACCGCCATGTATCATGCTACTAAGCATTTCTACCTCGAAGTTGAAGGCTCTAATCACTTTTCTATCCCGGTTTTACAGGCTGGAGTGCTTTTAGCTCTCTACGAACTTGGACATGCTATATACCCTGCAGCATACTTGTCTATTGGTGCATGTGCCCGGTACGCGCATGCTCTTGGTATTAATATTAGTGGAGCAATGAATACACGAAGAGTCCTCACTTTAGTTGAGGTCGAGGAGAGGAGGAGAGTTTGGTGGGCAATTATAATTTTAGACCGGTGCGCTTCCCACTCCGTTTCACCTTCAATCTGCTCTTGTGACTACTACACCTGATTGTATATTAATAACTGTTATAGGTTTGTGAGTATAGGCTGCCCCGGGAGACCGTTTTCGACAGCGGATCCTGGATTAGATGACCTTCTACCGGCAGACGACGCAGCTTGGGACCAAGGGGTAGGTTTCAATACTCTCGGTAGTTTTCTGCGTGCTTATGAAGGCCTTAGATTGTCCGGTTAGATGATTCCTTTACGTTATCTTCGCCGATGACTGATCACATGAGTAAATTTGCCTTATTATGCCAAGCCGCGAGATTGTTGGGCCAAGTTCTGCACCATGTCTCTGGTGACATGGCGATACATGACAACATCTGGATACAATTGGATCGGACCCTTCAGTCAATGATTACTGCTTCACTAGACTTGGACTTACCAGACTATGATCAAATCACATTTGCTTACAGGCATGTCTGCCTACCTTGCTCTTGAACTTTTCTAACAATTCCTATATAGCACTCTTGTTGCTCTTTATACGCCTTGGCTTTACTCTGATTGTGTAAGCAGAGCTGATAAGGACCGATGTCAGCATGCAAGAGTCGTCGTTCAACAAATCACAGAGAGGATACATACAAACCTAGTTGAAAAACAATGCTTCTCATGTCGCAACCCCGAGGATATGCCGCCATGGGGCCTATTTTTTGCGTACCATATTTGTAGGGCAAACATGCGCTTGAGTCGAAAAACGTCAAAATCATCTAAGACTGTGAAGTACCTGAGAGAGACATTTCTTGCAATGGATGCTAGGTGGAATGCTGCAGGTACATCTTATTCTCTCTGCTTATCTCTCTGATAGCTAATCATTTCATGTAGGTGTTTATCTCCAGCTCCTCGAGGCACAGGAAGTTATAAATTGTTTTTAATTGAAAAATGAAAGCATAATCAACACAGTTCAAAACTGAGGTTTTTTATTCGTTAGCATTGTATTTGTGGTTGGTGAGTTTCTGGCCTGCTTTTGATATGACTGCAGAACTATCACGGCCGAGATTGTCTGTTTATCTCTTGCTCTTGAATTTATATCTTTGCAATTACAGTAGGGAGTTCTTCTATACCATCCAAAAATGTATTAAACTCTGTTTTAACTTTCTCTATATCCTTGTATATATTGTCAGTCCATTGACGGATATAAATAGTCTATATCGCACTCTTCTGGACCCCTTACAAACCATATAAATACACTACAACTATTATAACCTCCTCTACTCCAAGCTTGATAAGTTGTAATGTTTTCTTATATATCCAGACTAGGTTTGTATATACCTAATAACTAACTAGAAAATAATATATTAAAATTCAACTTTAAAGAGCAAGTGGGATCAAGCTATAGACAAGTTGTGCTGTTTATATAAATAAAAGTTTTAAGGCTAAGTTCTTAGACACTCTATATTGCCTTTTAAACCTCTAGCCAAGTATACTAAGAGTGCTATACTTCAATTATTTATGTCTTGATATCACTATTAAAGTAAGCCAGGCAGTTGGGGAATCAGTTGAGTATAACTTCAAGTATACACACAAGAGTTTGATCGATATCCTTAGGCTAAAGATTCTAACTGATACATTTACTATTATCTATAGAGTACTCTTTACGCTATTTGAGTGCAAGCTTAGACACTGTAGTGCTAGGAATCAAGGAGGGCAAAGACCGGACTATACTGCTGTGCCAGTCGAAACATGGTCCTATAAAGTCAAAGAAGACAGTCTTGAGTTTTGTTTGATCTGGAGATATGATAGCAGTACACTGTTGAAAATTTATGAGATATTTGTTGCAGTGTATAATTTAACTATCTTAGATCCAGTAAGATCCATAGGGTAACTACACACAACAACAAAGCTACTCGGTTGTATTCCTTAATCTAGTACTAGTTGATGTTCTACGAGATTGTACCTGTTTTTATTCTTCGGGGCGAGTGTCTTAAAGGTGACAATATAGAAGCCTATTCATATTTCCGTTTCCCCGAGGTACTATAAATTTATGGCGCCAGGCAATCTTGAAATCTTGCTTTTTTTTTCTGGTGGCTGTACTCATCTGATCGTTGTCGGCGCCGTAGATTGGCTACTTTAGTAAATGCCACCAAAATGTGGCGGTGGACGGGAAAGCTGAGCGTATTAGCGAGGAACTGAGGGCGAGCTTTAATAAAGACACATCGCCATACCTAAGTAGGGTTGAAGTACTATTCTCATTAACTGTTAATATTACTACTCCTACGAACGTATACGGAACGCAACTATGGGTCTGAAACCATGGTACCCGCCAAATTCTATTTGCAAAACAGATGTAGACCCTGATCCCGAAATCGGTGGACTTGGAGTCTGTTGCCGCTGAAGCATGAACAAAACAAGCAGTACTAATAAATTTGCAGGTACTGTCATCTTTCGTCGCGATTTCTTGGATTACAGTCTTTGTGGCCGGAGTGCTAGCCGTTTATGAGGTGCTTGATGGTTTGCGGCATCCGCACAAGCGATACATTCTCCGCCCAAGAGACAGAGGGAAAAGAGTGGCTGAGGACGGCCAGCGAAAACCGGTTTTGAAATCAGATCTTAGTACGCAACGCTTTTTCATTGTTGCAAAGAAGTGTAAGAAACTCCTTGGCCCACTATGCGACTTGCAAGCGGTCACGGGTATTGGTATCATAACGGCTGGCTGGGCCCAGATTGGTTCTATCGACTATTATCATGAGGATCTCGTTATTGGGTATTGGTGGCTCACTCTCAATTCATTCTGGACTGGTCGAGTCGACTTCTTGGATTTCAACTCAAAGGCCGACCTTCGCATCACGGTCCGGCGGGTGACTATCCTTTGCAGCTGCATTCTTGGCTTGTCATTTCAAGGGTATATCATTGTGCGAGAAGAGAACAACTGGCTTGATGACGGAGGTCCTTGTGATCGGTACGAAGATGGCTCATCCCCCATTCCCTGGATGGCTGGGCTCGCACTGTTCTGTATCGCTATATTATCAGCTACCTTCCCAAAGACCAGGAAACTCAATGACTGGTATTTTAATATAGTTGGAGGTGTCAGCGACAAGCTTAAGACTTGTTACGAGAATTCGCAAAAAAAACTGCATGAAATCACCTCGCAGTCCACATACCTGCAGTGGCTTGGAGCAATTTCTAATGTTGCTTTGGTATCAATTTCCAGAGGTTTTTGGTTTGTCTTTGTTCTATGGCTCTCAGTCTGGTCTTACGGTGATTGTTATTGGCCAGCGGCTTGGTGTGTGTATGTCTTGTTCAATATTTGGAACACATTTGATGTGATCACAATACGGCGCTGGAATCAGATAAACATTCAGGGCGATGAGGGACGCATGGGCTTCGGTCAGGTCTTATCTTTGGTCTTAATTGGTACCATTATTTTTAACGCCATTGACATCTTTTGCGGTAAGCCCAATTATGCTATGAAAGTATTGGAGCTACTAAGATAATAGGGCAGAACACGACTTCAAGTATTCAGAAGAATATGAAAATTTTGAGGCCAGAGCTGATGCTACTGAGATGTACGAAAGAGGAGGCTCACACGAAATTGAGCGACAGAATTGCCAGGGCCAAAATAACCCGGCCCTTGTGCATGCGGAGGACGCACATCGGATAAGAATCGATGTACCGCCCTAAGGTGGAATTGGATATTTGAAACCAACCGACGAAAAGGCAAAAGCCGATAAAGCTAGGAGAGATGCCTGATAGAAGAATTGGATAATCCAGCAGTTAATTAGTTACGGACAATATCCCTCAATGAGTGCACAGCCTCTAAGATACTCATAATCATTATCGTGGAAGATTTGACGTCATCTGAGCTTTAATATTCTTACCTACCTGCCTAACAAAGCATCGTCCGCAGATGACCCTGGTTTCTGTTACCCTGTGCTAGTGGGCGTGGGAAAAAAATGAGCGTTGCGGCCCACTTTCATCTTTACCGATCCAGTGGACCGGCGATGTAGGGAGCCCAAACCAGCAACCAACGAAGAAAAGCAGGGTCCTGGGCGAGGTAGAACTGCTATAATAAGCTAGATTACGACCCGCCCTTGAGGGACCTAAGACTCGGTCCGAGGCGGATGTTGGAATATGCAGTACACGTCAAGAAGTTTTAGGAGGGACCAATGATGCATGACAGATAACTGGGGCATATGGCCACGTCAGGTAGCCACGGAGATGCCGGCTACCTCTCTGTACGCGAACGGGATGGGATGAACTTGAACCACAAATTTTCTTTTCCTCTGTGCAATTGTAGAGGCGATTAGAGTTCATGTCGCGATGGTACCTTTAACTGTATACCTGCCTGGCGGTATTTTGCTGTTCTGGATTTCTCGCGAGATTTCTCATAGATGGTCCTTGCGCCGAAAAGCCAAGGCTTTTGGCTGTGAATCTATCACCAATTACCCTCACCTTGACCCGATAGGGGGGCTTGACCTATCGGTACAGATATGGCGAGAGTTCCACCGTGGCGAGCTCTCTGAAGGGATGAGAAGGCGCCACGAGAAATTTGGACCTACATTCAGCACAAATTCTCTCGGACAAGACTGCATATATACTATCGATCCAGAGAATATCCGCGCAGTTACGACTGATAACTTCGACTGCTATGGAAAATCGGCTTGGGTTGAAGAAGCTGCAAAGCATGTCGGAAATGGAATCCTTATGAGTGATGGAGAGAACTGGAAACGATCTAGGGCTGTACTGAAGCCTCTCTTTGCCAGAACCGCACTTGATGAGCCCACACTGGTCGAGCCGCACTTACAGGATCTCGTCCAGGTTATCCGAGGGAATAATGGGCAGCCATTCGACTTCCAGGTGCTTGCAGCGCGTTTTACGCTTGACATTGTTACTGACTTTCTCTTTGGCAAATCCACCCAATCTCTTCTGGGCGGGAAGGCAGCTGAAGATGCGCGGCATTTCCTGGGCTTGGTTAAGGATTTCGAACCTCCTTCGGGGACATTTATTGCCGTCGGGGCTCTTGCATGGCTTGAGCTGCTACCTTCATATCGACGATTACTTCATGTTGTGGATGGCATGAAGGCATTCTTCAGGAGCCAACTAGATATGATTATCTCTGATCCGGGACTCCATTCTCAATCTGCCGCCCCATCGTGCTTTCGCATGATGGAAAGCGATGGCGTCGGAGTAGGCCAGATCCAGGCGGAACTCCAAAATATCTTCTTCGCCAGCTTCGACACCACGACAGCTTTGCTTGCCAATATCATAGGCATCTTGTCCCAGAGGCAAGACATCCAACAACAGCTACGAGCGGAAATCTCTTATCTAAATGGCAACCCGCCAACCAAACAAGATCTTGGAGGGCTAAGCTTTCTCCGGTTCGTTTTGTTAGAAGGTAAGCAATAACGCCCGTTTCAAGAAGTTAAGTTTATTCATCCTCATTTAGCCCTCCGTCTGTACTCTCCCGTGGTATCGCATTCGCGACAAGCGACTCGAGACACGACGCTTCCCAGAGGTGGTGGTTCAGATGGCCTCGGCCAAATATTCGTCGCCGCAGGAGCCACCATTGTCTGGAGTACCTATGCACTTAATCGAAGTCAGAGATACTATGGCCAGACTTGGGCCGAATTTAAACCCGAAAGGTGGAAGACACTGCAGCCGACCAGCAACCGATTCTTTATGCCCTTCGGGTCAGGCCCACGAAGTTGCATGGGACAGCAGATGGCTCAAACAGAAATATCTTACATGATAGTTCGAATATTGCAGGAGTTTCCGGTCATTGCAAGCCAGGACCTAAGGCCGTTCAAAGAAGCCAAGGCTGTGTCTTTTTATAATACCTATGGTACGAAAATATCAATGTATTAACCTACATGATTTGTCTTAAATGGGCACATAGATAAAGGACACACATACAATATACAATATAGTTGAAAGATGACTTAGAATAAGAAAGATAGTAACGTTGGCTATGACTTAAACACTGGCAACTAACTATTTCAGCGAACAACGTCGTAATCCAGGAACGTCCATCGTAATCAGTTCCTTTCTATAAACAGCGAAGAATGAATCGGATGACGGAAAAGGCACGAAAAGGGTTGATTTGACAGCCCGCAACGCACGGATCTCATTGGTGTCCGTGAACATAATATTGGTAAGATCTTTGGACAATTTGGGAGCTAAGCCCAAAGCCACGAATGAATTGTGGGTTTCGCAGAATAGGACAAGTCAAGCGAGGTCAGACAGATTTTCAGTCAGCTTTCATAGGGGTTAGCAGCAGATAGATGCATATTTTGGAAAGGTAACTGTTTAGGCTATATTACTAAAGTAATATGATCTGCGGCCTGCTAGCTTTGTAACGAAGTATAATTATAGCCCAAAAGGAAGCAGTTTCGCAGCATCTAATACTATCCCTATATGCAAATGATGAAATTTAGGTGGTGGGGTGAGTAGGACTGGGAGGATGCTCTATATACCCATAGCGATAAATCTTTTGTGCAATTTTCGCTACATGAGCGAGACAATGCTCTCAAACTAGCACCGACATCAAATGGTAGTATCCAGGTACGAGCAGCCTAAATCAGATTGATATGCGAGAAAAAGAAAAGCATGGTCCAGCTCATAGCTTACACGTAAGCTTACTTCGTCTAGCCACTTTTGGATCTTTCGTACCTTGTTTAATTAAGCAATTTACTAAATAATACCAATAATTTCGCTCTCCACAATATATATAGTATTTTCTCTATGTCGTACGGAGTTTGGAAGGTTGTCCTAAGCTTGGGGTTATAGAGATGTTTATTTTGGCCTTCTTGTGTCGCTAATCCCTGATTACTATATACGATTCAGCTGGAACACATCTTTCGCTCAGCTTCTCATTTGCAGCTCCATATTGCCTCAATACAGGTGATTTTCAATTGCGTCTAACTGTAGACAGATACAGATGCGAATACGGGTGTCTACGCGGAGCAAGCCGAGGATCCTAATTAATTCGCTGTTTTCTTTCTGATTTTCGTTATTCATTTCCATAATAGGTCGGTGAACTAGACCTAGATTGTACCTACCTGGACTGTAAGACTGTTGCTTGGACGCAGACTGCAGGACGCCCACGTATAAGCTGACCGGCGGGGGCCGTGAAATGGCTCCTTCGACTTGTTATATACATCAGAAGAGGAGGGTAGATGACTTTTATAAAATTTCTCCTAATATCCCCTGAAACAAGACTGCGCCAGAGCGAACTATGCCGATCATGTTCTCCCGAAAGGCTGTCCGCGCCTGGATATTGACTCTTCTATTCTCTTCCTTCAGTGAGGCCTCAATTGGCGAGAGGCAGATTCCAGCTCAACCAACAGGCCTACGAACGATATCGTCTCCTGGTGGTGTTCATATTCGGTACAAGAACCCGGAGATTTGCGAAACAACTCCTGGAGTAAAGACATATTCAGGATATGTTGATCTGGATCCTAAAACGCACATCTTCTTTTGGTTTTTGGAAGCCAGAGAAAACCCAGCTGAGGCCCCGACAACCCTCTGGCTCACTGGCGGTCCCGGCAGCGACTCTCTACTTGCAGCTTTCATTGGTACGTCTCCGATAATTTATGCATTTCTTAGTACTATTTTGACTCCTTTAGAAAATGGGCCATGCAAAGTGACAGACGGCACAACTCCGGTGTATAATCCATACTCGTGGTCAAATCATTCGAATATGCTCTACCTCTCGCAGCCTGTTGGAACTGGATTTTCTTACTCGGAGGAAGCTCCAGGGTCCATCGATCCAAACACCGGTCTCTATCTGCCTCCGTCTGAGGCTCCAGCAACAGGGGGTTCGTATATTCCACAGCTTTTCGAGACATAGCTGACTTATCAGAATGGCCAATCGTGGATGCAAGTTTGACTGATACTACTAGCCTGGCCGCTGTGGCCGCATGGCATACCATTCAAGCATTTTTCACAAATCTGGATCACCTAGATTCAGCGATAAAGTCGAAATCGTTCAATCTGTGGACTGAATCCTATGGCGGGCATTGTGAGTCGCGCTTTTTATTAGTCCTCTACCCTCAACATGCTAAATGTAAATTACAGATGGTCCTGTCTTCTACGATTATTTTTTCGATCAGAACCAAGCCATCGCAAATGGGTCCCTCTCTGGATATGAACTGAGTTTCAATACGTTTGGAGTCAATCTTGCTCTCTATCAGTTATAATCTGAGCTAACTTTAGTGCAGATCGGAAATGGTCTTATAGATTATTACATTCAAGCACCCTATTATCCGAAATTTGCTGTCGAGAATACATATGGTGTCGTGTCTGTCAACCAAACTGTATATGACTATATGGAATTTGCGCTGAACATGGACAATGGGTGTCTTCAACAGATTGAATTCTGTCGCTCCACGGATTTGGCACTTCCTGGGGCACAAGCAATTTGCGCAGAAGCACAAGACATGTGCCGAGACAATGTAGAAGGTGAAGCAAACTCAGTCCTGCGACTCGTTTCGACTGTCTAATATCTCTAGGACCATATTATGCATACTCTGGACGAGGTACTTATGATATTCGAGCATCTTCTGATGCTGCTGTTCCCCCGGTTGGGCCGCTCATAGAGTATCTGAATCAAGCCGAAATTCAGAATGCTATGGGAGTTAGTCTTAACTACACCCCTTCTAATAATGAGGTATACTTCGCTTTTCAACAGACGGGCGACTTCGTCTACGCAACCCCTTTATTAGATTTGGAGGACCTGTTGAACAAGGATGTTCGAATTATTATGTATTCAGGTGATGCGGATTACATCTGTAATTGGTTTGGTGGAGAAGCAGTCAGTCTTGCCGTCAATTATACTCATGCAAAAGATTTTCGTGCTGCGGGATACGCACCATTTTTGGTTGATGGAACAGAATACGGTGCTGTGCGGGAGCAGGGAAATTTCAGTTTCGTGAGGATTTACGAAAGCGGACATCAAGTTCCTTACTTTCAACGTAAGTCATGACCTTTGAGGGACTCTTGATTCTTACAGTTCACTGACATACTTTTGTAGCACTTGCTTCCTACTCGCTATTTGAACGGGCAATCCAGGGGGTTGATATTGCAACCGGTACTGTTCCTAGTTCTGAAAATTATGCCACGAATGGTACAGCATCTGCTACGCACACGGAGACTTTTCCAGCTCTGCCAGTAGCGACGTAGGAATTCCTCCTATGCTGGTATCAACAGTAGGAGTTTCCACCATTGTGGGCTATCCATTTCGTAATTTACCTAGCACGAAAGTACCACTCTATTTATAATAAAATATAAACTTTTCAACTAGTAAATTATAGATCCGACACCCTCCTTCATCTCTATAAGTAGTTACATATTCAACTAGATTACGAGACATTAATATGTACTAAAGTGTATTTGATTCAAAAGAGTAGCACTCTATGGCTAGCCCTCTATACTTCCAAGTCTTACACGCTTAATGGTTTAGTTAACAATTAAGTCTATAATAGCATGAAGAACTAGAAAGGAAATACTTATAAGCTAAGTGTCAAACAATTTAGATTGAATATTAAATTACCCTGGCAACGTGGGATAGCCAGTACGTGGGCAATGTGATACTAACTACTATTAAGGTGACAAACTCAGTTCAATTAATTAGAGTACCCATATAGAAGAAGCTTCGAAATACCTTCATATCTTAACTTCATAATCCTCGAAATACTATTTCTAAATGATCGTGATATTAAGAGGCATTAAATCTTGGTCTCTTGAGCTTGAACCCACCCAAAACATGTACTCGCCAGGGTCAACTTGCCATTCCATATTCCGGTAGTAGCCAAGGTCCCAAGTCGGGACCGAGAAAGTGACGGTCTGGGTATCGCCAGGGGCGAGGCTAACTTTAGTGAAGCGGATAAGCTTCTTCACGGGGAATTCCATCATGGAGTATTCTGGACGGAAATATAGCTGTACAACTTCCTTGCCGGCCATCCCACCAGTGTTTGAGACAGCTACTGACACCTGGATTGCATCACCAGATGAAATCTTGGGGGACGAGAAGTTGAAGTTCGTGTAACTCATTCCGAATCCAAATGGAAGAGGCGGGGTCCTCGTCAGATTTGGAAACTGCCATGCCGATGAGAAGTCGACGCCAGGAATGAAGGATCCGGGTCCTCCCTGGTTATCAGAAGGCAGAAAGTCATAATACACAGGCTCCGCCCCAGATGCTTGGGGCATGCTTATCGTGAGCTTTCCGCTTGGATTTACTTGTCCTGTCAAGATCTCAACAAGAGCATCGCCTGTGTATTCGCCTCCCAGAAACGAATGCAAGATGGCGTTCGATTGTCTGGTTCGATCGTTTAAAATAAAAGATTGACCTCCGCTCAAAATCAGCACAGTCGGTACTCCAGTAGCAAGGACTTGATCTAAGAGGTTCTGTTGTTGTCCAGGAAATCCTAGGTCTGCATGTGCAAAGAATTCGCCGTCAGTACGCTGTGCAAAGAGGGGATCCACTGGGTTGACTGATAGCGATCCCAGCATTAGGACCACCAACTCTGAGCTTTTAGCTGCTCGGACGGCTGCTTCAATTTCGGAGGTGTTATCTCCAACGATACTAACTCCTTGAACAAATTGCACTGCGTCAGATCCTAATGTTGCACCTGCTGATTGATAGAAAGATTTGCCAAACGATCTATTCGTGGAGTTATTTGGCGCGTAAGACCCTGCATTGAGAATGTTTGCGAAGGGTCCGATTATCGCGGTTCTGGGCCACTTGCCACTTTTCTTGCGTAGTGGAAGGATGCCATCATTTTGCAGTAAGACGATTGACTCGCGGGAGATATTCCGATTGATATCAAGATGGATGTCCGAGCGCAGTGTATTTCGCGCATCCTCGAGCTGCGGCAACGCTTCATCAAATGTTCCCGATTCAAATTTGACCAGAAGTAATTTCAGAACAGATTCATTAATGCATTCTCTGACCCAAGTAATGTTGACACTCGATAGAAGAGTTGGGAATACCGCAGGCTGAGATGGAGAGAGCTCGAGCTGCAAGCCTGCTCTCAAGGCCCGAAGACCTGCGTCTTCTATACTAGTGGCCACCTTTGACTGCGTGAACAGGTGCAAAATAGCCACTGCATCAGACATAACGACTCCCTCGAATCCAATCTTCTCGCGGAGAACGGTTTGGATCATGAACTTGTTAGCCGACATGGGCTCGCGATCAATTGTCGCGTATGATACCATGAGTGAGGCGGGCTTCGCGTCCCGTATAGTTGCGATGAATGGAGCAGCCAAATCATTAAAGATGTGATTAACACCTCCGTTCTGGCTTGCCGTGTTGATGCCACCCTTTGGTAGCCCGTACACGAAATGCTTGATTGTGGTGGCAACTTTCATATATCCGTTCTCATCCTTCTCTTGCATGGTTTTGACATATGATGTCCCAAATATCCCACTGAGATACGGGTCCTCGCCATACCTGTGGTTGAATATTAATAACGTTTTCGCCGCATCGTAAGGCTGAGTTTCTCACATTTCTCCTACCCGACCATATCGAGGCTCTTTCCCAACATCCAATTCCGGCGAGAGCACCCAACGGACACCAATAGATACGTGTTCATCCCGAATACAAGAAATCGCTTGCTCATAGAGGGGTACATTCCATGAGGCGCTCATAGAGAGCGTCGGGGGAAAGAGTGTTCCTCCGGCCAAGAAAATCGAATTGACCGAATCAGTGACGATGATATAGGGGATTCCAAGTCGGGACTCCTTCTGCTGTTGCTCTCGAACTTGGTTGGCGATAGGGAGGACGTCAAGAGCCATGTTCAACTGGTTGCCAAGCCCTAAATGAATATCGCATATCGGATTAGCGCTACACCTCTAGGCATCTCAAGGCACTCTATGACTGTACCTAATATTCCATTTTGTAACTGCCGAATGGAATTGTAACTTGTTTCATTGAACGCTAGGCCTGCACCAAGTAATGCTCGCACGCCCCCCATTTGGCCAACTTTCTCCTCCCAGGTCATGCGCTCTAGTAGATCCGTCGCTCTTTCCAGAGCCGTATATGACGGATCTTTGTATACCAACTTGTCCTGAGTGCCATACTGATCTGAAGCCGTGATCATGCCTGCAGCTAAAAGGAACCCAAAGGCAATAGGCCCAGGGCTTGGGAACATCATTGCTTCTGTTGCCGACAATATGTCAAATTTGTGAAGATCGTTTGATTACAGAACCACGAGATTTGAGGGAACTGATCGTAACACTAACCGAGCACAGAGATCTCCCACCATTTTATATCTCGCACCAGGCCCTATTTTGGCATGTAACCTCCCTGTCGTACGAAAGCTACCGTCAGAGTGTTTAGCAATAAACCCGTCTCTATTAGATGGGGAGAATCGGCATTCTCGTTTCCGTCCGAATCAAAAGCCAGAAGCTCCGAGATCCGGCGCCAGGTATAGAGCGCTAAATCAGATTGAATCAAGAACTGCTATGCGGGGGAAGGGGCGCTATCTAAACACAGCCTCCAGACTTGGCTACTCCGCAATCGCAGTCCACGGTGTGGAGTGACCAGCCCCGCTGCCCAACAGCGATGGCCGGGAAATACAAGGTCGTTGAGTTATTTTGACTATCGATAGCGGATGGTTAGATGAGAGCTTGCCGGCTTCTCGCCCTTCAATTCGTACGTTTATTATAGATTTGCTGAACAATAATAGTCTTACCAAGCCACCCGTCGCGAAAGAAAGGAAGGGAAAGGAAGCTTTGATCGCGTCATTGCGGAGAACCTGACCAGGTAGTCAAAGGATGCGCCAAGACAGAAATCTTCGCCCTGCTACCATGTTGGAGTAAATGACAAGTTCCACCTATCTCCTTAAGAATGCATTAGCCATGCAAACCTCTCTAATAGCCATGGCGCTACCTTAAAACTAATTCCTATCATGTTAAAGAGGTTTAGTGTGCGGAGGTATGAGGATCTACTCGGCTATCGGTCGGCATGAAATGTAATTGGATGCTGCGCACAGAGTAGTGGCTAAGAATTCCCTCAGGGGACTCCGCACCACGTCTGTACCTGGAACTGGCAGTATCATTTGATCTTCGAAGATAGTTTTGCTAGACCTGTATTGATGATCTACGGTCGAAGGAAAATCGAAAGGCTGTGATGAAGGCTGTATGTGTGCAGTGTCGGATCCGCAAGGTGTGTCATTACCACAACGGACTCAATCATCCATTGCTAATTTGCTGGCTACTCCCCTAAAGGTTCGATGCAATGGACAATACCCGGCTTGCAATAACTGCAGCAGGTTGCATTTCGAATGCTCCTTTCAGTTGGTGGCGGGCCAGTCGGTCGTGGTACCGCACGCCCTCGATCCACCACGAAAATATCGGGGTTCTCGTGCATGCCTTGCATGTCGTACACAAAAGACCCGCTGCTTGGGAGAGATGCCGGTGTGCTCAGCCTGCCAGCGGCGGAACCGGACTTGCATATACCACGGTACCCGCTCAGCCAAACCTCACATTCGTGATACTGGGCATTCGCCTGGCCCACTCTCGGATGACTTCCCATGTGCTTCACGGAGACCCTTGCAGTCCAATGGGCAGAATCACACTGAACTCCCGAGTATCTCACTCCCACTAGAACCCTCTGAAGACAGAGTCGCGATGCTTATTGCACACTTTTTTGAGCGGCTCTTCCCTCTTCCGTCATATGCCTTCCTCCACCAGGCGACGGTGGTTAAAAGGTGCAAGGAGCAGACTTTAGATGAATCTCTGAAGCTTGCAATATGTGCGATCACTGTCTTGCAAATTGGGGGAGCCTCGTCTGCTAGCGATGCATGGGCTGCGGCTTCTCAGCAACTTATTTTACAGAGCCTTGCACGGCCGTCCGTCTTGCACCTGCAGAGTCTGTTGCTCATTATTCGATACCGCGCGGGTGCCGGGGACTTCTCTAGCGCGTTCTTATTAGCTGGTCTCGCAGCAAGGTCGGCGATTGGGTTGCGTCTAAACTATGATCGCTCAGATCTTCGTCCAGTTGCACAGGAAGTACGGCGACGTACATTCTGGTCTCTATACCTTTTGGATGACATCTTCAGTGTTGGGCTTAGAGATTTCGAGCTCTGCCATCCCGAAATCATCCAGCTTCAACTACCATGCGAGGATGTGGACTTCGAGAGAGAACGGCCCGTCGTCACAAGCTGTTTACTGTCGAATGGTGACGGCGATACTTGGAACCTTGGGGCTCGGGCTTTGTTCGTAAGAGTAACCTCCATTCGCCGTGTTATCATGACGTAGGTTGAACTTTGCAGGCTCATGTGTGGTACGCTAACCTTGAATGGCTGCAGACTAAACCGAAAGGTTTATCTCGGAGGAGCTGACCCATCCTTACTTCTCGTATCAATCCGGCAATTTGAGGAGCGGTTACAACTTGTTAGAGCGCAGCTTGACACACTTAAGATATCTTTGATGGTAGATGACAGTCATAGTCAGTGGCATCCACAGTCTGTCATGTTACGCATGTCTTGGCATCAGTGCTATTGTGATCTATATCGTATCTTCCTGACTGGGTACGCCGAAGCAGCACCACGAGCTGCGGTAGAAAGTATTGGACCACATGATAGAGCCCTGATGCGGGGGAAGTGTCTGGAGCACGCGCACAGCATTTCGCAGATTCTTATTGATTTTGCCGAAAATCGAAAGCCGAACCAACTCTTGGACTTTGATGCTGCTGTTTGTGTTTACCACAGCGTACGCCTAATGCTCTTTGGGAGTTGCAAAAAAATCTACGGCTCTGCAGCTGGACCGGAAATCTACCAATCCAGGGCAAAAGCCTGTCTGGAAATCATGAATCAATTCTTTAGTTTCCTTAATTCCGTAAAGCCAATGGTAAGTTCTAGGAAATCAATCAGGTAGAACGATGCCAGTTACTGACTTGCTTAGCTGAAGGATTTAGAGAGACTGTTGATGGGTAGCACAGCTGCACTGTTATCTACGAGCCACGAACAAGTGCCCGTACAAGATAACCCCTTGTCAGAGGTCGCTGTTGCGAAGGACGCATCTATCCGACAGAGACTCTCAATTCACAGTCTTCTGCTCCAAGCCGATTTCATCGACGATAGTTTCAAAGTGGCAGAGTCCCCGGCCGAGTCCCGGTTGGCGACTGCGTCGCACCGCGCTGCGCTACCCAACCAGGAGATCATTATGTCTTCCGTGAATTATGCTCCGGTTTACCCTGCCGTCGTATCTAAAACCTTTTGCCAGCATCCAGATTCTTTCACAAAAACATACGACCTTGGCTCTAGTTTGATCTTTAATGCATGGATGGGATTCCCTGGCAGAGACGAGCTTGCAGAGCACTTAAATATTTTTCATGATGACTTTTAAAATGAAGAATCGCGCTACAGTCGGTTACGTGTAACTCAATAAGTTCCATTATAATTGTTCATTATTAATGTTCAACTATTTCATGATGTACAGTCCCATGAATGTATGGTAAGTCTCTAGTATCATACAACGATATCGTGGTTACTTTTAGGCTCTGCAGCTAGGTTAGGCAAATTACTGTAGCACTCCTCTCAGGGTCGATACCGTGAAGCGGCAACTGCACGGCGGAATTCTGTCCCACAAGGCAGCCATTAGTATAAATAGTCGAGAGGAATGGCAGTATATTGGAAGCGGTTTCAATCAATGAGAAGTTTGGGTTTAACAGTGAAGAATTCGTCGAAAGCGTCTAAAACCAGTCGCTGTGGACAGAATTTTCCGCCATTTTTCGGAGCAGGTAAACCCATACCCGCTCCATTTCTACTAGTAGAACCAAGTCGAAGTCTTCAACGAGTCAGATTCGGAAGCTCTTTATGCACCTTAGTCAGGCTCTTTGCAATCCATTTCGAAACTACCTAGGAAGTATAAGAAGTCTGGTTATTTGCTATACCAAGTTTCGCAGTCTGCACCACGAGCTCAATTCCTGAGGCATAGAGGCATCGACTTGCTCCCAGAGCCCTCCAGCTCTGTGGCCTCTCCTGACTCAATTGTATCCTCTGAATACTTGATCCTGAATCCTGAAGGATGTGCGATATATGTGCTTGAGGCCCTAGTCAACATTCCATTAGTTTTAATTCTGAAACGGAAACACTCAGGGAAGCGAACTGTTCCACGGTCTTTTTGATTGTTTAGAGTAGATTTACCTACTAGTAATCCTAGTTTCATTCCCAGCCACTCATTCATGTATATATAGAGGGACTTTTCCCGCCCCCTACTTAGTTCTTATGCAATATAATCTCTTTTGAATAGTGATCAGACCGAGCTTGGCAAGGTCATACCCATAGAGTTTGATCGTCCCAACTTTGCCTGCACCCCCTACGGGAATATTTCCCGACCTTTATCCTAGGTGGACGGGAATCCCTAGCGGAGCAAAGACTAATCACAGCGCTCCTACTCTTCCTTTTCTTCCTCTTTCCCCACGCTCCGGCTCTCTACCATAAATACTTTCTTGACCATCCAATCTTCCAAATTTTCTTTCACCTTGCCCGAAGTACCCTCAAATCGCTCTTGAACTATGGCGCTCAGCGCTTCCCAACGTCTTCTTTTTTTCGTCGGAGAATAGTGAAATTTCAGCCGATCTTGTAGTAGGCCCACTAAATTGGTTGTATCGTATCCTCCGACTTCTTTCCATTCAGATTCTTGACGTTTGCCTCCAGAAAAGATTTGCAACACCTGGAATTCGGGCTCCACATCATCACATTTCAGCATCAAGAGATGCTTTTCATCCATGCGCCCAAGATCCTCGCACTTGGCTAATATAGCCCGAGTCAACCAAGAGCAATTCACTTGAATGACAATAGTCCTACCTAGCTTATGGGGGCGTTTGATATCCCATTCCCACTGGTCCGAACGCTCGTTACTAACGTAGCAGTAAAGCAAAGTTGTCGTGCGTAAATCCACGACAACATCGAAGAACCGCTGAAGCCCAGGAGCAATATAATCTTTGAGATATATCCCGTGAGATTCGGCCCAGTCAATCCTTATGAAATATTCTTTCAAAATCGATGTAAATGGAGTTTCATATTCATCATATTTCCCCAAGACCGTAAGATTTGGGTCAGCACCATTTTCCAGGAGCCAGGAAATCAATTCGCTCTTCCCAGAGACTATTCCACCATAGTAATTCTCGACATTAAAATGCAATACCCGACGCCAAAACCAAGAAGATGCAGAATAAAGAAGAAGTGTTCTAGTCTCGGCAGGGAGGCGACCGTATTGGGACTCCAGTTGCTCGACACGGTTGCGCGTATATGCATAGTAACCAAATCGGGCAGTCAAACAAAAGAAAGCGGCAGAATCGCCGACTCTTTGGACTGATTTTCGATATAAATCAAGTAACCGGAACTCCATTTGCTCTGTTAAAGCATCCTTAATTGAAACCAAAAGCTGCATTGTGAGCTCGGAATGGTTTGAATCGTCTGCCGTCTCCCCCCAGTCTATTTTTCCTGGTTTGGGGCTTGACCTAGATAAAAGTGCAGAAGCCATGGTAGCTCTGACCAGGTCGCTCCAATATTCTTCGTCTGATTTGGAACTGTAACTCAAAATTTGTTTACCTGCGTCTGTTTCCCGGAGGAACTGAGGAGCAGACCGATGAATGAATGCAACTGTCGTATTTTCCGCGAGATATCTGATCTTTGAGAGAGTCCTGCCCCGGCCGCTTTCTCCAAGTACAAGCATCTTGTCCCAGGGTATTCCCCCAGATTCGGAGGCCCAAACAACTTCCAAGAGCCCGGCGCATCGGACTGTCATGCGCTTCTCAACAACTCTGCACAACTCAACAAGTTCAATGTCCTCCTCGTCCACCACTGGATCATCCAGTGACTTTTCAGACGCAACCATTAAGTCGAAGAGGGAGATTGAAGGTGTCTTGTGTATTTCTAGCGCATTCAAAATAAACTGGAAATAGAAAGCTGCTTCAGCACGATAAACGTCTTGAATTTCTTGATCCTGGTTAAGTCGGGACCACATGTGGTTGTAGAGTCGATCGATATCCCTTGGGAGGCCGTCTACGCGTTTCATAAGCGTATCCCAGTCATCTGCATTTGTGATTCCTGTTTGAAGACTTTTAGTAACAAGTCTTGCCCAGAGAAATACACCATCGGCTCTGGAGGATATTTCACCAATGAGAGAAATCCTCGATTCGTCCTTGCCGCTCTTCATAACTTTCTCGAAAGGACCTAAGACATCAGTTACATATCGGCGAATATCCTCTTTCGTCAAATCCTGTAACCTGAGCTTGGGATATTTATTAAATAACTCATGCAAGATCGGCTCTGGTCGACTTGATACGCAGAGCTTCACGTTCGGCTGGCATCGGAATATATCCAGTATTCGAACAAGCTCCACTTGCCCCTCTGCATGTTCAACTTCATCTAAGCCATCGATAAACAAACAGTACGAATACCTTCTATTTGAAAAGACTCTCAAAATGGCCCCCCTCAATTCTTCTCGGTCCCAGTCGAATACTGATTCTTTGTGCGAAAACATGGAATCTTCTTGCAACATCTCAGCCACGATCGTCATATTCTCCCTTAAGAGTTGATGCAACAATGACGAAAGCATGCCATTAATGTTACGCTGCATATTTGTGCCAGAGTTCCAGAAAAAGAACGATACGATGGCGGTATCCTGGTTTTGTTCCAACAGGGTCTTCTTAGTTTCATCGCTGTCGACGATGTACTTCATCAATGTGCTTTTCCCGCTTCCCGCCTTACCACTTATCCAGTAGAAATCTTTGTCGAAATACTTCAACCACTGTATAAAACTATTCCAAGGACTGTCGAGTGATTCATCGAAAATCCAGTGAAAAGTTTTCTCTTGGGGTATAGTTATGGCACTACGACGAGCATTCATTTCATTGTACTTTAAACTGTCCAAGAAGCGCTTATGTCGATCAGCGGCGGATGCGTTCAGATGCAGGTCCTGAAGGTTTGCTGCTAGCTGACTTCGAGTTTTAACGGATTCTGTGGAGATATGTTCTTTGACTGAATCTGTCCCTCGTAAGATGAGATCAGTGATCGTTCGATTTCCACGCGCATATTGCTGAATGAAGTGCTGAAGACTCTGGTCGAGCCTCGCAAAATCTTTCCGGGATTCGAGGGCGGCTGCCTCGTCGGCTGAGCTTGCAAGGAATTAGTTTTGTCCTGGATGTGACGCAGAGAGAGGTGTCATTCCAATCACATTTATTCTGCTCTCTTACAATTATGCATTTAAAATCAAGAAGCTTACCACAGTTGCACCAAGATCTCGGAGTTCAGTGTATTCTGAAAACTGACCATCGTTTTTTCAAGGGACTGAATCTTTCCCTTATATCGCAAAAGATATTTCATGGTATTCGCGGTACCTTTCCGGCGGCTGGGAGTCCCATCCACTGTGACTTCTTCTACCAGCTTGTTTAGCTGCGTCGTGACATTCATCAACTTGGAGGCAATCTCCTGCAAATCGCTTTGCTCCCTGCTAAGTTCCTTGACAGTCCGAGATTTATCGAGCGACATCACTAACATCTTGGATAGAGTTTGCAAGTGGGTTGAGTTATATACAAGATCAGGAGCTGGAGACCCATCCCGACAGACTCGCTTGCACAGAGATAGAGCCTCATGCCCGAAGCTGATGACTTGGATTATGTTGCATGTCAATCCAAAAGCCGTGAGCGGATCCATTTCGAGTCGCATTCAATGGTTGAGATAGCAAATGCGTGATTGATGATCGAAGCTCCTAGTGATAGGACGCCGCCGGTGGTGGTTGAAGAAGTATGAAGGCAATGATCAACGTCCAAATGAGGCTGCACCTGTGCCTGACGGCGGTATTTACGCTAAACCAAAACAGGAAGCCTGCAGAGTGCCGGTCAGGGTTAAAGAGGCCAACCAGGTCTTTGAGGAATAACTAAGCATTTTCTAAATGTTAAGCAAAGGGTAAGACGTGTAAAAATGATGTGTCTCGTGAAGAGATTATCTTTGTCAAGGTGACGGCAGCCTTGATCATGAATGAGATATATTCTATATAAAACCACTAATAAACAACATGCCGCTTGAGCAGTTTCACATCACTATATATCAAGGTTTATTTAAGTGTTATTTATAATAACAAATTTGCTTAATCTATTAGCAATTGCAACCACAGTGCGTGACAAATTTAATATTACAGTACATCACGTCCTCTTGAATAATCACTCAATTTTTACCACTTCTTCTTGCAACGATGGCTGTGGTGGCTGTCGCTGTACCGTTTGAGTCACCTCAACCGCTTGAACTAAGAGTCGGGGATATAAAGCCCCGTTTTATAATGGCGACGGCAGATAACTGATCTAACGTTGGATACGGAACAGTGCGTAAGTGATTTAACGTCCGGTTTTCTATTGATGACGGCAGTTGCTGACCCAGCGCTGGACGGCTGGATAGTGTGTAAGTGATCAAAAGCTCCGTTTTCATAGTAACAGCGGCAGACGGTCAACCTAGTGTTGGATGGTGGAATACCCAGTAAGTGATCTAAGCCTTTTTGTAATGTGGATCTGGTGTTAAATGGCGGAACAGATTGTGAGTGGTCTAAAGTTTATTGCATTGCCAGCAAATAGCTAACCCAGTGCTGAATAGCGAAATAGTGCTAGAATTGCGACACCTTCTAACGGAATTTAATTAAAGGGGAAAATGTGGGATCGTTATTCGTTCTCGGCGGATCGTTCATATATTATTCAATGTTTTCTGAAGATGACTTTTTGGTTGGGGTATTTTAGTTAGCCTTGGTGTGGTTTTCCTACTAGGTTTTCCACACCTCCGTGCATATGCAAAAGCTTCTTCGAAGTTGTTCTATTAGCCTATTGTGATAAGTATGGAGTATCCAGGCCAGGCACAGCTTTCCAAGAAATTAAAGAGCAAATGAAGATTGTAGACTGAAAAATAAGTCAATGGTTGGTCTGTCGCTAATAAATATATAGCCACCCCAAGCTGCATAATTAACGAGAGTTAGAGGCTGCTGGGGGACCGAGGAAGTTGGCCGACATCTCATTGCTAAAGGATAGTGTCGATGCTGTTAACAATGCGGGCATTTATTTCATTCCAATAGTGACACGGTGATGACGCGATTATTGCCAACAAACGATTGTACGTAACGAATTGTTAGATATAGCGCTTTAGGCGACATCGTAGTAGTGAATAGAAATGAATTAACTGTCTTACTCTTTATAGCACCGCAGTAAGCTAAACTCGATGGAAAAGGCAGTGTGATCAATTAAACCAAGAAGCAAAGTAAAAGAAAGTGTGTCATATTGCCATTGCCAGAAACCCATTACTGCCTTTCCACCACCTTCTTTTGCGTACGTCAAGGGAATGAGTGTCAAGATCGTTCATATCAATATCTGGAGCGTGATCCCTAATATAATAAAGGAGCGAAGGTAGAAATAGCCAACTCTAGATATATCGGATTGTGATATACTAGAATGCTATATAACAGGCTCTTATACAAGGCTAATGATTGATTTCTGTAACTTGGGTTGTCTTCCGAAATAGAGCTCAATGTACCGGAAGAAATCTGTTCGATTACAATTTAGCGACTAGATAATACCATTAAAGAGGTAGTGAAAACTTACAAGCTGCTCCAACAATGACCCACGTGTCATCGCTCGCCTTCCGAATGATAAATGGAATCCCGGAACCGTCAAAAAAGCAGATGTGATCACCGACTTCTGCTGCGATCGGAGCGAGAGCCATGCCCCCCTTGGAGGTAGTTATAAAACGTCGACCCACAGCTAATCCCCGCAAGACATCAAGATAGTTGTCTTTATGCAATAGCTCGGAGAAAGGGCTAGGTTCTGATGGCAAAAGTCTCCGCACCTTTTTCATCACGGGGTCATAGTCGACATTGGGATGCTCTCCATCTTGTCTCAAGTATAGCACCTGTCCGGCTTCATACCTATCCCCCTCGGTATTTTTGAGGACGGAAGACTCCCAATAATTTAAAATTTCGGACGTCCCGAACATTCTGTCACACTGATCACGTTTCTCATAATGACCCGTTCCGCCTTCATTCTCCCAAGACGTGTATAGTTTCTGTCTCTCAGAAGTATAGAATTCCTTCCACTGTGAAGTGGCCGCGAGTGCGTCCGCGTTTGACAAGGTGGGAGTTAGGTAGTACTCATGATTGATGGTCCGAATTGTATCAAAGATCACTCCTCGAACGTCAAGCCTAGAACTTTCAGGAGAGTAGGTGAAATTTGGCGAACCAAGATTGGTACCAGGATAGTTCTCTAGATCCGTTCGGTGGGCACCCCGCACTTGGGAGGCATCCCACGGTGACTCCAGGTTAGGAACCCAGGAAGGCAGACCCTTTGAGCGAGAGGTAAGCTGGCAGCCAGAGAGGTAATCAATGTTGGTCTTAATGAGGCTAAGGGCCGCGGTTTTGTACACCTCAAGATGGTGCATTCGATAATCGGCCACAATATCTATCTCGTCTGGATTGGTAAGTGGAAGCATAGCATATATCTTGTCGCGTGGATCAGTGGCTTGACAGTCCCTAGATTTAAGAACTAATTCATCCAACTTGAGGTACCTTCTGCCTTTTTGCATGTCTCTGCGAATCGACTCTAGCACTTCGGCATTCTGGAAACAAGACGTAAATAAGCCATCCCGGCGAAGTTCCCCTTGTAAAGCTGGCAAGTGATACATATCGGCAAGGAAGGCTAGGATATGAGCGGTCCGCATTACGTCTTCCCAGGTGCAGGTCTCTGTCCCACAATGGAATTTGATGTTTCCGGGTAACGCTACTTCCTGTCTTATCCAGACGCGTGAGAACCATGGTCGTTGATATAAATTGATGAGTGCCTTATAGTTCTTGAGTTTCTCTTCTACTGGGCTTGGAGCTGGCTCCGTAGGGAGCTTGACCATAGGTCGGCCAGGTCCATCCGGGCGGTGCGTTTGTCCCGGCTTCGGTATGTAGCTCCAATTCCCAGACTCTTCGGCGGTTTGTGGAAGATATGCCAGGTCGCGGACGAGCTGCATCGCTCGGGCACTGTCCTCGCTCTCCTCTCCCAACCAGACATGGACCATCTGCGCCTGTTTGTATAATCGGGTCATTAAGCCGACTTGGCTACTTCTTTCATCTAGGTCGCCTTGATTTACGCAGATGGCGTCAATCCACCAATAAGTCTCGTTGTCACGCTCCAGCTGCTTAGCGCTTCGTGGTAAATTCTGGTGTGTCCCCCTGAAGTGTTGTAATGCAGAATATAGTGAGGGGGTAACGTGAAATGATTGTCTATCAATAACAATAGGCTTCATACCGGATATTGTTCCCCAACAGTAGGACAATGGAGTATAGACGCTGATGGGCAGCGGGTTGGTACTGCTAGGAAATTTGGGAGCATCATTTAGGCTGACCTTGAAGAGTCGGCACATGATGGGTTCAGTGGGGGTTGTGCTTCTTTGAAGGGCAAGAAGTCGAATTTCCGAGGATCCTGCGCTCAAAGGAGAATACTTGTAGGGAGGAAGGCTATGGATTTCCGATGTTGCGATGGGAGGGGAAGGTTCCATCTCCGCTTTGGGAGCCGTTTTCGTGCCAGCCGATGATGATGCTGCTGCTCTCGCGGCGGTGTCAGCGGCCCGGACTTTCGTTGGCATGCGGTCGTATAGGTCGCCCATCGTATAGCCTCCAGCTCGGACATATTGATCGGGCTTTGGGAATTTGGTGGCGTTGTCGAGATGAGAAGCTTCGATGAGTGTGTTCACGGTTTCCATCAGCCCTTTGACCTGGTCTTCAAGCCGAAAAATCTTGTCGTATAAACTCCCGGCTTGGATTGGGGCATCTCGCGACATTTCGGCAGCGATGGTTGGTTCTAACCTAATAGCAGCAGATAAACAGTTCAGTTACAATAATCAATAATCTAGAGAGGAGGAGCAGCTGAACTGGATAGAAAAGTTGCTCCGACGGGTTGCAGATTTGCTTTGTTAAGAAGCTATTTTAAGCACAACCGGTCACTGTAATTAGGTTTACAACTGAATCAAATATAAATTTATATAAGCCAACCGATTAATAAAACAGATTATTAGTTGTCTAAGTATAATAAAGAAAGTATATAAAGAAAGAGGTTAAAACTTTATCGCTAATCTTATAGTGTACTCTCACTAAAACTTGAGTGTGGTGCACCACCACACAGATCACCTGACTAGGCCCCTGTATATAAGAGTCAAGCAAAACTTTCCAATAAGGAGCTCTGCTCTCCTCCTCTCCTTTGCTCCTTAACTTGTTCTCTTAGTTATATCGGTTGATAGTTGAATACACCTCTATATCTAGCGCTACGCACCTCTTACGGATTGAGATCCCTATTCTTTTTTAACCGTTACAAGAATTACCAATAGTCAAAGCCATTGTGGATCGCCAATAATTGAAGCATACGGAGTTGTCAATAATCGGAGAGCAATCTTGATGATGAAGGCACCATATATAGTTACCCCTTGGTTAGTATTCTTCTTCTTCTTCCTTCATCGAATTCAAAGACAGTTTTACCCAGAGTTCGCGTTTTGATCGTACTTCAACCTGAAACCCTACACTAGGTCTCGATGCTGCCTGAAGCATTTATGTCACCGCACAGTAGATATAATGAATAGAAATTGAACTTGAATGGAAGATCCTCTATATACACGTCCGTCTTTGAACCATACCCTTTTCATATACGAGTAAAGCGCCAAAACTCCCGGGAGTATTATGTTATAAATCTAGCGACAGGATTCTTTATTTACGAATGACTTTAATGATTTTAATTAACTATATTATTATCATATGGTGTTGTGATGGATTCGGGCTTTTTTGACAGTGTTTGGGTGATATCGACTGTAGCTTGGTGTCGCACCGCACGCTCTCACTCAACCTCGACTTCCGTTAGCTCCGTGAGCTTCCTCTGGCCGCCGATCCACTTCACCGTCGAGATGATCACGCTTGTTTTCTTGCTCTCGTTGCCCGTCATCTTAGCTTTGGACGTGAATTTGGTGATGTGCGCCACTGCGCCGCCCCGCTTCTCTGTGTCGTCCCACTGGAGGATCTCAGAGACACTGTCAAGGGTCATAACGCCAGAGCCGCGGGTGTACTGGATGCCTGCTTTGAACTGTTCGTAGGAATAGACGCTGTGGTTGATCCTGGTAGTGCAGTTGGGTTAGATTTTGGTGTGGAAATTACGGAACGTAGGGTTAGATACTTGACAATCAGGCTCGGATCAACTTGTTCGTTAATGGTATTGATGGCAACTTCATCGTTCGGTTGGTAGAAGATGGCATGGTTGAGCTGCTTCACCCAGTCGGTGAGGGACTGCTGCTGAGCGGACATTTCGCGTTGGTAAAGTGGTTTGGAGGGCGGACGTAGGCACCGGAATCAACTTGCTAGAGGTTTCTGAGATGCAACATTTTGCTGGGGCCGGGGAATAAATATTGATTGGCAAGATGTCGTATCTCAAAAGGGGTTGTAGGCGAGAAGCAAGACTGGTGACTCGGTGCGGACGAAAGACCACGAAAAACGTAAAATAGATACGTAGGAGGTGCGGAAGAGGTGCGGAAGAGGTGTGCGGAAGAGGTGTGTGGAAGAGGTGTCCGGAAGAGGTGTGGAAGAGGTGCGCGGAAGAGGTCGGAAGAGGAGTGCAAAAACTGCGGGATATGCGGAGGATATGTGGAGGATTGCGTATAACAGTCATTTCCCTTCCAGTGTCAAAGCGACAGATTAGGATATCTATTGTCACGTTATAGCATTTAGAGTGCTTAAAGTCATGGTTAAAGCTAAAGAAATTGCCATATTTGGAGGACTTAGAAAAGTTTCAAATGATGGAAGCGATATGGCACTACGGCAGTAATACTGGTATATCGGCGTATTGTATGTAATGACGGTTTTAAAGGTACGTAGTATATCTTCATGGCTATAGCTTCTATGGTGGCTATAGGCCTTCGGCTAGTTTCCGTCGGCCTTATGGTTAAACTTGACGAAAACACGCCCACAACGCGGTCCGAGTATTATTTGACAGGGGGGTAAACGCGTGACATCGAGTCTGAATAAACACGTGACTTTTTTGGACGCATGGTGGCTCGCGTTGGGGGTCTGGAATGTAAAAGAAAGCTACGCTTTCAATAAATAACATTTCCAGGTTTACTGGTAAACTTGCCTATCCTCTTCGTCGTAACTTGAACTGTTTCCGAAAGCCTCACTTTGGAGGCTTTTGCGAAAACCTCGTCTTCGGAATTCAACTCTTTGGGATAATACCGAGTGACGGAACATTTCAAATGGAGGACATCGATATGATTTCCTCAAAAGGCTCAAGTCCGGAATCCTGACGAGGTATATCTCTGGCTTGTCTACTTGGTAGAATCCCATTCGATCTGAAATTTGTGTTCAAGAGTAGTCACTCCAAGCATCTGACAACGTTATTCTCAAAGCCATCTTAGCTTCTTGGCTCCAATTCTATTTCTTACTGCAAAAGCATTATTCTTCAAATCATCATGGCTCCCACTGGAGATGAAATTGTAGCGAAATTCGCATCAGAAGTCCCTGGTAAAACAAGTGAGTAAAAATAACTTGCACATAGTTCGATCATGTTCAGCAGACAGGTCACTCAACTTCACAGTCTTAATCACGGGACCTAGCGAGGGTGGAGTTGGAGCCCAAGCAGCCATCTCATTAGCAGCCGCGAATCCCAAGCTTCTCATCCTAGCCGGCCGTGACAAAAGCAAGATTCAGCCAGTTATTGATCGAATCTCTAAGTCATCGCCAGATGTCGCGGTGACTTTCATGCCTCTCGACCTTGCTTCTCAAGCTTCCGTTCGGGAAGTTGCCAAGAAAGTCAACTCTCAAATCCAAAGTCTTGATATCTTGATCAATAATGCGGGGAGTAAGTGTTTCTTCATATGATGTCAAGCAGTGACATCTGACGATTATAACTAGTCATGGCACCCAAGAACTATCAGACAACTATGGAAGGCATTGAGTTGCAATTTGGTGTCAACCACATTGGGCATTTCCTATTGACGGGTCTTCTCATGGAGAAGATACTTGCAGCTGAAAAAGGTGCGAGGATCATCAACCTTTCAAGCTTCGGATATATTATGAGTGGGATCCGTGATGATTGGAATTTTGAGGTATCAGTCCCCGTGATGTGCAAGATTTGTTGCTAATAACGTGTGATAGAAAGAGCCATACAATTCCTGGCTCGGGTACGGCCAATCGAAGACCGCAAATATCTTGTTCTCTTCAGCACTTGCCCGGAAGTTGAAGGATATGGGTGTACTTGCGTTCTCGGTGAATCCTGGCCGTCAGTTGCACTAGCTTTAACACCAAATTGGATAATTACTAACAAGAAAAGTCGTCCCCGGGACCCAACTCCAGTCCAGCACCGAAGTCACCGAAGAGAGATTTGCAGAGGGTTACGCCATCACTCTGAAAGCATTGAACGGTTACATCTTCCTGTCTTCTAATTTTTCAACCTGCTAACTGGTCTACTTCAGGCGATCCAATAGTTCCTCTTGTACCAAAGTCATTGGAAGAAGGCAGCGCTACAACTTTGTATGCTGCTTTGAACCCCAGAATTACAGGTAACACTTCCACAGACTAGGTTGTTGCCTGGTCCTAACAAAGCTTCTCAGAAAATTCGGGCGCCCTGTTTTCCGATTGTGATGTCTTTTCAGATCTGCTTCCCCACGCCGTTGAGGAAGAAGATGAAGGTAGACTTTGGGCTTTGAGCGAGAAACTTGTCGGAGAAAAGTCCAACTGGGTTTGAGTATTTTTCAAATCAATTGGAGTGTATTTGACAATGAAGTTCCATGCTTGGAAATTGCTTCGAAATACTAATAGCGTGGACTTTGCAATTAGTTAGGAATATCTAGGCATACGGCTTGAACCCACTTCCAGATATCTTTTCCTTTCTTCCTACCAAATCGATATTTAACAAGTACCTGATATTTCTATACAGTCAGGTTTATAAAGTAGTAGTAATGCTTTGGTTCCCTAGGTTAGAGATAGAGTTGTCACAGGTTGGGACTGAATGACGATGATTACCAGTTAACCTGTATATTAACGAGGAGGAAAACTCTAAAGAAGGAAGACAACTCCTAGTAGGGGGTAAGTATAAATACACATAGCCGCTACCTTACTCCCTTTACTATCGTACGACACTGTAGATCATAATACAGCTTATGTGACAACTGTAAAGGGATACCCCTTCGGCTAGACTCAGTTACACTGTCGTAAAATCGTAGGTAAGCCTTTGCAGGAGAAATGCCAATAGTCAAAGCCATTGTGGATCGATATAAGCAAGAACGAACTGAACACCAGAATTTCCGATTCCCTCTCGAATGGGAACTAGAACTTCCCAAACTCTAGACAGAGGATTTTATCTAGTCATTAGAACTAATCAATTGTTATAACCTTCGAACGTAGTGAGGCCTGGGGGTTTTGGCTTGCCCCCATAAAAAAACCTCCTGCAGAACATAGAACATAAAAGCTAGCTTTCACCACCGGGAATATTCTATTCGCGGCCCCTAGTTCAGGTTGCATTTATATTTCTTCATGTGACAAGGCGAACAATAGTTCGCCGTGGCCCTCTGCCATGTAGTAGCTCTGCCGCGCTATTGGTTCGGAGCTCGGGGTCAGCACGTCTTGGGAAATTTCCGAATTTGTCAGCCCACTTACCTTCAACCTTAGTGCTGAGGAGGGAAGAAAGCGTTGCTTGAGAGTGCACAGAGAAGACGATATCCAAAACTCCTCTTTGAGAAATATCCGCAAGCCTTGTCACTCAGCCATGTTCACCACACTGCGGTGTGACCCAAATGTCGGGCTGCAGGTAGATTCAGAGCAATCGGCAACCGTGCTACATCGGAATCGGGCCTGCAAGCACTGCCACTCCAAGAAAGTACGTTGATCTGAAACAGAGTGAATTATGAGCTAAGTGTAACAACAGCTGAGATGCACACGTGAGAGAAATGGATGTCGCCGATGTATAGCTTCAAACATCAGCTGCCAATACGAGTCATCTCGACTCAAGAGTGGACGAAAGAGGCTCTTGAGAAGACCTGAAACTCATAGCCTCGCCCCAGAAGCGAGTTTCGATCACTTGAATACCGCACGAGGGGAAAATCAATTCCATACCAACCTATCCTCAGATGCCGAGAATTTGTCATTGGCTGGGTTGATATCAGACCCAGCGCAATGCGGTCCAAGGTTCGAAGTACCCAATGATTTCTTCGAATTCTTCAATGGAAACTTTGGATATCCAAGCGATGATACCACCATTTCGTATTCCAGATTAGAGAACTTAGAGAGTTCTCAGTTGGACACGTCGATGGAAGAGCCTATACACGCACACGAACCCAACAGCGGGGTGTCGCGAGAGACTTGCAATTGTCTACCTTCAGTAGTTTCCTTGCTGGAATCCACATCGATTCAATATATCCAAGCAAACTTGAAGTCAGTGCCTCAGATCATACGTCACAACAAAAGCGCGTTAGTTCAATGTAGAGTGCTGTATACCTGCACCGTCTGCAGCAAGAAATCCGAATTCGTCATGCTACTAATATTTCTTTGCCAAAAGATAATATCGTCCTACCAACGTGCCGTTGCGATCTTGACAGAGCAATTCAACAGATTATATCGTCCAAATAAAGACAATATCATTCAGATATCCGTACCAAGTATGGATACTGCTCTGGCGACAGCTCGAGAAGTGGAATTGAGAGAATACCACGTGGATGTAGAAGAGGAACCTTGTGTGTTTGGAGGATTGATACAAATGCAGATCAAAAATATGGTATCATTCCTTGGGACGTTAAAGGCTACGGTGAGCGCAGACAAGTGGACGTCGCATGTCGCAATGACAAACGTGGTGGGAATCGACATACGGGAATTGGTGAGGCTTTGTAGGTGTCCAGAAGGTCTTTTAACCTGAGAGCTCTACTGCAGCTTTATTTCATGAATCATTAAAAGTACTTCGCAAAATGTTATCAAAACCTGATAGCAGCTCAAGATGTATCTACCTACCCCTGAAAGCTAGTGTTGGGAAGTAGGCAGATGTCTAACAGCGTTTGCCTATGCATTTCGGCTGGTCGTATGCATTACGCGATCTCTACGCATTTCAGCTTCTCATCCGTTTGATTATGTATCTCAGGTTATACATTGGTTCGGCAAGCAAACAGATATACAAACAGGTGTACAAACAGGAATGCCAACACGTCTACAAACGGCCGTCATGATGCTATTCCATCATGTACTCTAGTCATAGGCATTAAGTAGACTGGCATCTATATAGGTGCTCCCTATCTCTAGGATAGAATGACATGAACAACGAAACCAATACTAACTGGCTCCACGAAAGTGGAATCTTGCAGGGTTGACACCCCCCCCGAGCCGTGGTGCAGGAGCTTAGGCCAAGTCATGCTTTTGTTCTTTTTCAAGGTAGAATTGGAACAGTTTCATTGAGTACATGAAGCGTTTTATTCACCTTTCAAATCAGCTTCGGTTCAAAAAGAGCCGTTCGGACAGTCTGGAACTCTGTCAGATTTTAAGTTTAGGCGTGCTCCAGAATACTACGACGCTTTATGATCATATGAGCACGTCTTTTCTGGAGACATTTTAAGATCTTCGGAAGATATTGTTCCGCTAGCTTGCAGGGACGAGGGTTGCGGGAGGAGCGCGGCGGGAGGTGAAGGAGAGGTGCGGGAGATATGTGGGAGATATGCGGGTGCGGGAGAGGAGAGGTGCGGGGGAGATGCGGGTGCGAGAGTATGCGAGATTCTTACAAATAATAGAGACAAACTTAAGTTAACGTGTATGTATAGTGAGTCGCCCAGATAAGCGAGTCGCCCACTTTTCATGACTCTAATTCTTAGATTAATTATTAAAAATCTACAATATATTAAAATTAATTATAATTACATGAACCATTATCAGAAGATATCTCTATAACTGCTTGATAGGTTCGCGTATTATATCCTGCCTCACTATAGTTACTACAATGCCGAACGCGTGATATAGCTCCTTGTGACTGACTACCACTACTACATATTTCCCTATATAACTGGCTATCTACCTCAATTATAGCCATTAGATTATCGGCTTCCTTTGTAGAAAGTGATCCTCCTTTCTGTAATCGAGTTTTTTTTGTCCTTCGACGTTTGCTAAGTCTCTTATTTACCTCCTCAAGTTCAGTGATATACGACCGTAGTAATGCTACCTTATATATAATCATGACTAAACCTCTAGCAAATTGATTAACTGTATCAATTATAGGTGTTGGAGAGCTGCCTTGATGCTGACTGATTCAAGTTTTAATAAAAGTTGACTGACTCGAGGCTTTAGTTGTATTCTGTAGCGTCTTAGGATGCTAGGACTGGGCAGTTCTAGGGTATGAATTTGTAGCCGTTGGTGTATCAATACACCAAGGGAGCCCTTCTAGCACTTCTTCTGGATTAAATGGAACAATTCCAGTCCCTCTAAACCCTCCTTGGACATTACTGATAGTCATTGCCTCAGGGAAGGCAATATAGAAGGCAAGAAAGAAATCCTCCTTCACGATATAGGTTTGGCTACCATATATTAACCTCTTGATTTGCTTCCTATATGCCTTTTTAAGTGGACTAAAACAGCCTATATCAAGAGGCTGGAGGATGTAAGAGGAGTGAGCAGGCATATAAAGAGTAATAATGTTCTTTTCTTTGCAGTAGAGCTCAAAATCAGGCGTATAGTGGCTTTCGTGTCTATCGAGGATCAGAAGCCGAAAACCCCTAACTTTTCGAGGTTGAGTTTGTTTTTCAAAGTGCCTAATCCAGTCCATAGTTATTTCATTTGTAGTCCACCTATTATCACTTATATAGATTCTCTAGTTATCAGGAAATCTGCTTTCTTTATACTAAGACGAGAGGTGATATACGCCTTTTATGACCACAAACAGTAGCAGTAACCACCTAAGTGTATTTACGCCCTGTATTACTGTAACCTATTTACGATTACCAGGCTGCTTTAATTTCGCTATTCCATTACGTTCAGTATATATAACTACTATTAATGTTGTAATAACTCCTATCATAAAACCAGTCTCGTTAAAGTTATAGATATCATTATCAAGAATCCTATACTTTGCAATTGTGTTCTTTAGAAGGGCAAACCACCCCGAAACAAGTGTCCGATCTTCATATTTAGCTCTCTGGTAGTTATATCTGCGACTAAAACGTAGCTTAAGCTCTGGTTATCGTTTTATAAAGTTATTTGCCCAGCACGTTCCGACGCGTCCTGTATTTCGCTCCATGAGTAAACGATTAGCTATATCTTCAACACTAGAGAGCTGGGGAGGAAATGCTTGTATATCAAGCTCAAGAATATATTGAATAATCACAGACTCTTCAGAATCAGTGAGTTTTCGAGATTTGGGCTGGGTATCGCGTCGTGATTGTCGGCCACTCTATCGATCACGGAGTGTTGAACGTGGTACATTATAGACTATAGCTGTACGTCTAGTACTAAGACTAGGGTCATTTTTAAGGGCCTGAAGGGCAAGGATAATTCTGGTTTCAAGAGAATTTGATTCCATGTTATATAGTGTGGAAAAAAGTAGTATAAAGTTTAAAGTAGTTATTAAAGTTAGAAAGTGGGCGACTCGCTTATCCGGGCGACTCACTATACATACACGTTATAACTTACTATATCTTGAAAATTCTTACAAATGCATTCCTGGGTTTTCATCCGCGTATTAGAGTAGTAGTATCAAGTACGTAGCCCCACAATTCAGTCATTAGAGCCGTGCTTAATTATAGCTTGCATCGCCTGATGATCTGACTTCCATTGTTACCGTTTCTCATCACCTTTGCATTCATTATTTCTGAACACTCTTCAGTCAACAATATGGTCAAAGTAGCTGTGGCAGGTGGCAGTGGCGGTGTCGGCCGCGCCATTATTGAAGCTTTGAAACAAGAGAAGACGCATGAATTCGTCATCTTGAGCCGAAAAGTACTGGATCCTCGTCTTGTTTTTTGTCCCTCGTCGGCATTCGTCCTAACACAAAATAGGACAATCCAGACCTTGAAGCTGAGGTTGGAGCCAGAGCGATTAGGATGGACTATACAGATCCTTCATCTGGGCAGAAGACACTCGAGGACTACCAAATTCACACGGTAATTTCCGCGTTGAGCGTTCAGTCAGAAGAGCACAGCAACGCGCAGATTGGCCTTATCCGTGCAGCTGCCGCTGCTTCTTCGGTGAAGAGGTTTGCACCGAGCGAGTTCGGGATACCATATGAAGCGAAGTGGGTTCCAATGGCTCTCGAACAAGAAAGTCCACTGACAACCTGAAGGCATGCAGCAGCCTTCCCGCCTGTGGCATTCAAATCCGCCGCTGTTGACGAGCTCAAGAAGACCGATCTGGAATATACTCTGTTTACTAATGGATTCTTCATGGACTACTTGGGTCTGCCCAAAGTTAAGAGCTATCTGGCCCCCGTGGTCACTGTCTTGGATATCCAACACAAGGTCGCTGGTATACCAGGATCAGGCAAGACACCAGTGGTATTTACTACAACCAAAGACGTAGGGAGATTCGTCGTTGCGAGCTTGGGATTGGAGAAATGGAGCGAGAGAAGTATCATAGTTGGTGATAGAAAGACTTGGAATGAGGTTCTGGCAAGTACAGAGAAAGCGACAGGTGTGATAATCTCGATTCACGAGTATATTCTAGGATACAGGCTGATTCTATCATCTTCAAGGAACAAAATTCCAGACTTCCTACGACTCCGTCGAGAAGCTACAAAGGGGCCAGATCACAGAACTGCCTAGCCATGTCCACTCCTACCCGTTCTTTCCAAAGGAAGCTCTGCAAGGGATGTTCGCTTTATTTGGGTACTGGTTTGAAAATGGTGAATTCAATTTTCCGGTTACCCAAGGGGTTTATCTCAATGAGAAGTTTCCTGAGATTGTACCTACGAGCATCGATAAGATCATTACCGAAGCCTGGGCTTGAATTGAGGCGGAGACCCGATCACAATTCCAGCAGGTAGACAGAGTACCTTACTTTCTTCAACTGAAATTACCGTATACTCGTAACTCTGTGCCCGATAAATCTGCCTTTCGATTGCCTGCCATGTCGAAGCGGTGAGAATGAAGTTCACCTTCCTTTTACACGTTCTATGATGCCCAAGCTGAGTTTTTACGGTACATTCAAATATCTTCCGGATGGTGGGCTCGGATCTTGAAATGCGAGTGCGGACAATCCGCGCCAATGAGTTTGAGTCGTTTTACCGTAGGAGAACTGACCCTTCTCCACTATCAATGCATTACCTCTGCCCGCACCCCCACACATACACCACACTTCCGCATCACATCCGCTCCCTTTGCGCTCTTTTCTTTCTATATTCTTTCGAGACGACCAGCAAGGTAAGGCAGGCAGGCACGCGAACCCGAATAGTAATAGCTCTCTTGAGATGCCAGGTCATCCTTCCTTTGGGCCTACCAGAAAATCTTGCACTCGCTGCAGGCTCCACAAGCGAAAATGTGACAGGGCACATCCTTCATGCTCTCTTTGCAGCCGGTGCGTAGTATCACGTGTATTCATTTTCCACACCCACAACGGATGGTCATCTCTGAGGAATTAATGTAAAGCTCATTCACTCTCTAGTCTCGGTCAGGTTGAGCTCTGTATCTACGAGGAACCCGCGGCTTACCCCACCCCACCGGTGCCGGCAGTAGATGAGGCATTGAGGGATCCACCAGTCCACGAAGCACTCACACCATTCGACATCAAGACAAACATCATTACAAGGCTTTCCGATACAGATCCTCGGAAGATCATGACTATTTACTCCAAAACCATACATCCATGGTTTAGCATCTTCTCTCAATCTACATTTTATAGTCAGCATGCAGCTACATGGGATGCCGCATCTGTCGATTTTGCTCTCCTCTGCTTTGCAATTGTGCTTCTGGACTGCTCTCCTCAGCAGCTGCAAGGAGCTTACACCCTTCATTCTACACACAGGTCCATGTACCTTATGAGCAAGACGTGGATTACAGTATTGGAAGGAGCTGGGTGGAATTCGATCGACTTCGTGAAAGCGAGGCTACTCATTACTCTATTTGAGGTCTCACATGGCTTTGATATTGCCGCTTATTTCTCGATTGCTAATGCCATCCGAGCTGCCGACGCGCTTGTTGTGTTTCAGCAACAGGGGATATCTCAGTCATTGGCCGAGCAGGATATAGAGGAATATAGAATAATGTGGTGGGGTATTGCAATACTAGACAGGTTTGCTACTCATATGATTTACGCTACATTGTTCTTGAAAACTAGATCGACTAATCATTGACTCTTGCGCGACAGATATATCGCAACAGAAAATGGTAAATGGCCTCCGGTAACAAGAGGCCGACTAGTTCCTCCTAATAGCCCGATTGCCAATCCATTAAACCTCCAGGAACACTCGTCGACAGCGTTTTCAAGGTTGTTTGAAGCATCGATTCTTCTGGACAATGTACATCCTGCTCTTCATCAACCGACATCTCAGGTGTCTTTCAATGTCGAGGAGGTGACTACGATTGTAAAGACTTTAACTTCCTTCGAAACTGTCATTACCCAGGCAATTCCGGATAAGTCAAAGCTCTTTTCTAGCTGCCTTACTCTTTCAAGCACGTAAGGAAATCTCCCTATAATCACTCGACAGTCCTGAGCGATCCTAGGGCATTACTTCTGGCGTTCTATAATGGCAGTAAGGCGACATGTTCGGGTGCAAGTATTTCTAGTATCTCCCAAGCAACAGCTGTCTTAGACACTCTGATCGATGATATCGTCGAGCGGGTCGCAGGATTGAACAGGGGCAGCCTAGAGCCTGAGGAATCATCCATCCCTCTATTCGTCATATTTCTTGTCTACAAAGCTGCGGCGATAACAACGGGAAGGCTACAGAATGGCATTAAACCAGAAGCAAACTTGCAGAGATTAAGAATTCTACGGAATTCTCTGGCAGCGTTAGCCCAGAGGTGGCTTGCTGGAGGTGAGAACTTGTGCTAAGTCTTTTTCATTATTGCTCACAAATTTTCAGACCGTTTTTTAAAACTGCTAGACGAAGACACAGCTCCCCGGATTTTTAAGGCACTTGGTAGATAATCCACAGAGCCCTGCCGACCTATTTATAAGATATATATACTGCTGTAGCTTTGGTCATTCGAAGGCAATCAAGTTCACATAAATCACCTGAGAAACATTATCGTTGCGATATATTTTCTTGTCCACTCCTGTTATATTAGCTGTAGCTACCCCAATCTCTTAGTGACAAGCTTCTTAAGCTCTTCTTTTGCCAAAAGTCAACCACAAGAAGTTCACCATCCGTGATATCATATGCAGCCCCATACTTATCTCCTGCAAAAACAGTCGATTTTACAAACTTAACGATCTCTCCGAAGCTCAGATCCCTAGCGCTAAAAGATGCTAGTGCCTCTTGAATCATGTCACTTGTCTTCATCGTATTCGTGTCCCAACAAATCTCAAGCTTAAGGCCCTAGCTATAGCTAGCAACTAATTCTGCATCAGGATCATTTTGGGATACAAACACAACTTATGATAAACCTTAAAGAGCATTCCTTCATCACCGACGCCACTGCGGACGACAACAACGATATTCTTAGTTTAGACGCTATCTCGGAGGCAGCAACAAAAGTTAATTCCGAAATATTTAAAGGCTTAACATTTAAATAATTCAACAAAACTCGGCTCAAATTACATTCGCACCCCTTAGCGTCCTCTTAGCGGCTTATATGCGCACCGCACTGATCTCATACTCTTTCTGGATCTTAGGGTGCGAATATAACTAGCGCATCCCTTTACGGCTAGTTAACCTCCCTCTACTGATCTCGGAATTTCGTCAAACAGGTGGCGTAGTTCTTTGTTCCAGATAGATTTTTTTTCGGCACGTTAATACTCAAGGTCGGCTCTGGAAGATAACTGTTGTGGACAGTAAAAGATATTTCAGTAAAACCCAGAAATAGCTGCCATGTAATGGCCAGTCTGAAACTAAGGCAACACGCAATGGAGACTGCCTCTGGGTATCCAGATACTGTATATATATCTGGTATACTAAAATATAATGGTATTTCGTCACCGAAGGACCACTATCCAGACTGCAGTTTCTCGAATATCAAGTTCTAATTATTGAAGTTCTTCTCACATCAAATTCGCAACTAGATCCTCTCTTGTGCGAAATAAGCTCGCTGCAGCGCTAGAATTTGCCCCGATTGCCCCATCCATACTTCCACTTTCCCACTCCGTCTCAATATTCTGTCCAAATGCATCTATAGCGGTCAGTATCAGAACAGCGGCACCCAGTTAATCTGACAGTAAGAAATGGGGTAAGAATTATTCTCAGCGCCGCAAAGGAGAAGACAGAAGTTGGAAATTTTGAGCATATGCAACCCTATAGTCAATAATGACGATGAAAAACTCAGATCGGCCAAGTACGTAGTTTCATCTTTCAAGGCGCGAACCGTGAGATTGATGAGGTTACAAGACGATGGCGACCACTCCATAGTGTGGACATTGCTTCTTGTGTGAAATATCAACGTACCGCTATTGTTATGCACAACTAACAAGGCTTTCTCCGTTCCGGGAAGGGCCTGGTACAAGCCTCGCGGGCCCGGAAATAACTGCACTTTAGGCACTACGTGCACATGGTCCTGCTTCTGTAGGGCATGTCTTATAAGCCTTACTGCATCATGATCCGCATAGTCGTTGAACGCGAAGACTTTCATATTCTCAAAAATATTCCCTCCCTCCGCAAGCCACTTCAGCGCAATGAATTGTGTCCTGTTTAACAGTTCGGCCCCTATTTCTTGAGCAAATATACTTGGCGGGTCAATGGTGAGGACATAACCTTGTGGACAGAGCGCTTCGAGTGCAGAAATCTCGTTCCGGAGTTGTTGTACGGCGCTGTTGAAGAGCATCTCTAGCGAGATAATTGCACTGGTTGGCAACTTGATATACGTCCTCTCAATACCAGCATAATCAATCTCTGAGGCTGCAATCTGCCCCGCGAGAAATTTTATTGCTGCGGTCCAGTCGACAATCCTAGCGGAGACCTCGGGCAAGCCAGGCAGACGGTGGTTCGCTGTCAGATGGTAGATCAAGTGAGCACGAAGTGCCGTGTCGTACGCGTTCCTCTTCTTGTCGTCTTGTTTGCTTTTCACATCCAATATCTGAAAGCTCTTAGGCAGTGGAGCTCCCTCCGCCGCAGACTCTCGCAGCGCACAGGCTCGGAGCATAACCTGTTTTCCTTCAAAGTCTGGCTGTACACTTGCGCTGATGACGACTTGTCTGGCCTGCTGCATTTTCCTGCTATCGCTTTTGGCTTCTATATCGGAGAATCTAACCATTCGATGCCCTGCGCTGTATCTATAATCGCCATGGAGGAACGAAAGACAGATAGGCGTCACGTACGTGTGCAGTGCGCCTTCCATATTTGTAATTTCGTCGGTGCCGGAGAGAGCTTTGAATTTGATAGCCAGTGCAGAGTTTTTCTTTCGACGCATCAAGTGCTCAATGAGAATAGAAGGTATGAAAGGAGAGGAACTGATAACGGGTGCGGGAATTGACGTAGGGTTTCCGAGATATTGCCCTCTTGGGTCCAAGCCAGACGGCACGGTGCTTGCAACGAGGATATCTGAACGGCCAGAGAAAGGCTTCAATGCTGCTGGGCGGCCCTTGAGAAGTTTGCTGGTTTCCATGTTGAGTTCTCCTTCTATAAAACGTCAAAATTAGCTATGGAGTTCGGTCACAGAAATTGATCGACGGAGTTTCCGGGATAAAAATAGTAACTGGACTGGTCACAGCAGCGCGACAACGCGCACGTGATAAGATTTCAGAGTCAGCTCGAATATCCTGGGGCGTAAAGTACGAAAAGAATGTTGAGAGGAATTTGAAGGAATTTACAATGTTATCAGGAACAGGAAGTGGCATGAAGTGGGGTTTGTGGGAAACGAAGTCATTACTTGCTGCACAGCACAGCCCCAAAATGGGCTGACAAGGCAGACGTGGCGTGTGGCGCTATCCGCACTTAAAACTTTGAACTTACTGGGGCTCGTCATACTGTACAGTAGCGCAACAATTACAATTATCGACACTAGTAGGATAATAATACTGCTAGCTAAACAGAATCGCAATTTCATGTCTTTTAACTATTTATGTTTGCGTATTTCATTAGCGCCGCGGCGAAATTGACTTCATTTCCCGACCAGCTCATCGCTCCACCAGATTATTAAGCGGCTCTCCCGTTCCTGATAACTTAACAGCGTTTTCCCTTATTCCGCCTATCGTATCGTCAATGACTTTTTGTGCCCTTTTGTGCCCTTTTTGTCTCCATTTTCACGAATAGACCGATAGACGGAGATAGGTTGTGTTAGGAAAGAAGAGACTGTAACGAAGATGACTGCTGACACTGTAATTCACATATCAAACTTCAAACCAAATAATATTTACCCTAGATCAGGCCAGTGTCCACTGATTAGTGATACACGATGGTCAGCTGTATGATTCATCATCGTCGATGATGCTGATAGTGCGATAGACAACTATGATCATCACCACTCATGATCATCAACTACCACAATTGTCAACCATCAACCATCAGCAGGTTTAGATTTAATTATCGTCTTGATTGCGATTGTGATGGTTGACAAATGCGATGTTTGATGGTGGTGATGGTTGATAATCGCGATGGTTGTTGAGGGCTAATGACTATAATAATAATATCTGGCGAGAGATGGTCACAATCACACCATTTTACTGATTGGTCACCAACCAACCCCTAATATATCCTAAGCGAATAAGTTCGATAGCCGAAATCGTTTGCCTAACCTTAACCTTCTAAACATCATCCCCGAGCCGAAATCCTGTGGTGTAGTTCACGACCTCGGCTGAATTATAAATATCTCAATAGAAAATGTTGAGCTGGTATAAGGCTTCAAGCATATCTATACATGCGATACAGCTGCCTATTAGGCTGCCCACTGGTGCCTATAGGGTGACTAAGTGGGAGCCTATTTGGTGACTCAATTGAGTGTATAGTGTTGAGCATAAAAGGCTCTAGTTCTCCTGAATCTCTTCTTACTTGAGTTGTCTCTGTATCACTCATTATAACACTGAGTTTCACCTTGATTCCTGACTACGACCTGTGCACTATGTGACCTCAGTTCAAGAGAAAATGGCACTCCTCTTTTAAGAACAGCCGGTGGTGAAGTCTACGAAATTGGCACTCAGCTTTACCTGCCGATCTTGAAAGCATACTTCTGTGGCCACACCAGTCTCTAATAATTACAATACCAAAATTTGATGTAGCCAGCTCATCAGGACAAATGCTATAACTCGCCAGTACTGTATATAAGAAGCAAAAAGTGTTGTCCACCGCAGGGCACTTAGTTGTGAAGCATGTTTGATCAGCCACAGCTGCTCATGACGGTCTCCTTATAAGTTCCTTCCTTTGCTCAATTCTCACTTTGCCCTAGTTATCAGGGTCATGAAAACCTGTCATGGTACCCGACAGTAAAGCGTCCATCAGTGGTTTGAACTACACGGGCATAGAGCTTTCCGTGTCCTTCGCCGCTAGTGAAGTCAATAGTAGCACCAGCTCTGGTAGTAGAGCTATAGTCAACAATTTCACCAGCTATCTGATGACTTTCAGAGACAAAAGACTTCATCTTCGGGGCAACCTGGACTTTCATGTTGTTTCCTGGGGCCATCTAATAGTCGAATTAGTTACTAACCCACTGATGTTAACTAGACAGGTAAACATACTGATGCAACTGGAGCAACCTGCCCTCGATTATTGACCTTTGCAAGCCCAAGGAGATAAGTGTTATTAGGCACACTAAAGCCTGTGCCAGTATCGATTTCGAATGAACCAGGACGAGCAGTAGGGGAGATCTCCGAAATAGTGGGAAAGCTGTCAATGATTGTTTTGTCAAAAGTGCCTGTTTAGAAGGTGCTATTTAGTATTTGCTCTTCCCTTCAACTCGTCAAATGGCTAGTACAATTCAAACAAATATTACTTACTTCCAGGCCCTGTGGTTGTACCCAGATTGGCGAGCAGGTTCATGCCACTGTTGACTACTACACCCGGTGCAGGTGCCGTCGGCACAGTTCCAATCCCTAGAAAATCACCAATAAGCTTCGACAGAAATATAAAGGTTTAACCTAGCAATCTAAATAGCTAGGATGTTGCTTACAGGCATAAAAGTCCACTCCAGTGCTGATTTCAAAGCTTGCATTATAAGGAACATACGACGTAAACCAGACATTCATCCAAGGTTGCGCATCCCCAGTGAACTGAGGGGGTTCCATGAAGAATGCATAATTAGTGTTCATACCGCGTTTATTTTCGACAGAGATCGTGTAATGAGGAGACATTTTGCTGGAAACCAATTCTGATCTTTGATCAAAGAAGAAAGAGTGATGTTCTTTGATCTTTATATACAGGCAGTGATGAGAGATACGAAAGGAAGACGGCGAGTCATGAATGGCGGTGTACAATATTTCAACCAAGTGAATTTAAGCATACTGAAACATAGTGGACTTCCGTTGTTGCAGCCTGTTTGGAGTAACTCGCGATGTACCAGTAGTCTCCGACTAAATTAAAATGTTGTTTTCTTTATCCTTGGCATGTTTCGTTTCTTTCTTTCTTTCTTTCTTTTTTTTTGCCCCTCTTCTGTATGTCACCCCGATCAATAGTTGTGTTCTTGACATTGGTCTCACCTTTAGAAGCTTGGAGCCCAAGAGAATGACAAGTTCATATGTTACAAATTCCACTTTATACAGCTATGTGCGAAATCGGCGTCCTGTTCTCAAACTCTAAAGAAATAAGACAAACGCACGGACCAGCTAAACGGTGTGCCGTATTAATTTGTATCCGCACGTGGCGCTTCACGGTGGAGCAGGCAGAGGAGAATGACTGGGGTGAATCATTTTTAAAAAAAAAGGGTTTTGACATTTCGTTAGATATCGACAGCCCGGTAAGTGCAAATTGTTGCCCCAGGCGCATAAATACAAAGATGGTTTCCTATAGAAGAACCCGTCATCGTCGCATGCATCACTCGACCACGCCTCGCTTTCATAGCCCGCACACCAACTGCCAGGCATCAAATCAAATTCATTCCGCACCTCTTGTCCCCGTGTCCTTTATTCCTTCAAATCTTGCTCAATAACATGAAACTTGACAGCATCCATCGGCCGATGACTAGCAAAGAAATCATCATATAACAAATCGTATTCACTTAGTTCATTCCCTTTCAAGTGCTCGAATCTTCGGAAGATCGACCCTAGAGTCACGTACATCTCACAAAACGCAAGCCTATGCAGTCAGCCTCACTCCCAAACCATCCTGAATAAGTTCCAAGGGATCGGTGCACTGAACTTACGGCATCCCAACACACATCCTGCTTCCTTTTCCAAACGGCACAAACGCTTTCCACATCTTCTGCTTGTCGCTGGTCAGCGCCCATCGTTCAGGAATAAACTTCTGAGCCTGAGGAAAGTAGTCTTCGTTCCGATGCAGGACCCAGGAGGACATTGAGATGGTGAAGCCGGCGGGGATAGTATAGCCCTCGAACTTGGCGCCGCCTGCGGGGACTATGCGCGGGAGGCGGGAGATGACGCCGAAGGAGAGACGGAGAGATTCGTTTACGACGCCAGTCAGATATGGAAGACGTTCCAAAACAGTGAGTTCCATCTTGGCATTTGGATCCGGAAATGCAGCCTTCAATTCTGCCGTGAGCTTTGCGTAGATCTTGGGATTCTTGATCACCTCGTATACTCCTGTCGTCAACCCATTGCCCGTTGTATCAGCTGCTGCTGCCAAGATGCCATAGGCTTCGTATTTGATCTGATCTGGAGTTGGGGGGACCCAGCCTTCTTCGGGATTTGGCGTCAGCAGTTCGTGGAAGATTGTTGTGCGCGTTTTATTGTTGACCCGGCCGGCCACGAGATCGGCTTTGGCGACGAGGATTTGTTGTTTGGCGTGCTATAATTCTTGTCAGCAAATGGAACCCTAGGGAGGGATTTGGGAGGAGTGCGGTTTGGGGGAAGACATACTTCTTGCAGGTTCAAGATCTGCGCAAGAGGCGGACTCATTTTTTTCAACATCCATGGGGGAAGACCGTTCATGATTCTCAGCTCTGGCCACTGCTGGAAAACCCACAGCGCAGGGCCAATGCCTCTGACCAGCTCGAAGAAATTGGTGCCTAGATCCGGGGCATCAAGAAGATCATAGCACTTGCTGAACATATATTCCGTGATAACATCAATCGACACAGCACGGCATCCATGGTGAATATCCAGCATTTCTCCCACCTTTGAATTCTTCGCGATCAGAGTACATAGCTTGTCAGCCTTCTCCTGCACAATGCTTTGCAATTCCAGCACCATGGCCCGCGAAAAGAACCTGTTCAATGGCCCGCGACGGAGACGGTGCAGCTCGTTGGGACAGGAGGTGAAGGAGGCATATTCCATGCCAAAGGCATCGTAGTATCTTGGATCCTTTGCGTACTTCGACCCGACATAGTATATCGTCTCGTAGTTCTCCGGGTCGCTCAAGGAGACTTCGTTGGGGGTGATGCGCACGACAGGGCCGTATTTCTTGTGCAGGAGTCCGACCTGCTTGTAGAAGCGACTGCCATCTTTGAAGCTATGGTAGGTCTGGTAGAGGAAGGTGAGGGCTGCGAGCCTGGGGCCTGGGATTTGCGCGAGCGGGTGGAAGAAGAGACGGTAGACGACGATATAGACGATGTAGGAAGTGATGAGACCTGTAGCGTAGATCACTGCCTGGGATATACTTGGATAGCTCTCGAGTCCTAGCCCTAACCCCAACATAATGAATCAAAATTTTATTTTTTGGGGTTAGAAACGTAATTTCCAACATGCGCGAGGATGTTCCAAAGCGCTGGGTCAGCAAAGGCCTCTTGGTTGGTGGGTATATGTATGCTACGGGATTCGTCGGAGGGAAGTTACTTTGACAGGTAGGCTCTGCAGCAACTCCCACGCCCCGTAATTGACGAGGTTGACAAAGTCTCAATGGGGTGGTAGTACGACGTATGGAGTACATTTGTACAGTACGGCACGCCCAAAGCCCGAGAGCGAACTGTATACGGCCCTACTGCGTGCCCTTGAAGCTGACACGAACTCTGGCTACAGGTCCCCCTGACATCAGAAGGTGGGTGCAAGATGGTGCAAGATGGCGCAAGCTGACTGGATGGCCGAGCTATCGATTATCTGCAGTATTCCTGGGCTTGCTTTTGCTGCAACCGAAAACACCAATGACATCCTTCCGCGTAACAATCCGAACTTGGACTAAAAACTAGTGCAGTGCGGTCAGTCTCACAACGCAGTTTTTAGCGTTAATATACGGGCCAGCGACCGAAGGACAGAGATCGCAATACTGGGCTGCACCGTCTCCGAAATTGTTATTCATATATCCTTCTGGCTTTGAAATATGAGCCCCGAAATCAAAGAAGGAGCGACCACGATAATGGGGAGTCCCCCAAAGTCGCCTGCAAATCCACCTACCCCGCCAACTGCCGGGGAGAACGAAACTGCCGCGACTATCCCAGCGGGAGAAACCATCTCTATCGTGAGCATTCATTGGCCAGAAGTTAGTCAAGCTTACCAGGGATCAAGGACCCATTGGATGAGGATGCTGAGACGGACTCTGCGTATGGAGATGATGAGTAAGGCTGCATCCGTTGTGGAATGGACAAGATGATGATTGGCAGTGCGAGCTCTACGGCCTCGATCGCGAGTAGTATCCGGAAGTATCGTGAGTTCCATGGACGTACGTATCACAACTTCAATACGGAAACCACTTCAGAGTACTGGCGAGTCAAGTCTGCAATGAAGAAAGCCAGCGGCTCACCTTTGCCAGGGGACCAAATGATGAAAAGATGAATGAGCAGTTGGATATTGGGCATGCACCATACGTTCTCTGGATTGAAACTGGCTAATGAGCCCGTAGCCATCATATGTTGACGCTCATGCTGGATGGAAGGCTCTTCCTTGCACCAATTGGCCCAAATCCACAGGTAAATATTCGTCATGAGCAGTAGAGACGCGAAGCTAATAAGGTACTCAGAAGGTATTGGATGTTGGAACAGGAACTGGAATATGGGCTATGTACTTAGTCCGCCCTCTAGATCCATCAAACATCGACTGACAGAAACCAGTGACTTCGCAGACCAGTTTCCATCAGCAGAGGTAATCGGCACAGACATCTCCCCCACCCAGCCCAGTTTCGTCCCTCCAAATCTCAAGTTTGAGCTCGACGATGCTCAGCTTGAGTGGACTTACCAACCGAACAGTTTCGACTACATTCACGTGCGCTGTCTGCTTGGCGCAATCCAAGACTGGGCACACCTCTACCGTGAGATCTACAAGTAAGTTTGCCCTCATAAGACTCAAACACGCCTGTGCTCAAAGAAAGTATCTAGATGCACCAAGCCTGGGGGATACATTGAGCATCTCGAAATTTCAATCATGTTTAAATCCGAAGACGGTTCTGTGACAGAAGACCACTTCATGGTGCAATGGTCCAAGACGCTCCTTTACGCCGCCGAGCAACTCGGCAAAACCTTCGCCATCTACGACTTCAATCGCGAGATGATCACCCAGGCAGGCTTCGTCGATGTTGTGGAGAAAAAGTTCAAGATTCCGGTTGGCACATGGCCGAGTGATCCGAAGATGAAGGAGTTGGGACAGTGGAACACGCTGTTTTGTCTTGAGGGGTTGGAGAGCTGGAGTTTGTATTTGCTGAGTACAGTATTGAAGGCATGTGGTGTCCGAAATTCCGAGGGAAGATGTTATGACGGGAAGGGGGACTGACGAGAAGCAGTGGTCGTACGAGGAGATCCAGGCGCATATTATGACGATGCGAAAGCAGATTTTAAACCGGAAGAATCACGCTTATTATGATATGTACGTTCTGTTCTTGTAGCTTCTTCTCTATGTTGCGGAATCACTGACGCGGAGCAGCAATGTTGTCTATGCGACAGGCTCGCATCCCGATCAGCAGCAGAGTCTTCCTCTGACGTAGGGGATGGTTGATAGTTGTGCAGCTGCATATCTAGGTCAGCCAGTACGTGCTCCTGGGCCTCAAAACGACCACCGAGCAGCCGGATGTCGTCGGCAGTCTGCGTAGAAACTATCCTGCTCCTCGTCAGACAGAATTGGCCGAGCGCGCGTAGAACCTACAGGTTGATCGACGCCAGCACCATGGATATAGTCCTTTGACAATCACCCAAATCCTATTAAGTCTGGTTATCTTAACCTCTATCCCTGCGAAGCGAAAATCCCGTAGTACAGCGGGTTACCTTGATAGAAATACAAGAATCTCAACGAAAATAGGTATTTAATTTTTGTAACTTTCCTACAATATACCTAATATACCCTATATTGTCCACGGCTTTTTTCTGCATAAAAAAAATCTACACTGGCTAATTGGCGATAAAAATAGTAGCTTGTTTGGGGCTGCAGTCTTATCTAAATTATAAATTTTCGACAACTTAATGATGTTTCTACAACTCTAAACTTTAGCAAAATCTATAATAGTTATCTAAATTCAGTACAATTAAAATACAAATGTTGTATTTCCTACAGTGCATTAGATTATATGGGTGAGAAATCGAGGTCGCAAGAGTCAACAATTTTAGCCTCGGTTTGACTTGCCGCCTTAACTAACACCTTTCTATAGCCACAGTCATGTCTGATACAGTGGCACCCGAAGCCGGCCTCCCAGCCAACACCTCTCGTTAGCGACTTTGAATAACCAGGATCATAGTTGCCTAGCACAATGTTGCCAGACTTCACCGATTAAGCTACCACTCGCGCTTCCCATCATCATCTCCTTCGACACCACCGTGTATTATTGCACTCTACCAGCCGCACCATCACCCTTTTCAATCGCGTAGCTAGACTGGAGTTGAGTTGGGTTATTCTTGGACTTTCATGCCGACACAGACCAGACTCCTGTCTTTCCGAAAATGCTACGCGCGTTCTGCTCCTTGACAGCCTTATAAGACACGCATCAAAATTTGCAGTACCGTTTCTAGTTTATATTAGCTCTAAAGTATGTCCGGCGTCGGCGAGGCAAATCTTGTTCTTGGCATAATCTCTTCTGTCATTTCAATCATCGATACTGCTAAGCAAGTCTACGAGGCTATTGAGGATGAAGTGGGCCTCCCAACGAATTTCAAGAAGTCAGCGACGAAACTCCCTCTTATCTCGAAGCTCCTCAAAGATGCGGAAAGATACATTAATAATACGGCGGACGAGTCGATAAAGGTTGCGTTTACACCTACTATAGAGGATTGCAAATTTCATGCTACCCAACTTCGGGAGTTGTTTGAAAAGGTTATGCCAGAAGAAAGCGACTCAAGGTGGGATCGATATATAAAAGCTGCTCGGACGATTGGGAAGGGCGGTCGTGTAGAGAGTTTGGTTGGGGGGATTTTAGACGACCTGCAACTCTTGGCAACGAAGTTTCCAGAACTAGCGACACCAAGAGGGCAAGACCAGTTGGCAAAAGCCATTGACGAGGTGGCCGAGATGGAGCCTTCCTTACCTGACGGCTTCGAGCAGAAGCCTGCATACGCATACTATGGAAGTGGCGCCCAGAACAATAATACCGGCACCGGAACCCAGAACAACAACAATAGTACGGGCAACCAGAACAACGGCCCAGGCCAACAGTTTATTGGTACTAATCACATCGGTACGCCTTCTAAATCGTAGTCAAAGGATTTGTAGAGTTCTTCAACGATGAGGATTGAAGTGCACATGTCTAGCTATGATCGGGAGAGCGACTGACATTTAGAGTAGGATGCGAAGTGAATCATAATTATTATGTCAAAAGTTAGTCTTTTTATCATGTTCATAGAAGCACCTTTTACCTTTTCTTAATATTTCGAATCTACCACACGTTTCTAACTCATTGCTCAAGTGGACCCTCTTTCAGTTGTAGCATCTGTTGTAGGTCTCCTCGCTGCAGGCCGCAAAGTGGCCTCGCTCTTCACCGTTATCACCAAATGCAAGGACTCGCCGGTTCTTGCGCAAAGTATAACGCGGGAGGTGATAGATATCTCAGCCGTGCTGGGCCGCCTCCAGGACTTCGTCGGCAGTCGTACAACAGTCGCTGCAGAAAGAGGAAACCTGATCCAACTGGACCAATTACTTACAACTTTGACTGGATGCGTTACGACGTACTCGGACCTCCAGTCCATCCTTACGACTCTGAATATCAGCGAGGACATGGGGGTGTTCGACCGCATCAAGTGGATGAGGCAGGAGGGCAGTCTCAACACTCTCGTCCAAAGATTGCAGAGCCATAAGTTGTCACTGACGCTGATGTTGACTATCTTGCAATGGTATCGATCTAAAACCATTCTGTTTTGTGAACTATTTGACCTGAATAATTGCTAGCAAATCTATAGAAGAAGCACAAAGCTGCACACAGAAACTATGCGACCTGGTTGAACGAATGGTGGAGAGCAATCGAGACCTCGCCGAACGAATACGAAGCCTAGAGCGTGACGGCTTAATCATCTCCAAGGCTCGATCAGAGATCATCTCAGGGGATGACGTGTCTACAGTACGCGGGACCAGAGAGAGTATGTTGCAACTGGGAGACATGCCAGCGAAGCGATTCACATTCGAGGACGACCTCGAATCATCCCGCGTTTACAACAGAGCGATCTATCGGTACTCACAACTCTCAATAACAAGCACCGCTCTGTACTCCACAGCACTCTCAATCTTCTCCAAACTCAGTCTGTCTCAAGTCTCCAGCATCTCGTTCTATGCACTTCCTGTGTATGCTTTCGATCTAAGTAACAGCAACCTCTACGTCTTCGGCGAGGAGGGAGCAGCCCAAAACAATAATGCCAGCGGTGGAACCGAGAAGAACAACAATAGTATGGACAACCAGAACAACAGCCCAGGCCAACAATTCATTGGGACCAATCACATTGGTATGCCTTCTAAGTCATAGTCATGACATAGTTAATAAACATTGCAGTTAACAATGACGTTTCAAGCAAGAGTGTCACCGTCGATGATATAGATCGATCCTGTCTCTTCTCTTTGAGATGCCCTGATACACTAGTTGTCAAGAATCGGCTGAAGGAGAACAAGGGCAAATTACTTCATACCGCTATTGAATGGATCCTTCAAGACCCGCAATATATTAGTTGGAAAGATGGAGATGATGTCTGTTTACTCTGGGTCAAGGGCGGTGCGGGCAAAGGCAAGACTATGATATCGATTGGTCTTATTGACCAGCTTTCACTCCTGCATGATGCTTCGACTGTGGTGACTTATTTTTTCTGTCAAAATGCTGACTATGAGCTTAACACCCTTGAAGCGATCATCAAGGGTCTGATTCTACAATTAGTGAATCAGCGAAAGGAGCTCAAAGAATCTTTGCGATGCCGCTGGGATACTGTGAACGAGCGTTTCCGTGAGGATATTACCTCGTGGCGCACGCTCTGGGACATCCTTTTGGAGATGTTAGAACACTGCAAGTGCCAGAGAGTGTACGTGATTATAGATGCTCTCGATGAGTGCCAAGATGATGGTATGGCCGATCTCCTAAAGCGTCTTGTCAGAACAGGGCTCCATCATCCTTCTAAAATCAAGTGGCTATTAACAAGTCGACCATTGGACAGCGCTGAGCGGGAGTTGCTAGCTGGATCTGATCAAGTGCTAGTCAGCCTGGAGCTCAACTCAAAACATATTTCTGAAGCTATAAAGACTTACATCGCTTTCAAAATGGATGAGCTTGATCGTCACTGTAATTATGGAGAAACTCTGCGGCAGAAGATACAGACTGAGCTTACTGAAAAGGCTGAGGACACGTATTTGTGGGTAAGCTTGGTATGTAAGAGACTTGAGAATGTGCATCGGGACGAGGCATTGACTGTAATTCAAGACTTGCCGCCAGGTCTGCATCCTTTATATAATTGGGTACTTAATCGGCTCAGCGAAGGCGAGTTAGCTGTTGTGAAGGGCTGCATACGACTCCTTAAGGTGATGATGCTGGCCTATCGACCTCTGAATATAGAGGAGGTGGGTAGCGTGATAGGTTTATCTGATGAATGGGTCAGTTTTAAAGCGCTGGTCAATCGATGTGCTTCATTCATTCAGATGCGACATACCGATATTGGGTTTGTTCATCAATCAGCTCGAGACTACTTGGCTGGAAAGAATGGACAATCTATACTCGATTCCTATGAAAACTATGGGCATGGTGAGATTGCACTGAGTTGTCTATCCTATCTATCTCAACGACTCAAAGTCAACCTTGTTGACCTACCGCGACCTGATTCAACTAGGGAATTGATGAAAAATAATGAACTAGTAGCTAGCATGGAGTATGCAGCTACCTTCTGGGTGCAACACCTTGACAGCGCCAAGCGAACGACGTTGGTGCAGAACGCTCTTGCTGAACAAGGGGAAGTCGGGACATTCCTCTGTACTAAATTATTAATGTGGCTGGAATGCCTAAGTTTGTTAGAGAAGCTCCCACGCGCTGTCGAGGCATTGAAGATATTAGCAGATGTAGCAGATGTGAGTAAACATGTACCTTTCATTTTCAAGATCACTATCGAACCTAAGGCTGATCTAGTTAAATAAGTACCCTTTCTTATCAATGCTTATACAGGATGCTATACGCTTCTTGTTGAGACACTACTTGATACTCGTAACTTGGCCGTTACAGATCTACAGCTCGGCGATAGTTTTCAGCCCTCAAACAAGCATAGTAAGGAGGAACAATGTAGACAAGCTTCCAGCGTGGTTGAGAAAGGTCCCTCAGATAGAAGACTCATGGACTTCTCTAATCTGGACGCTCACTGACCCAGGCTGGGTTTTTGCTATAGCATTTTCACCAGATGGCAGGCAAATCGCCTCAGGATCTGACGGCTGGACGATCAAGCTGTGGGATGCTACAACAGGCGACCTTCAAAAGACTCTCACCGGCCACTCAAACTCGGTTTTTGCTATAGCATTCTCGCCAGACGGTAGGCAAATCGCCTCAGGATCTCACGACCGGACGATCAAGTTGTGGGATGCTACAACAGGCAACTTTCAAAAGACACTTACCGGCCACTTAGGTTCAGTTTTGGCTATAGTATTCTCGCCAGATAGCAGGCAGATTGCCTCAGGATCTCGTGACCCAATGATCAAGCTATGGGACGCTACAACAGGCAATCTTCAAAAGACACTCACCAGCCACTCAGACTCAGTTTGGGCTATAGTATTCTCGCCAGACAGTAGGCAGATCGCCTCAGGTTCTCGCGACCAGACAGTCAAGCTGTGGGACGCTACAACAGGCGATCTTCAAAAGACACTCACCGGCCACTTAGGTTCAGTTTTGGCTATAGCATTCTCGCCAGACAGCAGGCAGATCGCCTCAGGATCTGACGACCAGACGATCAGGCTATGGGACGCTACAACAGGCAATCTTCAAAAGACGCTCACTGGCCACTCAGACTCAGTTTTTGCTATAGCATTCTCGCCAGACGGCAGGCAGATCGCCTCAGGATCTGGTGACCGGACAATCAAGCTATGGGACGCTATAACAGGCAACCTTCGAAAGACACTCACCGGCCACTCAGAATGGGTTTTTGCTATAGCATTCTCGCCAGACGGCAGGCAGATCGCCTCAGGTTCTCGCGACCGGACAGTCAAGCTGTGGGACACTACAATAGTCGACCTTCAAAAGACACCTACCAGCCACTCAAAGTGGGTTACGGCTATAGCATTCTCGACAGACGGCAGGCAGATCGCCTCAGGATCTAACGACCAGACGATCAAGCTATGGGACGCTATAACAGGCAACCTTCAAAAGACGCTTACCGGCCCCTTAGAATGGGTTAGGGCTATAGCATTCTCGCCAGACGGCAGGCAGATCGCCTCAGGATCTAACGACCAGACGATCAGGCTGTGGGACGCTACAACAGGCGATCTTCAAAAGACACTCACCGGCCACTTAGGTTCAGTTTTGGCTATAGCATTCTCGCCAGACGGCAGGCAGATCGCCTCAGGATCTGACGACCAGATGATCAAGCTGTGGGACATTGCCAAAGTCTTGAAAGTCTCGAGATTGCTCGGTAGCAGAGTTGGTAGTCTTGAGTTACGTGCATTACAGACAATCAAGACCTCACACCGAGTTACATCCTTAAAATTCTCTATAGATGGCCGATACCTTGTAACAAATCTCGGTCTAATTAAGATCAAAAGAACTATACATATGCAAAGCCCGGAATCCAAGTTAAAAGATCTCGGGGTCAGAGATCATTGGATTTACTATGGAGAGGTTCCTGTATTGCGTCTACCGTCAGATTTTGAGCAACGATGTCACGATGTAAGAGGCGATCAAGTGACCGTCGGGTTTAGTAATGGTCGAGTGTTAAACTTCGATATTAATCGTCTGAGCTTGAACTCAATATTCAAAGACTCGGCGTAGTCATACAGTATTTTATCTAGCAATTAATATATATAATTGTTAAGGAAAGGTGTCCCTAGTATTGCAATAAGTACCTAAGGAACTTCTCGCACAGGGGCAAAGCCACAGGTGGGCATTTAGTGTATGGCTCGAAGTGCTAGAAAATACGGTGAAGGAAGCTGTTGCAGAGGTCAGGCAGCAATATAATATGAATTAAGAGCACTGAATCAACTAAATAACTAAGGGTTACAGAGGTGCGTAGTCCCTAATATATAGACCCTAAGCCCCTCTAGACAGTAAAGCCCTTTTATACTAGGCACGGTAGGCTGCACTCTGCTGTCTTATATTAGTAACAGAAATAAAGCCCTGAGAAAACAATTTAAACTAACGATTTAAAATCGCAGCACAGAACAATACTCTTCCATCCCCAATGATCTAATCTCCTGCTACTGAGGCACTCGAACCCCAGCTTGACAAAGCTACGATGCGTGCTGAATTCCAACTTCTTGAAGTATAATATATCCCAATCGAATCGGATCCACCGTGAGATAACACCCTTGCATGTAGAGTAGGCTTTTAGGCACTCTATCCGAGACTCATAATTGCAAGATAGTAAAGGTGGCAAAGTCTTGCTCCTATAAAACTAGTTCTCATAGAAATCTACCTCTATGATCCTTGGGACTGATAGCGCATGTCGCCAGATATTAAGCTGGATCTCAGGAAGGAGCTTGGGAAACAATGTGAACGAGCTATCAACTAGTCGTTCTCCACAATAAGATGCAGCTCGTATGTTGCGGACAATTCTTGGGACGGACGCTGCATGCTGCCCGAGCCCGACACTGATGTCCGGAGAAGGTGAGATAGACAACGTGGCGTATGCAGACTACTTCCTGTCTACGAGCAAATGGCATAGTATTGATTGGTAATTGGTAAGTGGGAAAGAGAGTTGTACTCTCTCTCCCGTCTGCCGATGTGTCCGGAGGCGTATGCCTCCAAGGTTGGCGCTTCAGGGTAAAGGTTTAAGATATCGGGAACGGAGGAAACGCCCCACCGGACAAAGATTTATGCGTCGCCGATATAAAGCACTACCAGGTAAAGCTTTCTAATCCGGATTCGGTTAATCCGGAAATCCCCTTTACCCGGAAAATACCCGGAAAAATTTGATTTTCCAGGGCAATTATCCGGAAACTCTCTTTTTACCGTAACCGGAACACTTTTTCTGGTATTTCCGGATTAAAAAGAGACCCTTTTTCTCATTAATTATGTCTTTTCCAGCTGTTCCAGTGGCTAAGCGGCCTTGAATTGGTATTACCAACGCTTAAAAGAAGGCTCTACATGCCTGGTATTATATACCTGGCCTAAAGAAGACTCTTGCGGATGCATCTGCTTGGTGGCATGCTGAGTACAGGCATCCTTTAAGCTCTTCAACTGCATGTGATATCCTTTCAGTAAAGAATAGCCACCTCGATTCTAGTCAAGTCAATCCTAAAGCAAAGAACTCGAGGACTGCAAAGTGGGATACTCTTGAGAAGGCCCTAGGTGATTAGGCAATACGATTTGATCAAGTTCATGGTACTGTTTCAGGTGATCTTTTAAGGCTAAAGGCCACTGAATTCTAGCAAAGGCTCCCTGAATATCAAGGATTAGAGTGCCCTGGTTGGAGCGATGGTTGGTTAGCTGGATTCAAGAACAGATATAACTTCCACCGCCACAGGAAGGTGGGTGAAGCCTCTTCAGTTGAAATAACTGAGGATATTATCACTCAGATGAAGCGCATTCAGGTAATTAAGGCTGAATACTCAGCTAGTAATACCTATAACCTGGATGAGACTGGATTTCTATAGAAAAGGCTTCCGAATATAGGCCTTACAACAACATCTGCTGGCAAGAGGGTTAATAAAACTCGAATTACAGCTAACCTCTGCTGTAATGAGGATGGCAGTGATAAGCTCCCTCTTTAGTTTATTAGCAAGGCTCAAAGGCCTTATTGTTTCACTCAAAATCATATCAAGAACACTAAGAATAAGGGCTTCTTTTGGAGGGCGAATTCAACTGCTTGGATGATCTATATAATTATGGTTAAGTGGTTAAGGTGGTTTGATAAGAGGGCTCAAAACCCTGTACTACTTTTAATGGATAACTTCAGCGCTCATGAAGCTGCAGTTGAATTAATCAGGGAAAGTAATCAACCACTTAAGTAGACTCGAATTGAGTGGTTTCCAGCCAATACAACGTCTGTTTTCCAACCATTAGATCAAGGGATTATTCAGAACTGGAAGTGTCATGTTAAGAAGCAGCTTTTACAGTTTCTTATGACTGAATTCGATACTAGGAGGGATTATACTAAGATACACCATGTTTTACGGGCTATTAAGTGGAGTATTCAAGCCTGGGAGTCTGTTGATTCGACTCTAATAACTAGGTGCTAGCAAAAGGGGTTTAGAGAGGTTGAAGAGGTTAAAGAAGGGCCTGAAAACAGCTGCTGGGCTGAATCTCTTGAATTAATCCAGGAAATTCGAGGTATGGCTAGCTCTCTAGCTACTTCTGATCAAAGGATTCAGGAGCCAGCGGATATAAGGAGCTTTATCTACTCAGAGGATGAAAGGATAGTTGATTCAGAAGAGGATATAACTGATCAGATTATAGCGCACTACTCGCTCCCTAATCAAGACAATCAAGAGGGTAGTGCTGAAGAGGAAGTGGCTAAGGTCTCAGTATCTGAAGCAATTGCAGCATTAAATACTCTAAAATTATACCAGGAGCAAAGGGATCAGCTGGCTAATCAGGACCTAACAGCCCAGTTACGGAAGGAGTTACGGATCTTATAGGCCGAAAAGACCAACTTAAAGAAGCAGTCAAATCTGGCTGGTTGGCTAGGTTAGGGTAAAAAAAGGGGGGGTAGAGGGGGGGGGATTAGATTAGTCATACTCTTGAATATACGGAACTCTCTATTAACCGGAAGTAATCCTTAAATAATATCGTTCCGGTTTATCCAGCTTTACCTGTATTGTTTTCACGTGATATTCGAAGTCAGGGCGACCTTATCACTAATAGGGGTGTCTATAGAATTTACTAGTATAAAAACGGCAAGAAATACCGAGTCCATATTTGGTGATATTCTACAATTGCCAGCCTTCACCGTTGAAATTTAATACACCTTGTAATTAAAACATATCAAATCATCATAATCCTATACTGAACTGGTCATTATTAATCCTGCCAAAATTTCGTGTTGTACAAATATTGTTAAGAAATAGAAATTATAGAATTTAGATCATTAGTCGTTTTGTTTTACAGTGTACATCTCTTAATAAATCAGCCAATTAATAAATAGTAAAGGAGGAAACGTAAATGTAGAAAGTGTACTACAATATATACGAACCTAGATAGCTAAAATAGTGTTGCCATAACTTTTCGTTGAGATTTTTGCATTTCCATCGTGGTCATCGGCTCTACTACGGGATTTTCGCTTCGCAGGGATGGGGGGTAGGTTCATGAAAATTGGCCATGATCCTGTCCCGTTTGCTAAATCTTTCCTCTGTCGAGTGGCTCGTATACCTTGTAATAGCGGCAGTAAATTCATCGCAGAGATGTTGCGTCAATGCGAGCGTTGCGTCGAGTTAGATCGTCCGCAAAACAGAATCGAGTAAGCTCTCAGAGGTCGTTGTTAGCGTCTGCCCCAAAGCGCCTAGAGTCTTCTGGGTTTCGATGAGAGAATTTTTTGCCCTAGTGATGGCCTGCGGTGCCTCCACCAATGCGTTGACGAGACAATGTGCTGCCTTGCAGCTCTGCCACGCAACAGTCGCAATGGCGATGACACCGGCGGTCACGCTAAGGGGATACATCGTAGTTCCTAGCCTGTAGAGTCGTGGAGATTCTGTCGCTGGATGGCAAGGGACGTCGTCTCCAGTGCTAAAGCAGGCTGGTGTGACAACGCCGCTCCTGCATTTCGATTCGTAAACTGCGATTCGACCACGTGCGTGGCGTTGGCATCAGCCGCGCTATGGTGGCAGGGGAATTGAACTGTTATCAGGCATTCTGCACCCCTCTGGTTCGAAACATTGTCGCACTTTATCTGGCTCCTGCTTGGGTAAACAGAGGCAATGGAGATGGAGTGCGGGCGGGTGGAGCAGCACTTCGGCCATTTGGAAGCAGCCGACGGCAGCTTGGCAGTTCAGGCTAACGTCCGCGGTCCACTCCACATCCACCGTGAGTTGTCGAAGCCAGTGCAGCGCCATACTATCGAGTCGATGTCCTTTACTGAATCTTGCTAATTTTTGTCAGATTCACGCACCAGTCCACCGGAGTTTCTCGATGGTCTCCCAGAAGCCGCGTTCAACGCCGCAAGCAAGCAGCATTCCCCTTCCTGCCTCCAGAACACAAGACGAAATGTGCTGGAGCAGATCGAGAAATGGGCCGACAGCAATGGCGAAAAGCGGATATACTGGCTCAAGGGTATGGCTGGCACTGGGAAATCCACCATTGCTCTGACGGTTGCCCGCAAGTACGCCCAATTTCGACGTCTTGGCGCCAGCTTCTTCTTCTCTAGAGGTGGTGGTGACCTCGGGACTGCCAGGAAATTTGCTACTGCGATCGCCGCCCAGCTGGCTAGCGCCTCGCCGGAGCTCAAAAAATGCATTGACGACGCCATCGCATCCGACCATAGTATCCGCGACTTAGGACTATACGACCAGTGGGAAAAGTTAGTCCTCGGCCCGCTAGCACAGCTGGGAAAGGACGTGTTCTCGCTCCCTCTTGTCATTGTGATCGACGCGCTAGATGAATGCGATAGCGAAGACGATGTTTCCCTATTGATCCAATGCCTCGCCGCTATCATGACGATCGAAAGCGTCCAGTTGCGTGTTTTTGTGTCGAGTCGACCCAACGAGCCGATCAATCTCGGGTTCGACAGCATCTCAGGAGACTTACGCCAGGATTTTAACCTCCACGATATCGAACAATCTATTGTTGATCAAGACTTGATGCTGTTCTATAAGGACAGACTCACATACACAGCTAAACGATTCGGCCTTGATGACCGCATTCTCTCCGACAAAACAATCCAATTCCTAGTACAAAAGTCCGATCGCTTATTTATTTATGCCGCTACTGTATGCCGCTTTATTCACCAGGGGGGACAGCTTGCCAGCGATCGCCTCTCCCTCCTGATCGCCGCTGGAAATACGCTAACGAAGCCAGACAAAGAACTGGACCAGATGTATACTACCGTCTTAACATATTCTCTCACGATACAACTCGAGCCAGAGGAGGCAGACAAACTACAAACCTTGTTTAGACGTATCGTGGGGTCTATTGTAGTGCTCTCCGATGCTATGACGCTAGCGGATTTAGCTGCAATACTTGAGGAACCCAAGGACGTTATCATTTCAATGTTACATTGTCTCCATTCGGTGTTGGATGTTCCAGAGGACGAGACCAGGTCTATACGTCTCCTCCATCCCTCTTTCCGAGATTTCCTCTTGGACCCAGCAAGATGCCCAACGAAGTCATTTTTGGTCGATGCTAAAGCTTCTCACCATCATCTATTTAGGTGTTGTCTCCGGCTCATGAAGAATCATCTCCGCCGGAACATGTGCAACATCAAACGACCAGGAATAAAGGCTTGGGATATTCCTAAAGCCACTGTCGATAAATTCATTCCTCTCTCTGTTCAATACGCTTGTCGTTATTGGATTCATCACTTGCAACAAAGTGATATTGATCCAAGTAACTGTCCTGATATAATTGGCCTTTTTAATACTCATTTCCTCTACTGGCTAGAGGCTCTCGCCTTAATTGGTCGCGTGTCCGATGGCATTGCTATGATCCAGTCATTGGAAGCGAGATTGGGTGCCTTGACCAAGCCTGGATCACTACTCTCTAGGATAAAAGCAAAGTCGAGACAGAGATCCCCTAACACTGTTCCGTTATTTCCTCATCAAGGAAATGTTATCTCGCCCCTCCTCCACACCACTGTATATGATGGAATGCGATTTCTTCTTAGCTGTGCCTCAATTGTTGAAGAGGCTCCGCTCCAAATATACTGTTCAGCACTTGTCTTTGCCCCAGAGAAGAGTATTATTCGGAAACAATTCGAGAAGTGTATTCCAGATTGGATTAAAACAAAACCCAAAGTACAGGCTGGTTGGGTTAGTGCGCTACAGACGCTCGAGGGCCACTCGCTCGGGGTCAACTCAGTGGCCTTCTCGCCGGACGGCAGGCGGGTGGTGTCCGGGTCATGGGATGGAACGGTACGGCTCTGGGACGTGGTGACGGGAGCGGCGCTACGCACGCTCGAGGGACACTCTGGCGGGGTCAACTCAGTGGCCTTCTCGCCGGACGGCAGGCAGGTGGTGTCCGGGTCATGGGATGGAACGGTACGGCTCTGGCTCTGGGACGCGGCGACGGCGACGGCGGCGCTGCGCACGCTCAAGGATCACTCGAGCGGGGTCAACTCAGTGGCCTTCTCGCCGGACGGCAGGCAGGTGGTGTCCGGGTCACACGATAGAACGGTACGGCTCTGGGACGTGGCGACGGGAGCGGCGCTATGCACGCTCGAGGGCCACTCTGGCGGGGTCAACTCAGTGGCCTACTCGCCGGACGGCAGGCAGGTGGTGTCCAGGTCAGACGATGGAACGGTACGGTTCTGGGACGCGGCGATGCGAGCGGCGCTACACACGCTCGAGGGCCACTCTGGCGGGGTCAACTCAGTGGCCTTCTCGCCGGACGGCAG
>KN832883.1:785562-1075303 GCA_000827325.1 Oidiodendron maius Zn | reverse complement strand
CGATGGAACGGTACGGCTGTGGGACGCGGCGACGGGAGCGGCGCTACGCACGCTCGAGGACCACTCGGGCTCGGTCCTCTCAGTGGCCTTCTCGCCGGACGGCAGGCAGGTGGTGTCCGGGTCATACGATGGAACGGTACGGTTCTGGGACGCGGCGACAGGAGCGGCGCTATGCACGCTCGAGGGCCACTCGGGCTCGGTCCACTCAGTGGCCTTCTCACCGGACGGCAGGCAGGTGGTGTCCGGGTCACACGATAGAACGGTACGGCTCTGGGACGCGGCGACGGGAGCGGCCCGGCGCACGCGAGCCGAGCTACAGAGCCCTACAGTTCTACACACGCTCGAGGGCCATTTGAACCAGGTCAGCCTAATTGCACAAGATGACAATATTCCGCATGCTTTGTTTGTATCAAATAATTGGGTAGCAGAAGGGGAGTCGAATCTAGTCTGGCTTCCTCCTGCTTATCGACCGACTTGTAAGGCTGTCTGGGACAAAATCATTGTATTGGGACACTCATCCGGGAGAATTTCTATTCTCGGATTTAAGGAAGGGTCAAAGCTTATATAAGAGGAGCATAGATAATGTTGACTGGTATTAGGGCTTCAGGCATATATGTCAAGATGTCTCAGAATCAGTGGCAATACACGCAACCACCGAAGGGACCACGTATATATAGTACGTATACCACAGGTAAGCTTACGTGTGTTACCACCTGAGCAGGTATATAGTGAGCGTTATGTCCTGTACTCTAGTCTTGTCCCCTTAGTTGTCTCTGCATCACTCATATAGTCAATATAATACTGAGTGTATTACCTTGATATCCGACTACAACCTGCGCACCTATTTTGACCTCCCATCAACAGATAAACGCCTTATATATAATAACTTATCTATTTTTCTTTATATCTCTATTTGATAGAGGGTCTAGGGGAATATATACCTTTATAATAATCTATAATTTCCACTTGATTTCTAGTATGTTCTAGAAAGGTTATGAACTATTCCTTGCATAACGTAATAGATAGAGAGACCTTTGCCTCAGCAACTATTTAATAGCCAAAGGGCGAGTGTTTAGAAAAAAACAGGAGTGTAAGAATGCAAAACAGGGAAGCTAGCCAGAATAGGCATATAGGGGAAGTGCCTTGGCATTCGCTGAGCACACAATCTAGAAGTATTCTAAAGTGGAAGGCGATTTCGGTTAGCAACTGTAAGTTACTGCTGACTATGTTCTGAATCAGAAGATGCTTGGAGAGGGCGAGACTTGGCGCCATTGTGGTCAAAGCCGTTGATGACGGTAAGGGAGCCAGTTGCCGCATCATGACTTAGGCGGCCACCAATTTCTGCCCTATTGCCTAATTCGAGCGGTAGCGAAGTACCAAGTGCGGATAAAAAATTGAGCCGTGCCGCTATTAGATAGTCCGTGCGCTTAAATGTTCTTTAAGAGTGGAAGACAGGACACCGATTTTGCACATAGCTGTAGGATTCTGACGATATTTGCAGCAAGGGGGAGGCGGTATTTATGACAAGAGGCCTCCGAGGATGTTAGATTACCAATACACCCCGCTAGAAGATCCTACATCCGATCTGCGGCTCGTTCGTATCTATGCGGGGGCTCAAGAAGAAGACTTGGAGTGCGGAATATTTACTTTCAAAGACTACCCATGGTTTATTCCCCCTTACCAAGCCTTGTCATATGTTTGGGGAGACACAACAAGACGGGTGCCAATATCCGTGGATGGAAAGAGGCTCTTTGTAACTGCAAATCTAGAATCCGCACTACGCAACTTGCGATGTCTAACACCTGATATGGCCAGGTCACAACTTCCGTTATGGATTGATGCGATGTGTATTGACCAACAAAATCTGGAGGAGCGGGATCAGCAAGTCCGGCGGATGAGAGCAATATACCAGAGGGCGGTGAGGGTCGTGATTTGGCTTGGAAACTACTACGAGCCTAGTGACTGGGCGCGAAGTACGATAGAGCGCCGGGGAGTTATGGGGCAAAACCAGGGCACTAGTGAACTTGTCTCGCGGGCATGGGAACTGGCAGCGCTTCTGGCCATGAACCCGTCAACTGTCTCCCCGGAAGGATACGAATACCTTTTGAATACAGATAACTGGGTTCAGCTGGCGCGAATATTTCAGCGGCCGTGGTTTGAGCGCCTGTGGGTTATACAAGAGCTTGCTGTTTCCGAGAAAGCTGTTGCGCTCTGTGGACGATTCGAGGTTGAGTGGAAATACATTGAAAAGGCAGCAGCGTGGATAGTTCGGCCGGAGAGTGTCCAAATCATGTTCATCAAGCACATCCTTCCATTGATGGGAGCGCACCGAGTAATCCAGGTCTCACTCCAATCCATGACAGACGTCGACACACGGAATATTTTAACAGTGCTCTACAGCACCCAAGAGGCCAAGTGCTCTGACCCTCGGGATAGGTTATACGCCATTCTTGGTGTCATTGACGATACCGCTGACGTAGACATCGATTATTCAATTCCCGTACATAAAGTTTATCGAAACTGGGCATCGAGACGGATTCGAAGGACCAACACTCTCGATGTTCTGAATGCCTGTGCCGATTCTAGTCGCTCTGGCGACTTGCCGTCTTGGGTACCAGATCTCCGTCGACCATGGGGACAAGACAGGGCCCTCTGGAAACTTTCTGCTGCAAAAGATTCGCCGTTGGGAAAGCTTTTACAGCCCTTAGGACGAGATCCCCTAGATGTGGAGAGTTATATGGATTTTCAATTTTCCGAAGACGGTCTCCGACTTCAGGTAGCTGGACACCAGTTATGCCGTATCACAAGCCTTAGCAGCGTCGGGGATGCTGTGACTAACTTGGAAAACCCAATAGAGTTGACGAATAGGTTGAAAGAGATTGTGTCAACTTGGGAAAATTGGTTTGAAACTACCGCGGGGAGTAGTCGACATTATAGAGGTGTGGGGCTTTCGGGGTTTCGTATAGCTCTTCTACGAAACCTACATTGGATGCTGGGTGATGCGAACGACTATCTGGAGAACTTTGAAGTCTGGCGGGGAGAGAGGACCAATCTTACAAGATGCGTCGTGGATGGCAGAGTTGATAAGCCCAAACAGGATGGCGAACTGAAGCAATTTGAGCGGCAGCTGTTCCCAAGGGTGCATGGTTGTCGAATGTTCATAGCAAAAGGAGGAGAAGAAGAAGGAAAAGGAGAAAATGAGATTGGAGCAGTTGCAGGGAACGTCCATGTGCAAGAAGGGGACGAGGTTTGGTTTCTTGCCGGTGTTGTGACACCGTTTGTGCTGCGATGGGATCCTTCGTGCAACGGCCACCGTGTAATTAGCCCTTGTTTCATATTAGCTCGTATGGTAGAGGCCGCCAAGTTTGAGCCAGGTCCTTCTCGGATCATAGTTGATTTAATTTGATGCATTTGATTGTCGCCTCACTGCTTACCTGCACAGGAAGTTACATCCTCCTCGCTACCATAACTCTAAAGCGCGTCACATGATTTATCACGTGGAAGATAACCTCTGGAAAGTGCGGAGGGTAGCGGCCCGACGAAGTTGCACTGCAAGTCATGCGATAAACTCATCAAGGACCGTGCTCACCCCTACGGGGGGCCAAGTTTCGCCGAATACGAACGTAGCCTAGAATGCAATCTTAAATATTGTTGGGTGGCGCCCTCTGTGTCCAAGTATAGGCCTTTACGCGAATAATTTGAGCCTCTTCCATTGGTTCCGGAACCATGCGGCAACACCTCTCTGGGGTTGACCTGTTATCATCCACTAATATGCTGATCGTGATGTGTCTGTGGCGCTGGTCTGGACTCAATTGAGGTAATACCAAGAGCGCCTCCGGACATGTCACGATCTTAGCGGCCTGCTGGATGCGGCACATCTGCAGAAGGCAGGTATATAGGAGGTCAACATCGCGCGCGCCCACGATGAAGACGAGCGATCGCTGCCATTTCCGTATACTGTCTCTATACACTCGTTCATGATGCGGTGCAGTTCACCCAAGTCGTTCGTTGTTTTCTTTGCGTTCTTTACTTTCTTATCGGCCGCTTTGGCCCTTTCCGCTCCTTCAGAACCCCGCGCTTATAACCCTAATGAACCCGATCACTATAATGACAACTCCGATGACAATGGTGTTGAGATCGTGACTGTGTATGTCTCGGCCTGTGTGAGCCCTCCACCCAGCTTGACCTCGAGCGGGGGTGGGGTGTTCCAAACATCGACCTCATCAGCTATCTACTACACCTCCAAGTCATCGGTTTCCCCGTCAAGCGGCAGCAGCTCTACTTCGACAGCCAGGTCTAGCAGTTCTTCTGCGACTGGAACCGTCTCTGCCTCCAGAACAGTTTCTAGCAGTGTGTCAACCACCGCATCATCTGTCACGACTTCGAGCAGCTCTTCCTCTTCACTTAATTCAGGCAGCTCTTCATCAACTTCATGCTCGACAACTGCTTCCACTGCTACGTCAAGCAGCTCGGTATCAACTGAATCCAGCAGCTCTACAACTCAGTCCAGTTCTACCACTCAATCAAGCAGCTCGTCATCGCCAACTTACCCCACAACTACGTCAACTAGCTCCTCATCGACTACGGCTAGTACAACGTCGACGTCTTTGACTAGCAGCTCTGCAACCCAGTCAAGCAGCACTTCTGCAACATCTAGCAGCTCTACATCAACTACGTCTAGTACAGCAACCACCACGAGCTCTTCCAGTACTACAACATCATCTAGTACGACAACCACCACAAGCTCTTCCAGTACTACAACTTCACCCAGTACGACAACAACCACGAGCTCTTCCACAACTACTACTTCGCCTAGTACGACAACCACCACGAGCTCTTCCAGTACTACGACTTCAACCAGTACGACAACCACTACAAGCTCTTCCAGTACTACAACTTCACCCAGTACGACAACAACCACGAGCTCTTCCACAACTACTACTTCGCCTAGTACGACTACCACCACGAGCTCTTCCAGTACCACAACTTCAACCAGTACGACAACCACTACGAGCTCTTCTAGTACCACTTCTCCCAGTACGACAACCGCCACGAGCTCTTCCAGTACTACAACATCACCTACTACGACAACCACTACAAGCTCTTCCAGTACTACAACCTCAACCAGTACGACAACCACGAGCTCTTCCAGTACTACAACTTCACCTAGTACGACAACCACCACGAGCTCTTCCACAACTACTACTTCGCCTAGTACGACAACAACCACTAGCTCTTCCAGTACTACAACTTCACCTAGTACGACAACCACCACGAGCTCTTCCAGTACTACCACGACGTCGACGACATCTTCATCAAGCAGCTCGGTGTCGATAAGTTCAAACACGACATCCACAAGCACGAGCTCCTCTACTACCACCAAGTCCACAACATTGACAACCACCCATACAACGTCGTCAAGTACCACTGTGTCAACCAAGTCTAGTACAACGACTAAGACGACAACAACCTCCACACACACCACCACTACCACTACTTCCTCTTCGCCAACTCCCACCTGTGACTACTGGTTTGAGGACATCACGCACCAAGGAATTGCGCCCTTCAATCCAAATAAGGCTACATATGAGGTCTTTCGCAACGTCAAAGACTTTGGCGCCAAGGGTGATGGTGTCACCGATGACACAGCTGCTATCAACAATGCTATCTCTTCTGGGAATCGATGTGGCCCGGCTACATGTAACTCCAGCACGGTCAGTCCTGCTGTGGTAAGTTCCTCTCCCCCTATATTCAGACCCTAAAGCAGCGCCTAATATGCGCGCAGGTCTACTTCCCTCCTGGTACCTATATCGTGTCGGCTCCTCTTATCGACTACTACTACACTCAAATCATCGGCAATCCGAAGTGTATGCCCGTCATTAAAGGATCTTCGAGCTTTTCAGGTCGCTGGGTGATTGATGGAGATCAGGTATGATTTGGTAGTGAGATCGTTGGATGAGACTCCGGGTTGCTAACTTTGAGTAGTATCAAGCAGGTGGTGCTTTGGGTTTCGGTAATCTCGCGACCAACGTATTCTGGAGACAGATCCGCAATTTCGTCATTGATTTGACCGAGGTGCCTTCTGTTCGTCCTGGGAGTCCAGTGGCCGGTATTCACTGGCCCACTGCACAGGCCACGTCCCTTCAGAACATTGTGTTTTTGATGTCTGACAGTCCGACTACCGGCCACGAAGGTGTCTTCCTTGAGTCAGGCTCTGGAGGATTTGTAACAGACCTCGTCTTCTATGGTGGCCAGTATGGTATTGAAATGGCAAACCAGTGCGTATTCTTTTGAGCACAGGGCTATGGATGCAATAAACTAACAGTATTTTGCAGACAGTTCACAATGCGCAATCTCACGTTCTACAATGCGAATACGGCCATCCACCAGCTGTTTGACTGGGGCTGGACATATAAGGGAGTTAACATTAACAACTGCTCCATCGGTATTGATATGACCAGTTTGAACAATGGTGTACAATCAGTTGGCTCTGTCGTTGTCATTGACAGTGAGATAAATGATACGCCTGTTGGTGTGGCCATTTCCCGTGACTCAACATCAACCCCAGCGACCGGCGGCACCCTGATCCTGGAAAACGTCCAACTGAACAATGTACCAGTCGCTGTTCAAGCACCCGGGTCAAAGACCGTGCTAGCAGGCTCTACCGGCTCGAAGAATATCCCTGCTTGGGGAGAGGGCAACGAGTATCTCCCTACCGGGCCTACAGTTTTCCAATCGGCTTTCACCCCTAATGTTCGACCATCCAGCCTTACTTCAGGCACTGATTTCTACGAACGTTCCAAGCCTCAATACAATGACATTCTGGCTTCTCAATTCCTCAGCGTTCGCAGCGCAGGTGCAAAGGGAGATGGCGTTACTGATGATTCCAATGCGATCATTGCCGTTATTGCGCAGGCTGCTGCGTCCGGCAAGATTGTCTTCTTTGATGCTGGCTATTACCGGGTCACCAAGACCATCTACATTCCGTCCGGAAGCAAAATTACCGGCGAGACGTATCCGGTTATCATGTCAAGCGGTTCATTCTTCAACAACATGAACAGTCCACAACCGGTCGTGCAAGTCGGCAAACCGGGAGAAAAGGGTACAGTCGAATGGTCCGACATGCTCGTCAGCACGCAAGGTGCGCAAGCAGGCGCCATCCTAATCCAATGGAACCTCGATTCATCAGCTACAACACCCGCCGGAATGTGGGATGTTCACAGCCGTATTGGAGGATTCACGGGCTCCAACCTCCAAGTTGCCCAATGCCCCAAGACACCAAACACCCAGATTACTTCTGCCAGTCAGGTTCCGTCGCAGTGCATCGCTGCCTTCCTGGACATGCACATCACAGAGTCAGCAGCTGGTCTCTACATGGAGAATAACTGGCTCTGGGTCGCAGATCACGACGCTGATGACGCAGCCCTGACCCAAATCAGCGTATACGCTGGCCGCGGCCTGCTCATCGAGAGTACAAAGGGGGGCAACTGGTTGTACGGTACAGCGGTCGAGCACCATACCATGTACCAATACCAACTGGTCAACACAGTCGATATCTTCCTCGGATTCATCCAGACCGAAACAGCATATTACCAGCCCAACCCAGTGGCACCTATTCCATTCACATCAGAGACAGCCTACTCCGACCCAACCTTCCCGACAGGCAGCAGCCAATCCGGATGGGGACTCCGCGTCGTGGACAGCTCGTCGGTACTCATCTACGGCGCCGGACACTACAGCTTCTTCAGCGACTACAATGTAACATGCTCAAACCAAGGCGCGGGCGAGACGTGCCAGAAGCATGTTGTTGATATTGAGAATAGTGAGGTTTCGATCTATGGCCTTAATACTGTTGGCACAACTGAGATGATTACGTATAACGGAGTAGATGAGGCTCCCGCGTCCGCTAATGATGATGGATTTGTGAGCACAATTGCAATTTTCAGGTCATCATAGAGGACTTGGTTTAAGGGAATGGAGAATGACATGGCTATTTAAGGTTGACTTACAGGTTGACTTCTTACTTCATCTTAATTCAATAGTATTTGCATACTAAAAGGTTAAAATTTATTCTTAAATCTGTTCGAAGTGCAAACATAGCGTGAAGTGAGTCTTGGATATCTATCATTGACCACACACTCCTATTAAATTTCGGCCTGGCCATTCAATGTAGCGCCTCGATTTCTTCGTAGCCACTGCAAAGTCTCGCTAGCCGCTGTGGGGTCTGTCCACAACGGGAGGGTAAGGGACGCTGGGTAATATTAGCTTTCGGAGGGGTTATCTCAAATGCCTTGGCTACACCAAGACTGCATTATTAATTCAAACCCTAAGCTTTTGAAACCTGCTTTTTCTTTCTGATATCCTTCCATCCCATCGCCCATGCGAACGAGAAGCAGCCTACTGCCGCCCCAACAGTCAAGTAAAACACTCGGTCCACACTCTTGGCATACGCCACTAGGACACCAGCTAAATCTGCCCCCTTGATCATTGTCCGGAATCCCGTTGCCCCCGCATTGATTACAATTTGAGGATCAACAGAAGGTGCGTATTTCGGAATGAGAGTCTGCAGGCTGTTGGTGAAGATCGTTTCAGAGAAACTGAGGAATAGCGCACCGCCCAACGACTGGCTAAACATGACAAGTGCCATGGCAATGGGGATCTCAGTGAATGGGAGTGTATTTTGAACGGCAATGATTGGCTGAGAGGAGAGATCATGGGTCAGTGAATTGTAGTCGATGTGGAGACGTGCGATGAACTATTGATCTTACCATCTGCAGTCCGAAGCCACGACCGACACCTATAATGATCTGATATCCAATCCATTTTCCAGTTGGAGTACTAGGGGATAATGTAGATAAGAGGCCATTTCCAATGGCAATAAGAACCGCACTACCCACACTAAATGGTAGATAATAGCCAAGTTTCCCAACTGCAAGTCTGTCAGTTACAGATCGAATTAGAATGGTAAAATAACTTCCCTAGAAACCCGGATCCCAAAGAGGAGATGACATGACTCAAGATACCTGGAAGGACATATACTCCACTTAGCGTCGGAGATGCGCCCTTGACACCTTGGAAATATATTGGCAGATAATATGAAACGCAAAATAGCTGGCCCATCAAGAATCCATATACCAAGCAGCTTGCCCAAACAGTCCGTTTCCGGACCATTGAATATGGAATCATTGCCGCATCACCTTTATAGTAGTCCCAGGCCAGAAAGAGAACAAATGTGGCACCGGCGCCACAAAAGAGTCCAATGATCTGACGACTGTTCCAAGCGAATTTAATACCGCCATATTGTAAAGCAAGAAGTAATTGTATGGCAGCAGGAGCGAAGAGTGCAAAGCCGATAAGATCGAGTTTGGATGGTAGTGTACGAATAACTGACATGGGCTTGGGCTTGGGAATTTTATCGGGGATGCGAACGAATATCAACATTGCCGCGACAGCACCACCGATGGGGAGATTTATGTAGAAGCCTGGTATTGATATGAGATTGTACCATTGAGTGTACAGGGGAGACGAGACTTACACCACCTCCAAGTCGCGTACTGTGTTAATACCCCTCCAATTAGCGGTCCAATAACCAACCCAAATTGTGAGACTGCTGGCGGTAAATATGCAATCAGAGGTATGCAATTGCCTTTAACTTACCACCCATAACAATTCCGAGTAGAGCTGTAGGAGCTGTCAATTATCAAGCCATGATACAATTCGTAGACCATCGTACCTGGCCTTTTCGGCATGGGAACGCATTCAGCAATTATGGTAAGTGCGCCATTCAGCATGCCCGAAGTTCCCATTCCGGCTACTGCCCGTCCTGCGATCAACATTCTAGAAGAGGAGGCAATGGCACAGATCAAAGAGCCTAACTCGAAGACGGCGAAAAAGGTTATAAAAGTCCACTAGAAGTAATGAGTTCTTAAGGCTATAGATAAAGAGACAAAAAAAAAATTCTGGCTAACTTTAGATTTGAAATTCATATACAACTTTCCAGTTAGCGGTTGGAGTGCCGTGCTGGAGCAGTGTCAGCTAGTTATTATTCAGAGCAGATCAAGACAACGAGCATACCTTGCTAGTTGGTAAGCGCTGCCATACCAACCCACATCAGGCAGAGAGTGAAAATCGCTCGTGATACGAGGAATGGCCTTTGATAATTTTTAGTTGGAAATATAGAGTATAGGTTTTTGTTCGTACCGTTACAACGATCGATGTATCTAGAAGCATGAGAAAACAAACGAGTGTAACGCCAGTAATAACGCTGAGAAGTTTAACGCCAGAAACCCATTCAAGCTCTTCCGCGGCGGGAACAATAGTTAATGCAGACTCTGAAACTAGATTGGGTTTTGGTTCGATGTCACTGGATGGAGGTGTAGAAAGCTCTTTTTCGTTCCTATCCTCTTCTGGCTCCAACACCTGCGGTGTAGCAGGAGAAAGAGGTGTTGTTGATGCCATTCCGCTGTGGAGCGATATCGGATGTACTGAGACTTTGTATGCTAATAGAGCGTTGTAGAAGGCTTTAAATGAATTAGGTTGAAAAAGAAATTTTTCAAATGACTGATATATATAAAACTATGCGAGAACGACAAGTGGGTCAATCCTAAAAGTCATTTATGTCCAGTTCTCCACTTGACTTGCAAGACCACGGGTAACGAGACAGCCTAATGGTGTAATCGATCATTATTAAATGGCTGCATCTAACTATCTGAAGACTCAAAATTTGTAAGCAAGGAGATCAAAGTGATTCCTCATCCTTAATCGGGATTCAACGAAATCCGAAATCCCGAAACCCGATCAGCCAACCATATTATTTGCCAGCCATTAAATCCGTACTACAATTTTCTTTATTTACGTAGTGTTGCTCCATCTAATTAACAACCATCCGTTCAGATCTATTGTTAGATCACTAAGCAATTAGCGATTTTGTTGTTAAATCTAGTATCCACAGCAGCTGGCTAGCAGGGGATAGTTATTACTGGAGGAAAATAGCAATTGCCATCCACCCTCAAAGCTAAGTGCTTGAAAATGAGTAACGATATTAACTGCTGTCATGCAAGATATATGGCGAACTAAGCCCACAGTGCACAATGCTTCAGATAGCGTAGCAAAGAAACTGGGATAATGTGGAGATTCTGTATCGGAATCTCGACCTGAGCCTTTCCATTTCCGTCTTTGGATCTGAGGAGTGGCTCTATGACCTGAGCTGAGACCTGATGTCTTAGGCCTTCCTCCTCTGTGAGAGATAGAAGGCTTTGTTTGAGGTATACAATAAAATGCGGTGGTGCCACATGATCAACAAGATATATTCATCTGTTGGGGTCCTCATCAGCTGCATAATAAAATTATACTTCTTCTAACCCAACTTAAAACTTGTTAAACTTGGTTGCATGCAACTCCAAGCTTCTTTTCCTACTTTACCCAAGCCTTTTCGACACGCTACATCTTCATTCCATCCGATCCACATCACGTTGTAAAAAATATCGTACCCACCAGCGCTCATCTCCCACTCTCCAATTGCCCATTCAGAAGGAGATTCTCTGGATAGTTCTCCTTGCACCCGTTCGTGATCTTTTAGTTCACCTAAAGATATAGCAATTAACTCGCAAATATCGCCCTTGGTAGTGCTCATTTCGCCGAGACTATGCAACCGGAGAGAGCCGATGATCTGTCCTGTGCTGGCGACTAGCTCGATGAGAGGTCTCGACCAGATATCTTCCTTAATCTCACCAAAACAAGCTAAGGCACGAGACGCAGTACACCACAGGATATGTCCGAATTCATCATTGCAGTTTAGTTCCGGATGTGTTCGGATGGGTAATGAGTAGCCATATCTAAATCCAGGCATATGCTCTTGGGTCGTGAAGTAAGCGCCATCTGTATGCTCATGCCGGCACCACCCTGCAGGCAAATCCTCGTCTACTCTGTCCCTGAATGCTTGATACCTGTAAAAATCACTTTGAATCGGAATCACATGTGAAATTTCCAGGGACGATATTTTGTACCATTTCGCAACGGGGCGAAGTTGGACAACAGAAACCCAATCTGAACGATGTCCACTGCTGCGGTAAAGGCCAGCTTGGAACGGGCCCCATGAAGCCAGGCAACTGATAGACCCTTTCCAGCCAGTCCAAGACCAACTTGGGAATTTGTGGTCGTTGTCGGAACTCCGGCGGGAAATTGCTTCGTCTGGTTGCCAAAGAATCGCAATATCGAAGAAGAATACTGGCAGACCCTTGAAAATCCGTCCCGGAAATGTGGAACTCGTGATCTCCGTAGCACCCGCGAAAGCGTTTACAATGTCTCGCTCATATGTTAGTTCTCTCATGCTGAAATTCTCCACCAGATTTCCCCAGCATCCTAGATCGGGTAACTTAGGCAGAATACTCATTAACCCTACAGGTATTCCGAGATGGTCTCGTTCGAGAGGCCATCCGATTGCTTTCTCTTCCAAGATCTGCGGGAAGAATAAATCTCCAGCTTCTTCTAACCAGATGCAACGACCGCATACCCACGACATAACCCCATCGAATACGAGTAATCGCCGGGAAAAGAGAGATTCTTGGAAAGTCCACCCCCTCGAATCCCAAGTTGATGCCCATGGATAACCATCCCGCTGCTCTTGACATGTCGTAAGCCTATTTCCCGCACCTCTATTATCAGGCAGTATGTGATGTTGAGAAGTGCTTCTAATGACCTCCAAGCCATAATTTGCATTCTGTCCTGCAGCATCTACAATCGTAAACTCGGCACTGGCGTATATCGCCGCCATGGCTTTAAGAGACTGCTCCATGGAGTCTGCATCTTGTACAATGCAAAGACAGTCAACCCATAAGTATTTCTCGCCGAGCTTACGAGTCAGGTAGATTGCATCACGAATTGTGGCGGGGATGATGAGGTTGGAATTTGTGCTGGAGAGACTTCCGGGAGTACGGAGGAGATGGATGGTGCTGGTTTGGGTTTTGAACATTGGGACACTACCCCAGACGTAGCTGAGAGCTACGAACTTTGTTGACGTGCTTGTTGTGACGAGTGATAGGGTCTCTACGTCGACTAAATTGATGGTTTGCAGTTGTCTGGTCATGTAGTCTGAGTTACGAGTGTTACAGACAGCTCCATGAGTTGCTTCACATGTCCTTTTCCATCGAAGGATTAGGTTCAGATTGATCGAACCTGGGCTGACTGTCGGCTCATCGGCGTCCATAGCGGAAGTTGTAACGCGATAAGCAGTCGCGATAAGTTTGAGCCACCGATTAGGGACAGAGGAGACACCTTTCGGGCCCTCCGTTGAGAGTTTACAATTTCTAGTAGCGTAAGTCTTGGTTACGAGCTTCAGCCGAAGGTGACCAAAAGATAACACTGGTCACGTGAGCAAGAATGTCAAGAAGTGTTAACATTGCGGTGGAACAATAAGAAGATCCATGAGCCAGTCGTTGTCAAAGAACTCCACCCCAAGGTCCTCCAGGCGAGGAATTTCACTGTCGCTCTGTAGGCTGGGGATAGTCGAATGCACGCTATCACCCTGCTGCAGTTTTGCTTCCCACGTAGGCCGAAGGGAGACGAACATCTGTGCGGAACGAGAGAATATATCACCTTCGGGGTTACCACTGCTATCCAGCCCAGCAAGAACCGCTACTTGTTCTAAATTGCTAATAATACGGTCCAGAATGAGAAATGGATCTAAGGTATTCCGAGCATCATTCTTGTCCCAGCTTGGATCGTCGAGAGTTGTGAGCCGGTAGCTTGTGATTACACAGCGGGTTAGTTGCGAGAATATAGAAAATGTTAATCCAATATAAGCTGTGGCAGGTATCGCAAAGAAGACATCAAACCAAGAGTTTAGCGACTTGAATCCTGTGTTGAGAGACTCCCGTTGTAGGGCTGTTAAATGATTATTGTTGAGAAATGCTGAAGAAAGAATCATTTCCATCTCTATGCCATAGAGGTGCAACAGTACAATCTCTGATATAATGTGAGCGAATATAATAGCTCAGCGGGTTCAGAGTAACCAACCATTATTTTCCGATTTAGCTAGAAGGGTAGCCTTAATGCCTTGCAACTTCGAGAAAAGGTCATCGCGGTAGAGAGATGTTTGGTGTCCATAATCTGCAGATTCCTCTGCCCTGTCACTTAACGCGCCCATAGATAGTTTCTCAACGATTTGCTGCAATTGTACTAGCTCGACCAAGATTTCATCGTTTGGGCACTCTTTTCTTTCGCGTAATATTTGGAGACACTCATCCATATGCGCTGTCCAACGGAGTCCATCAATCTTCTGCAGGGAAGATGATATACTTTGATGATAAGCCTCTAGTGCAGATATGAATGGAAATATTAGACGTACATTGAAGCGGCCAAAAAGCAGCCAAGCACAGCCCTCCGCTCCTCCATTGTCCGAGGGGTAGAGGGCACGGAACATTTATTCACACAGAGAATTACCTGCGTCTCTTTTGAAACAGGCTTATTAAGACCAAGATCAAATACCAAGGATGTCGCGAGCTGAATGAGGACGGAGAGGAGAGGTTTAGCACGGAATTGGTAGTGGACCCTAAGAAGAAGTGATCAGAGTTAGAGTCGTATTTTAGGGTTGACGGTTTCGTACCAACTGGCAAATGTGAGGATTCCCAAGAGAAGATCGACGTTCCTTTCAGACTGAACTACCATTTCCTGCGCTATAATGCTGCGTATTTTGCTACCTAAAATTTGCTGCTGTGAGGTCGATTTCGAAGCTACTGTCATTATGCAAAGCCACAAAAAGGGCCGTTCTTGTCGAAGTTGTTGAGCGTTGGTAGTCAAAGGGATGTAAATAAATGGGACGTATTTTGACATGTATTTCCGAAAGTGTAGGAGACATTCCTCTGCTTCGGCTTGAGACGGCTCCTCAGTGTCAGGGAAACCAGACCGTGGGAGGTAATCTGAAGAGACGGTAGAGTTGGAAATGGCCGGTTTCAACAGTGGTAAACTCTTCATGTAAGCATTTGAACTATTCGATACCATGCCTCCTTCAGACGGACTGTAAGTTGGAGAATTAACACTGGACTGTAAGGTTCTATAAGGCGTAGAATCGTCTTCAATAGCCGTAACTTGAGGTAGCATGACCGCACCAGGTTGTGCTCCGGCCCTAATTAGTGATACGAGGTCATCTAGCTTTTCTTCTAGTCGCGCAGTCTTGGATACTGTGGCCTTTCTGCGATTGCGGCGTCGAACGGTCTCCGCTGGGCGGCAGTGTTTGTTTGATCGAAAGCATCTAAACATATCAGTCACTTTGTCCGACAAGTACGATTTACGGTAGATTGCTTACCTTTCGCAAGGTCCACCTTCTCGGCGGAGGATACATTTGCATTTGGACTGAGCACAGTTCACACAAGCGTGGCCGTATGGCGCGGGAGTGCCGGGAGTGGATGATGCACGCCTGTCCATGTTTGGCTGTCCAGTCTGACGCATCGCACTCCGTAAGTAGAGGTTTTGGTCGGCTTTATGGTTTAAGTGGGGTTCAGCAATCTTGACGATACCCCAGCAGCCATAGTTGTAGTCTGGCAACCTGATGGAAGTGCTGACAATTGTGTCGTTTGGGTTGAGATCACGTGGTTTTACGCCAGAACCCAGGTTCAATTTTTCCAGTCTGAACTTTTTCATACACTAAGCTGTTTACTTTCATATTTTATCTTGCAACCTTAAATTGGAGGTAATGAGTACGTAAAATAAATGTTCATTTATATAGTGCTAATTAAGCAGAATACATGATGAAGAAGTATATCCCGGCCATCTCGACACCACCACGAGGTTTGCTACAAGAGCCCAGATAAGTGCTGCTTATCATGAACCTGGCCCTCAAGCTAAGAGCCGTTGTTTAGTTGCGGTCTGCATTTGCTCGCTGCCCCGCATTTCACCTTCGCCTCCACAGCTGTAGCCTCAGTCTTGCCAGATCTTATCGTTCAGACAGCACAGCACGACTCGATGGCTTTTGTAGCAAATGTTGTCTGCACTTGAAGCTAGACCGATATCTGTCGCGCATGCGTCTAGTCCGCTACAAATCATATAGACAGTCCCATGGCGCTGAAATGCGGATCAAAATTAATGGCGCGATATTTTTGGTGGCACTGCCCCTTCAGCCAGGTCAGGCGACAATGGTATTAGGTGGGACCCATTGCCGGCGTTGTCTCAGCCTTGTACTCCCTGACATTATATAGCAAGTTTCTATACCTTAGATAGAATTCCTGGTATGATTGTTGCGCTAGCTACAGCAGATTTCGATACCTTTGGATGCCCCAAATGCACCGACTCTCGTTGCACCAACTATTCAAAACCAAGTGACATAGCTCCACGAATATGCAAGCCCATATAAATACAGCAGCTGGGCCAGCAGGAATCTACCAGCAACTGTCGACCGAGAAAAGAGAGATCAGGCTACTAACGGTCGAGCGTGCCTCCTCCACATCGTTGCCTCTGCAGTGTTCCATTCACAAAACATCTCTGAACAATTGTGAAAAGTACGTTGCTCTTTCATACACATGGGGGGACGAAAATGATACCGTGCCTTTGCAATTGCAAGGCCAGACGTTGCATGTCACCCGAAATCTAGAGTCCGCGCTGCGCAACATCTCGCAAATGGCGAAGAAATTGGTCATTTGGGCAGACGCGCTGTGCATCAACCAGACGGTCCTCTCCGAGCGCGCTGCGCAGGTCCGCTTGATGGGCGATATATACCGCAACGCAGACCACGTTCTCATCTGGATAGGCGGCACGCAGGAGGACGGTGTTCTTGCTCTCGACTTCATTGAAACGCTTGGTAATGCCTACTACGACCTGAAAAGCGTGGATGCGGCGCTGGACTTTATCAATGACCGCGGCGTCCCGCAATCGTTACTTGACAGAGAATGGACAGCCGTAGCACAGATGTTAAAACGCCCTTGGTGGACACGCATCTGGACCCTTCAGGAAGCAGCACTCGCCAAGAAGGTTTCCGTAATCTGCGGCACGAAGAGCATATCTTTCAATCCGTTCTACCATACACTACGCGCGTTGCAGGCGGATGCCATCACGGTGCCTTCGAAGCTCAAGATCAAGCCCGACATAGAGGACGCAATTATGGCGGCAATGTACGACCCATGCGTAAATGCTCGATTGTCACTCTGGGTTGATATAAGCACGAAGACAGAGGCAGTAGAACTTTTGGAGCTGCTGTCTTTGTGTCGAGTGTTTGCTGCGAAAGATGCTCGGGACAAGATTTACGCTTGCATTGACCTCGCGAAGCCCATTCCTGGATTTGACATTGATTATGTTATTCCCTCACATCAAGTGTACACCAAATTTGTGGCCGCGTACATCAGTCACAGCAAAAGCCTTTCGATTCTCAAGGAAGCCGGGCGGAATGTCTCGACCCAGGGTAGTGACAATCCATTGCCATCGTGGGTGCCTGATTGGACTAATACAGATCGTGGATCTCAGCTCAAGGAGGGGCTTTATCATGCGGCCAAGGATACAGAGCCTCGGTGTTCAGTTCTAGGGAATAGACTTGCGGTCAAAGGACTTTTGTTCGAACGCATCGAGACAGTGGAGCTCCCACGGAACAATGCCCTTGTAAACTGGTTAAGGCCAGCATTGAGTGGACAAAGTGGCGTATACGGCTCCATGGGTATACCGCAGGTTCAAGCATACTTTCGAACCTTCTTTACTGGGAAACATCCCAAGACTAAGGGCCGACTGGACCCAACGGACACGTCATTCTTCAGCCCTGCCATCAGCTTCTGTACCTTCTTGTCAGTCGACGAGGAAATATCAAGTCTGCTTCCACAGGAAATTGGCGCCTTTGCTACACAGTCGGGCATGCCCCTCGCTCAAGCGATTTTTGTTTTCATGCTGCAGCAAGACGACCCTGATGTTGCAAAGGCTTACTGGGAATGGGAAGCAGAGGCACAACGAAACGAGACAAGAGACATGGGGCTGGGCCACTTCTCGTTCAAGCTAGGTGCTGCCAATAATTGGGCCTTCATTTTGACGAGCTCAGGATACATGGGACTTGCACCCCTGTGGACGCAGGTGGGCGATCAGGTTTGTGTCTTACCTGGATGCTGCGTTCCGGTGGTTCTGCGTTATGCGGAGGGATGCTATTCCCTGGTTGGCGAGTGCTTTGTCTTGGGCTTGATGGACGGGGAAATGTTGGATGGCAGTGACTGGGAGGCTCAACTGCGTGACTTTGATATAGTTTGACAGGAATAAAGCAATTGGCTATATAGCCATGAAATGCACCTCGGCTGCTATCGCACGGCTGTGATTTTGCAGATGGCGTGTCGTTCGCTCTGAAGCAGATCATGCCACAAATGCCCGGCTCAATGTTTTCCTGGTCAGTTAGAGTTAAAGTAATAGTTGATCAATCAAACAAATCGACTCTATCCTGTATACTAGGCATTGGCAATGTGATAAATGCGGGAGTATGGTTGCCATATTATTTTCACTATTTTTGAATGGTATGTCGGCCAGATGCGTCTGCCAAAATAAGTAACACACTAGGCAGATGAGAAATAAAGGCGCAGTTAGATAAGAGACAAGGGATAGAAAGGTTTTATTCTATTGCTTCAATGTTTTATAATATAAAATGGTAAAATTCTGTACTCCCCTTACATGTAAAGAAATTCCATATATATTAATTTATTTTCAACTTTATCTTTGAAGAATTAAGGTAGTGAAGCAAATTATATATAATATCTATAGTCGAACAATCTGTGTTATACACTTCTTTATAACTGCGTCTAAAGTCAAGACAATTATTGATAATATACTAGAATCTAGGCATTGTGTTCAGGCACTAGCGTCCTCTGCCTTTCTATTGATCGTGACTCCGTCTTCAGTGACGGCAATAGTCGTGCTCAGCTTTGCAGTCCATTGTCTCACTACATGTCCTTTGAATATAAGACCTGCCATGATGATATCCACAAATACGATGAAAAATGCCCCCATGCCCCACATCCAGCCGACGCCAACAGCGGACTGCCACTGAGTGACGATAAAGACAGATATCAAACCAAAGGTAACGCGGTATGCGTTCAGCGACACCGATGTCTCAACAGGATTGTGCAGGAAGCACTCGACTACATAATTATAGCATACGGGCAAAGCCAGCAGAGCACCAAACCAAATGAGGAATGATGCCAGAGCAAGGACCATATAGTGCAGATGATACTGGAGTCCAGATCCCCAGATGCCCAGTCCGATAGGCAGGAGAATCGACGGAAGGATCGTATTCGCCAGGCGGTACTCGGTATGCCAAGTTCCCCCTCGGCGACGAGCCAGCCATAGTGGTGCAGTGTCGTTGAAGAAGTAGCCATATACCTGTGCGCAGATGATTCCGACCCAGGCCGTCATGGTGAAGAACGCCAACTGAAGAGAGGAGAAGCCGTACCCACCGGCTTCAACAGGTGGTTGCATGTATGTTGCCAGGGTCGAGGCCTGCATGATGGGAAGACCGAGTGCAACAAAAATGTACGTGCCCATAAGGAGAGTAATAGGGGCAAAGGTGATCTGGAACGGAGTGATGGCGCGTTTCACCTGTTACATAATGATATTAGCAGTGGTCTTTGATATAGTCCTTGCTACCAGACTTACAAATTCAGCTCCTTTGCCTGCAGGCTGGGTTTTTGTGCCTGGGAGATATGTTGCGACACGGTTTGCAAACCAGTTCTTGGGGAGGGCAGCGCGAGTTGGAACGTCTGGGTCGCGACTGAAGGTCGTATCCTCGACGAAGAGGAAAACCAGCACAATGGCAGCGCCCACGGGACCCAGAGTCCACCAGAAGACATAGTTCCAGGGGTTGGTCTGCGCAATAAATCCTCCCAGTGTGCCGCCGCCCACAACGGCGAAGATAATTAAGACCTCGAAAACAGCGAAGGCCTTGCCTCGCTGATGTAGGTAAAACATGTCAATGATGTATCCGCTGCCGATAATGGCAGGGATGCCCCCAAACAGGCCACAGAAGAGTCGTGAGATAGTGAATGGAATGTAGTCGTCTACACCAGTCATCTCTGCGCCCCAGATTTGGCAAATAAAAACGCCCACCAGGCTCCAGAAGACGACCGCGCTGCGGCCGATGACGGCGACGAAAGGGATCAGGAGGAAGGGACCCGCAACCCAGCCTGCGAGAGCGGCGGCAACCGAGTTAAGGAGATCAGTTACAGTCTTGTTGTACGCAGGCACCTGCTCAATGAAGGTGAGCTGGTTCGAGTTGGGCGACATCTGGGCTGCGAATCCGGCGAGACAGATGCATGCGAAGATAGTGATCTTCTTGCGCATCGGCCAATTCTGTCCGTGGGATCCCCGGTTAGAGCCAATCCTCTAGATCTTTTCTTGTGACTCCGGTCGGGAGTTTTCTGACGATTGTACTTACCAGTGGGTCTTCAGGGTCGTCGCTGGGCTGCGGGACCAAGATAATATCGCCATTTTTTGTACCGGCGACCTTGAGAGAGGGTGTAACGACATCGACCATCTCCTTTGGCTCAGTCTTTACCTCCTCGGAGGAGGCAGAGGTAGACATGACAAAGTATTGGTGTCTATCCACAGGCAAGATAGGCGAAACAGGAGTCGCAAGAGGGTTGGAGTGCGAGAATAATCTAGAATGTCTAGAAAATTCAGAAAGAGATGGCAGGAGAAGATCGCAGCTGTTGGGGGGGACTAAATCTGCACATCAACCCTACACTACCTGAATGGCCAGCACGGGCGGTCAGACGATACAGATGTCCTCAGTACTGTGGATCTAGAGTCAGGGGTTACTGGGTGCGGCAACGGGGCCTAAAATCTATGAAGCTAATATAGTCCCTCAAAAAATGCGATATTTCATGCAGAAACCCTGTTCTTAGTCACAATCCATCGACATTACTTGCGTGCTTATAGCTAGCATATGTGGGTTAACTAGTGGGCATTGTGGTAAGGTCGGCCAATCGCAGGTCCATATATACAAGCTGTGGGAGCAAGCCATGGGAGGCTGAGCAGGGGATGTTTTATTTCCGGATCTGCTTCAACAAGATACGCATTTACGCAAAAGAATAAAATAGCAGTCAATGCGACATTGCAAGGAAAAATGAAAGCGCACGGAGGCATAAATCTACTGGAGCAATAACTAGCCAGGTCCTATACGACCTCGGTTACAGTAGGTACGTGTCGAGTCTTGCGTCGCACATGGCAAAACACAAACACTAGTGCGCATCTCCCGGAATATATCCGTCTCCTGTGCCCCAGTGATAGACAAAAGACTTCTGTTTGGGGAATCCAGTCCGCTTGATGTGCTGTGCGCCATTCCGAGTGTGGGTATTTCCATCGTTAGTAGGTTCAGAGCCATGAACCCGATGATTTGCATAACCACAGATACGAGATAAAAGCGGAGGACAGTGCCAATTCGTCAAATGCTAGCAACATTCGATGGAGACTCGAGATCATCCCCTTGTAAGGGATTGTCGTCGTCTTCGGAATTTCGGCAGTCGATCAAGATATTCACAGTCTTGTACGAAATGTAGAGTGTCATTGTATTCATGGAGACTTTTGTTTGTCCTATTTATTCTAACTGTATACTACACGTGAAGGCGTACCCATCCATGGATTTTTTACATAGGCTATCAAACACCAAACACCCCGTAAATTAACCAACCAGCTTCTCCACACTGGAGCTGTGAAGCTTGCCATCGCCACTATTAATAGGTTGCGAGCGTACGATATGCACATCAGTCGTTTTCATGATTCCTCCGCCATTGTCGCCCCAGGTCGTCATGTCGCCATTTCCGCTTCCACCGTCCGAGTTCATATCCTCTTCTGAGAGTTCGTTAGGATCGCGGGGTTTCGATCGGGCTCCGCTGAACGAGAGTCGCGATGCGTGAACAGATGGCATGTTGTGCAGAGGCAGGGAGTGGGATCGAGAGTTCGATTTCGCATAGCTGGTCGCTTCAACTCTGAAACCCAGCAGTGGTCGTACAGACGGTGCAGCAGCAGCAATAACGCCAAAGGTAGCTTCGAGTCTGCTCTTTCAATTAGTTGCTGTAACATGAACAAGAACGCAAGGATTCCAGCCGCAGGAGCTTACATTGCCCATGTAAAAAGTGGCACCAAGTCCCCTAAAAGTTGTGTAAATGTTAGTGACTGTGCCTCTGTTATGATGAGGAAGGTGTGCCATACATGTAGGATCATGCGTAGCAGTCAAGCTTGGAACCAGGGCCGTTCGGGCGATAGCAAATCCACCGCTGCTGTTGAGGTGTGAGCAAATATCACAGAAGACCGCTCCTTTTAATACGTACGCAAACCCCAAGGCCATGATGCCGCAGACGCCAACTTTTATCTTCCAGTGGATCTTGATGTTCCATAGGAATATGGTAGGAAGCAACGAGAGGATGAAATCCGTGCCCGCGGCAATGGCTAGAATGACACGGATCAGCAATCTTGTTCGACTCCTAACAGATACAGATATTCGATGTCTGACATACATCCTTGCGCAATGCCAATTGCATTAATGGACTCATCTGACCAGCAGCGTCCTCCAACAATCGACTTATCCCAGTTAAATTGCACGGGTTTGCATTGTGGAAAGATAGCCGCGGCATCGAGCAAACTTGTAATTGTGTTGAATGCAATAAATGCCCAGAAAAACCAGGCCCATCGTTTACTAGATAGGCTGTTGAAAGTGTTCAGGTTAGAAAATATACCCAAAGCGACAGAAAGGGAGAACAAGGCTCCCGATCAAGCACGTACAACAATCGTTTTAAGAATAGACTAATAGAGATCTTGACGAAGACGGTTGAGACAATTAGCACAAACTCGCAGATTCGTAGGAGCATAACACCTCGGGCAGCTTCAGCCGCCACAAACTGGATATGCCGTCCTAAACCGAAGTGGACCGCCCCAAGAACGAGGCCCATCACCACCAAGAGCGCTAACTATCGAAATACAATCCTGTTAATACAATCGAAAGCATCTTTGAAGAGGTTGTTGGGGTTAAACTCAGTAGGATGGGTTCTCACCATTGCTAGAACATTAAAGAAGTCATCCCAGCCAAACAATTTGATCATCCTGATGCGCACGTACAGCCGCAGTAAGGTCAGGATCACTGCGATGATCGTAGTTACGACCATCGGAACGATGACCACATGTGCCTGCGACACATTGCTGACGGTGTCCATCGAGGACGAACTCCTAATACCATACGCCGATGCAAATTTCTACTGACACCACCTCGATTCGAGTGTTCGAGCAAAAATGCGTTCCAGAAACAAGATACTTCCTTTAGGGAGTATGGCGTCTTATGCTGTTATGTATGTGCATGTCTCTTGCGAGAGGTAAATCCATACTTTAGTCGGACTTGCGTCCTGTAGAGTACCAAGTCTCGGTACCGCTCCCCAGGGGATGTCCTGGAACGCAGTGTGGTATTGACATTGTACCCTGGATGCAGGGAGCAGGGTATGGGCTGTACCCATAAAAAGGGGCCATAGAACACTGGCGGAAGCTTTGATCCCACTGTAACACGTCTTTGATCATGCTGTTTCAAGCGACCTGCCCCTCTCTATACTTTTGTTCTGGTATTATCAGTCACATGCACCTGAACTCTAGGTGCCTGGTATATTCTCCTTATCTCGATAATAATGTTGGTAGTGTAATTCGTACTATGATATGGTGTACACCCCTACATCCCTGTTCCTGGGCTATATCCGTCTTTCCTCCATTTTTGCAGCCAAAATTTCTCATCAGCCGTGCTATAATACTGAAAAGCCTAAGTATCAAGGGGGCATCGGAAGGAATACTTGGCTTCTAGCGCAGAGATAGCCAGGTATCAAGCAAAAGGACCAGCGTCGAGCTATTGATGTTCCTTAAACCAGCCCTGCACGGGTGGGCTGAAACATTGTGCGCTAGTAAGGGGGCCGCGGGTTAGTACGAGGCATTAAAAAAATCTTTCCACCCCTCAAGCTTGCTGCTCGGCAGTCGTGCCAGTGGTTCCGTGACCGCCAGCTCCACTTGGTTGGATCATCTCCGGTACACTATATCTTCTTTTGGAACGGCCAGTACAAGCTAAAGAGCCCAAGCAGCTTGCTGGGCCACAAGACTTCGGGGGACTGCGAGACGGAATGACTTCCGGATAGTGTCTTCTGCTCGGAGGACCTTCTATATTCGGTCATTTGGCCCGGCATGTGAGAGAGCACAGGCACCGTTACTACAACTACGCATTATACTTATACTACGTTGTACTATAGTATGAGCAAGGCCCAGGGTCGGTGAGACCTCTCGAAAGCCATATCTCGCGTGTCGGTAATTGATGGGCGGTCGTCTACAATTCGATGGATTTTGGATTGTGAGGTTCTGGCCCCGAATTGGACGCCATTTAACCCGTGACTACTACGGGTCTGAAGTAGTGGCTTGTACTGTAAGATCTTACGTGCAATCATTTCACGCTTCTTGTGGTGTGCAGTACCCGACCCTCAGAAGCGTGACCTAGAATTGTGCTGCACCGCCAACCACAATGAGCAACACTGAGCCTGAACGTCCTGCGAAACAGTTCACGGTCGCAATCATCGGAGGGGGCATTGGAGGGCTTGTGCTAGCGATCGGTCTGCTCCGGCGCCATGTCTCAGTCCAGATCTACGAAGCTGCTGCAGCTTTTGGTGATATCGGGCTGGGCTTGTCTATTGGTCCTGCGGCACACCGCGCGATGCCGCTCATCGATCCCCAGATCTGCGATTTCTATAATGCGCTCGTCACCACACACGCCGACAGCCCTGGGTATGAGCGCTTTCGCCAGACCTGGTTCGAGGTAGTCTGGGCTACCGGCAGTAAGGCCGGCCAGGTCCTGATGGATCTGAAGGCTCTGCCATCTGGTCAGACGACTTTGAGGAGAGCTGACTTCCTTGACGCTCTGGTCAGCCTTATCCCAAAGGAGAGTGCACAGTTTGGGAAGCGTCTGGAACGCCTTAAAGAACTCCCAGACGGTATCCACCTGAACTTTGAAGATGGTACGTCGGTGGTCGCAGATGTGGTTGTCGGTTGCGATGGTATCCGGTCGAAGGTCAAGGAGTCCATACTCCCAGAGGAATACGAACAAACCAAACCACGATACAGTGGTATGTACGGCTACCGTGCCGTGCTGGATATGGACACCATGGTGGAAGCAGTTGGCGAGCATCGCGCACGGGTTTCGACGATGTATGTGGGAAAGGGGGCTTACGGAATATCCTACCCCATCATGCGTGCCCAGAAGGTCAACGTCGGTCTTTACAAGCTGAGCAAGACGTGGAACAGCGATACGTGGGTCCGGCCAGCAGAGAAAGAAGATATGCAGAGGGACATGGGCCATATGGGCGAGTATATAAACTCGCTCATGCAGCACATGCCGGACCCATCGCAATGGGCAATCTTCGAACATCCACCTGTATCCACATTTGCAAGATCGCGGGTTGCCATTCTCGGGGACGCTGCTCACTCCTCCACACCTCATCAAGGAGCCGGCGCTGGCCAGGCAATCGAAGACGCTCATGTCCTAGCTGAGCTCCTTGCCGATCCGCGCGTCACAACTCCCGACCATGTCGCTGCGGCGTTTCAGGCATATGATGCAGTACGGCGGCCGCGGAGCCAGAGAGTAGTGACTACTAGCAAAGACAATGCGGATCTCCTCTGCCTGTGCTATGAAGGCATTGGTGATGACGAGCACAAGTTAAGGGAGACGTGGGATGAGAGGTACAAGTGGCTATGGGATATCGACATCAAGGAGCAAGCAGAAAACGCAAGGAGTATCATGACTAAGCTAATGGAAACATCATAGAATTAAAGCTATAAGTTAAGTTGATTATCGGCTAGGTTATAGATTGATATTCACTTAAGACCTTGGGCCATTAACTTCGCGGCTGCTCCAAGCAGTATCTTGAATGATACCCCTCTTCGTATTCAATGAGATTTGTTCAAAGTCCAAGCCAAATTCTAATGTCAGCAAACATCGCCTAGGTAAGATCTCTATAATATTGAATGGTCAGAATTAAAATTTTCATCATTAATGGTGGTAGAGAAGGTGAATCGCATATCATGCCTGGAAGTTGGCCAGGAGACACGTTTGTCGATATTATGTCACATCATTACGACTGGGTTCAATAACGAAAGCTATTTGGATACAGAAATTTATTCAAACACTCTGAAAACTGGGGAATCTAATAGCCGTAGCATGAGATTGTGAGGCGAATATACAGAACTTCATCATCGCCCCAAATCCAAATGCTAGAATTCCTCGTCGGAATCGATCATCATACTAAGCTTCTACTTTCGGCCGATGAGCTCTAAGTATTGGTCTGCAGCATCTAGTACTTGCTTCTCAAATGATTTATAGGTGAAGCCCAGCGTATTCTCGGCTTTAGTGCTATCAATAAGAAGCTTCACTGACAGCGGCCGCTCTGTGGTATCGACCTTGAAGATACCTTCTGCACATTCCTTGGGATAATGCTTTTTGATTATATCAAATGACTGGGCCCATTCAATTCCTCCGAGGGGGTGAGAGGCGGCCAGAAAATCCTGGTTGCCAGAAATGGTACTCTTAAGGCAGCGTACATGCATCATGGCAACGTCATCGATATGAACGGGAATGCCTGGATAGCGTCTCTCTGCAGGGTAGCCCAATATTGGTCCCATGAGGGTGCCGTTAGATCCTTTCAAAAATCCATTTACGTCTGTAGCCGTCTCATCCCGGCCGAGTACAAACACCGGCTCGATGTTGATAAGGTCGAATGATGGCTTATGTTCTGCCATCCATTGCTCACTGGCTTCAAGTGCTCGGGCTTTGGATGCCGAATAGGCTGCCATCCAGTTCGGATATGGCCCTTCGGTGGTCGCGCTGCGGTGCGCCTCTAAATTGGTTGCAACGGTCAGATCAGTGATATTAGCTGGACATAGTGAACGGCAGATGCATACCATTGACCACGGTGTCTGTACCGAAGATGCTACGCGAGACAATAGACAAGAGGGATGCGGTAATGACGATCCTCCCAATGCCCGTGACCTTATTTGCTGATTCTAGCATGCCAACAGTGCCATTAACAGCTGGCTGCATATAAGATAGTTCGAAGTCCTCCGTGAATAAGTCAGGTGAGGCGTACGGCGATGCTACGTGGACAATGTATTTGACGCCTTTTACGGCTTCATCATACGCTCCTAGTGCGGTGATATCGGGAACAATGATTGATTCCATCTGTGACTGGTAGGGAATCGCAGACTTTAGAGATTTAATCTTCTCGAAGCCGGCAACATTTCTGACCGCAGTTCGAACGTAGTAGCCTGCCTCGAGGAGCTGGACTAAGACTCGAAAACCAACAAATCCTGTAGCGCCGGTAAGCTGTTCCATAGAAAGATATTAGCAAACTTTTTCATTTAATATTGGAAGGGATATAGTGGCTGCATAATGGTTGCTAGTCAAGAGGCAGGAACAGTTTCGGCCAAAAAAATATACTAACGAGAACAAGGTCGCCAGCCATATTTGCTCTATGTTCTTTAATCACTCTGCTTAAACGTGGATCCTAATTCGGATATTGTAGAGCTTTAAGACAGAACGTCTGGTGAGTATACGAAATTCCAAATAAAAGAGTTGGCGAAGATATCTTTAACAAACGATCACCGGACTATTCAGCTTGTTCGTCTGCAAAATACCACATTTCATTCTTGATGGCATGCAAGCTTTATATTCCTCGAGCTGGCCTCCGCCATTGCCCGTCGAATATACTCTCCTTTAACTCTTTGTAGACATAGTTCTACCTACCCATATAAATTTGTCAGAAACGGCTCCACTTCCTACAAAAATGACCACATCACATCGTCGGGTGAAGCGCGAGACAAGCCGTACAGAGCTAGTGTTGCCATTAGCCTTGTGTCTTCGTCAATGAGACTAGGGCTCGACATTCTGGAGAGGAGAGTTCCAACTAAGTCTCGAGTACTAGAATTGGGGCTGTAAACTTGGGCTCGACAACCCCAAATAGGGAATAGGATGTCGGCTACCCGAAAATGGGATAGTGAGAACTAGGGGTCGACGACCCTAAAAGGGAAAGTCTAGGGCTGATGATTAATCATTGTCAATGTTTGGAACATCTGGCGATATATCCAGAACCCATTTTGATTATCCGCAACCACTTAAGCCTAACTTAGAAACCTCAAGGTACCTATCTCTCCCATCCCTTTTAGCTATAATTGAAGTCACTACTCAACAGCTAGGCCTATTCCGCACTAAGCTGAGTTGGCGGTGTCATATAATATCATATGCTGGCCGCTATGAATCATCAACCTCAGAATGGAACCACCGGATTATAAATTCCAGTATTCTTCAGCATCAGCCTCTAGTTCCAATTTTAACGTCTAGCCGCAGAATACAGCTAAGCTTGAACCTTATCTCCATGCAGAAATAAGCCAGCCAGACAACGACACACCGTATCTTGCTTCCTTTACTTCCGCCTGCCGGTTCCGAACCACCATCCAGAGAAAAATCGGTACCTAGATACTACCTGAACATTTGCTGGGGGTGCTAAATAATCTGCGCCAATCCAATACATAACGAATCATGAAAGGTTCTAGCCATAATGGGGCATTTACCTTTGTTACCTACGAAGGCGCGAAGCTTCCAAAGGATCCAAACGTGCGCGATATGATCCGTCGTCGCGCTATGAGGCACACTGCATCGATTAGAAAGCAGAAGGGAGGCTACGAGAAACACAACGTCAGCCAACTTCCCATGTGGCTCCTTCAGCGAGATGTACGGCAGGATAATTCTAGCTCGGGTGCTACAGGGATGGCCATTGATCCTCCCCCTACTCACTACAGTGATGAAGAGGCGCAGGGTACTACGGTTATTGCGAGGACAGAGGTGACGGCAGCTTCGGATGCTTACTGGTTCACCAGTCTGTGTTTTCCGCCTACAGAAATTTTCATGAGAACAATGTCTCAAAATTACACTCTGCTGCACCTCGCGAGTCCGATGACGGTGCTGCATCTCGGTATAAGCACATTATCATATTTCAGGCCCGGGTGCACCTGCGTTGGCGAAACCCTATCGAAGATGCCAAGACACCTAAAGAATCGGCGGCTGCTCTCTTTCATTCCCAGTCGATATGGACTGGTGTCGTCATTAACTCACGCCACCGATTCTATCATCGCGAGGCTAGATCATATAGTGCGATCAAAAGGTATACGGTCCTCCGAATGGGATACGGTAGCCTTGAAGCACTATGCAAAAGCGTTAAAATCCCTTCAGGAGGCTATAGATGATGAGAATCTTAGAATGGCACCGGAGACGCTGTGTGCAGTCGAGCTTTTAGGGATTTTCGAAGTATGTACTCCTTTCCCTTTCCTATAATTATCGTCCAATGACCTAGCTTGTATTCCATGAGCTAATCTGCGGCATTGTCGCTCTCCTACAGTTACTGAATAAAACCTCTTCAACGGACGTATGGATACGTCACGCAGGAGGCGCAGCCAGGCTTATTGAGCTCCGAGGTCCCGATCGATTCCAGACGGACTTTGAGTTGTCATTGTTCATGACACATGCAGGGCCTATTGTGAGTAATTTTAAACAGAGATGTCAAGATTCGCCGCCTTGATTACCAAACTAACCTAACATCTCTTATCCTTCAGATAACCGAGGCATTCTTGAACGGCAAGACATGCTTTCTACAAGAAGAACGTTGGCAACAGATCATTCAAGCAGCAATCCACAACGACCCATTAGTCCCCCCTGACCAGGCACACCTTGTGATCAAACTATGGGCTTGCCTCGGCAAGGGTCCAGATTTATTTAAAGCGACTGAGGACCTTATCCTTTCCCCGATGCATGCCCCAATAGAAGCTCGCGAAGATCTTATAACCTTACTTGTCAAGGAGCAAGAGAACTTGAAAACATGGCTGATCTTGGCAGAGCAGTACCGGTACGGTTCTACATATAATAATTGGCGGGGTTTAGCTACCGGCACTCTTGCTTTGTTGCGGAATTATAAGGACGAGAAAGCTTCCGCGGAGCAGCAAATGACTTGGCGAATACTCCAAGGGACATACGTTCTATGCTGTCTCGTCAAGATGCGCCTTCTGTACGCATTATCACCATCGCAATTTCCCGAACTTGAGGCCACATGTCAAACGCTAGCTTGTGAGGTCATGACCGTCTCACTGGATTCTGCTATCCCAAATCATGAAAAACTGGTTGGTGCCTTGTTCATGTCAGAAGTAGTTTGGATGGCCAAGGCGGTCATAGAAACAAAGGATATCTGGAGCGAGGGGTTGGGTGACGGATATCTTGGTGAATGTCGAGAGGACAGGGGAATGATAAAACAGTGGAAATTCAAGGCATGGTGCAAGGCTATAGGAAGAAGAGTCTTATAATGTCGGGGAAACCAAAAATGACAAGAGTATTAGAGATAAAATGAATGGTGTTGTATTGATAAATCTAGTCACTGAATAAATAATTTTAAGTCTACTAATACTTCTTTTCTCCGTATATGACACTTATATTATCCTTGTTTTAACCCGCCTTCGTTGATCGTCTTCTAGCCAAAACCATTTGTGGACTACTTAGCAAATAATGGTCTGTTATTAAATTCTTTCTTTTCACTTGGTTGGTTTTACCCCCAAGGAGGTTTAGTATCAGTGGATCCACTGTCGAAGCTTTCCGAGCATGATGTCCCCAATTTCAAGCCGCATAGTTATAAAGTGCATTCTCCTATAGTCGTGACTCAAGCTCTTGGTCTGTTATGGAAATCCAGTATTTAAAAGGTCGAATAAGAGATATGTAGCATATATCATTGTGATATCTGACTGGCCATTAGGGAACCACCTCTTTTTAGTCCGTTTGAATATTCTTGCGTCGTGTAATGTACTAATAAAATAGCATTACTTTCAGTGTCCATAATGATCAAAGCTTGCACAGATAGAGCCTATGATTTCAATGCCGAGAATAAACTTGCGATTCAGCTTAGGCTCTCCAAGCTTAACAGCAACTGTATGTTTGCTGTTTTATGGCCTTTTTTTATTTTTTTAATTTTTTTAATTTTTTTTAGATATAAACAGGTCAATATTAAATAAAGAATCACTGGGTATAAAACTCTAGACTATATACTTAAAGTATAGAAGTGAACGAAAATATACATGAATAAATAAGAAAAATAAGAAAATGCAGTAATATTGATCAGGGCCTCAAGCACGCATTGCACATCCCTTAGGATCTGGGATATCCTTTAGGATTCAGGATTCAGAGGATTCATGCGAGTCAATAAGAAGCCGAATAGGTCGATATAAAGCGGTCCTTACTCCAGTATAGCTGTGCTTAATTAGTTGTCTCTGCATCACTCAATAGCTAATATGACTCTGAGTTTCACCTTGATATCCGACCACAACCTGCGCATTAACCTGACCTCTGATCAAGAAATAATATAAATCTATAAATCTATTAGTATAATCAAAAAAGGCCGAAACTGGTTGACGCATCATTACCAAACCCACCCTTCCTTCCTCATTACCTCCCCAGTCCACTCCTCCAACCTCTCTGCAAGCCTCCCATCCTTAGCCGCACCGCCCTGCCACCTGGGCTCCCCGAACCGCCGGAAATTTCAAACTACTTGCCGCTCTGCAGCGCCTTCATATCCCGACTCGCCACACAGAACAAACTGGTCCACGACCCTTTATCGGCAGGCCATATCAATCCAAACATGCTTAAGACCGAGAAAACACTCATCATGCCCGACTCTGACCCCCCCACTGACATGGCGAGGTAGATAGGCTGGGATTGCAAGCCTTATATAAACAACCTCTGTAATCTACGAACAAGAGATACGAGCCAAAGTCAGGATGGCCTTTATAGAGCTCCGAACGTCTGGACCTCAAAGAGCCGGCTTATGCAACATACCTAACCTCTGTAAATCCTGCTCTTTGCTTCAACTAGAGCAGAGAGTAGTATTATATTCATAGCTCTATAAAAAAGTTCGGTCATTTAACGCAGCCTTGCTCTTATTTAATAGTTCACATAAGCAGCATTTCTCTCTTACAGTAGACATGACCCTCCTAAACTATATAGCGTAATACCGTAACGGGTCGTGTTGTGCTTTTCCTACTTACTCTCTATTGCTTTGAGGGTGGTTCAGCTCATGCAGATGCGATATATGGGTCTCCAGTGCAATAGTCTGTACTCGGGTTCCTTAAGCTACAGGATCTAGGCCCTAGCGGCACGGAGCTCATACATGTACGATATCTTGTTGACATCGTCAATTTGCGGCTCTTTCCCAGCCAGGGGTAGGTTTAGTCGGAAGTCGCGGCGGTCTGACCACTAAGAGAGGTGGATTCGCGGGTGTAGCTCAACATTTCCTGGTGTATAATGGGAGTAGGGATGGTCGTAGTAGTGAGAAATGGATGAAGGCTGGCATATCGTGCTTGCACGTATTCGGAGGATGATATACAGAATGGTGTCAGCTAGAACATCATGAGATAGTCTGAGAAACCTTGGGAGAACCTTCTCCAGGCGTTGCATTGAGGGCCGCTCAGCAATCCCGACACACTATAGGTACTGCAATCGCTTCTCGTAGTTCGCGTCCTGTGTGTGGATATGTCGTGGTCATTAGATAACACAAGTTAGTTTTGTCAGGATCGGAGTGGGCAACATGGGGAACTGGCTTGCTAAGGCGGATCGGAATGATGAAGGCGCGAGAGACTGCGAGATTATCTCACCGTCAGGTACGGAAGTATTGGTATCACTCCGTGGCTCTTCCACCCGAAAGAACTAGGGTTCTTTCCGTTATATGCCTCTAAAAAATCTCTACTTTTGTTTGCAAACTCTAACTCTATTTCTTTTGTTAAATGAACTCTACTTTTCTAGATCCTACTGTCCTGACTGAGATACTGGTCTCGACCAATACTACCTCATCCCCACTTCTCTCGCTGCCACCCTCGCTGCCATCCTCACTACCATCCTCGCTGCTGGCTAAGCCGCGATCAAGCCAGCCGCCGGCCTGGCCTTCCTCACCATCCACTTCAAACCACCGACTATTCATCCGCGTCCTGAAGAAGTGCTGGCAGTGTACCCCGCTAACTGGATCTTTTTAGCTGGCGGCTAAGGTGCTAGCACGTAAGCCTTAAGGAAAGGGCTAGGTGTTTTCCTAATTTGGTTTTATTATACATCCCTTTATACTAATGTCTATCATTAATGTCTAAAACCTAAGACATGTCGATTGATCATGAAATAAGGTGAAATGGTATCTCCTGGCTTGCGAGAAACTCTGACATTGGACTCGGTCTATCTTCGCTACTATCCAATTCCTCATGCGTCTTCATGCGCTTTCGTGATGTAGGGGTGGGTTCTGGCGCTGCTGGCCACTGCATTGGCTGGCCTGAGCTGTCGGTCTGGTCTTGAATAGATGGCAATACCTGAAGGAGCAGATCTGGTGCAGGTGCGGGTGCCCCTAAGCCATTGGCCAAACTCGATGTCCCAAACGGTGTACCTGGTGTCATTGGAGCCGGCGCGAATAACCAGTTGTCCCAGGGCACGAACGTATCCACGGGTGGCGTGGGTGCAGAAGCTAGATTGGACGGGCATCCTTGTGGGAGCGACGTAGGTAAGTTAGAGAAGTCAACAGCTTGAGGGTGGAGAGGTGGGAGATAGGGGGGTGGAGCGGATAGTCTCTTGTCGGTTGGAGGTGTAGGGGAAACTGCTGTCTCCGGCTGATGCTGGGCTTGCTTGATGAGATCGACCATAGTAAGGAGCTGACTGAAGATCCAGGAAACCTTCCGATGGTGGCTATTTGACTGCATGCGACTCATGTTGTGGGCGTAGCAGGCGGATACTCTTTGCAGGAGGTCGAGGTCTGGAATGGGTTGTACCATGGTCTCGTTTTCTGTAGGTTGGAGAACACTGTCGAGAAGGATGAAGAAAGCTGGTAACGGAAAAGCATCGAGCACACCCGAGAATGGAATTTCATACCCCCTGGTGGCAGGAGGCATGGCCTCATTTATTGGACAGTTGGCAGCCATATTCTCTCGACTAACGAAGGATTTGAATGCTTCATGGACCCGATGGTCCTGGTCGCCATGGGCAATCAAAAGGAGCAGGCAGCTGGCTCGGGAGTCCAACTGGAGTTGCTCGGCGTGCCTTGGCTTCGACCCATTCCGTAGGGCAAGTATGCGGGTCGCTAGGAATTCCAAGGGTATCAAAGCTCGGTGTGGAGAATAGGAGGTCTCAGAGTCAAAAATACTGAACGAGCGTGCATATTCGACCATCTGTTGTTCAATGGACTGCAGTGCTGCGGACGACTTCGTCATGGTGCTGGCCTTGCCCCGCGAAGCAGCGTGGGTCAAACAATATATGTTATCCTGGAGCATTGCCAGTCGGAACCGGTCGAAGTAAGGCGCCCGACGCTCCACGGCGGCATCAAGCTGGAAGGAAATGTTGCTGTCGTAACTTGGGAGCCATGAGATCGAACCACGGGTGACGAAGAGACTCTTATCTCGGGTGTATAGCGACCGGAGGACCTTTGCCCGCTCCAGCGTCTCCACGTCGTCTGTTTCGTCCGGCAGCAGCTGCGCGTGTTGGAGGCCCATGGTTCTTGCTAGCATGCACGCCTGGGTGAAAATGAGCTCGGCCCATCCAGGAGGGTCAAACTGTTGCGCGGCAACACTCTAAACGACACAGATACTTAGTCATTATCAAGTACAGGGTGAGGAAGTTCAATTGCCATACAAGAAGAATGAGAGTCTGGACGTTGATGAGCCGTGACGTGGTTAGCAAGTGGAAGTTGACCAGCGCCGCTCGGCTTGGGAGGAATGAATGGGCAAAGTCGCCGAACAGTGGACTATTAGCCTGGGCTGAGATCTCAGTGCCCAGAACAAGTAGGGTGATGGCCTTGAAGCAAATGACCCAAGTATCATCTCCAGGCTTGGGTTGTTGGGAATATACGCGCTTGAGATTGGCCAAGAGGTTGCTGTGGACGAATATGTCAGTCGTACAATCCAAGTGCTGCAGGAAATGGTCAATGGCGGCCGTTGCCTGCTGTTCGGGGAGGAGATGGGTGACGGCTTGATCGCTGTAGGATGGGAACGGCTCTGTGACGCCCGCCACTGCACACAGATTCTGTAGCATGCTTTGCAAAGGAGCGCTGGGTTGGCATGTAGCTAAGACACGTACTCGAAAGTGGTTACAGAGAACAAAGAGCGATGAAGGGCCATGGTAGCGGTCGGCCATATCCACCTGGTTCCGGCAGACGTGCAAGTACGTTGAGTCGTCCGAGCATAACGAAGCACTCACGGAGGGGTCATCATCATCGTCATCCTCATCGCCATCTTGACCGTCGTCGGAGCCACGTGCGCCGGCAGTGTTGCCCGTCAGACGGCCCAGGTGCGATTCGATACTGGTCAAGCGGCCATGAAGGCGATCGACGCTGTTACATCTAAACAAGGGATCAGACGTGTCTCCAGTTCTAGGGCATGCAGGGACCGCGGCAGCAGGGTTAATCTTACAGCAGCTTAATATGATTGACTCTCTTGGCCGGGTTTTGATAGACACATGTCGCTCCCTCGTCTCGCTCACAGTTCCTACAATGTGGGCGTTCCCGGCCGCAGCGGATTTTCCGTTCACGGCAGCGGGTGCACGCAAGATCGGGACCAACATTTTCGGAACGGTTTTGCATGTCCATGACTGTGAACTGGAGTGCGGGGGCGCGCGGGGACGACGCACAACTGCTGGCCGTAGCTGCGTCTCCCCAGCCGGCATGCCGACATCAGACGCGTGGCCAGAGGCCGAAAAGCGATTTGGTTGAACGGTGATTCTCCCTCGAAGTGGTTATACCAAGAGGGGATATATGCTAGTTAAATGACTAAATTAGTGTTCTGATATAAATTAGGGGCACACGCCGACTGACCCTCATCGAACGACGAGAAGACGAGTTAAAATGTTAGGCTCTGGACTTCCCGGGGCGCTCCCTTCATTTAAGTGTACCACGTACGTACGATGAGCCTAAATCTTATCTTTAGCGCTTACGACTTCGTACAGCCGCACAGTTCTTGTTTGCGCCCTGTACGGAGGAGCAAAAAGCGGCACAACACCAAAATATCACACGATCTGTTTATATTTCTTATTACATAACAAGCAGTTTAAGCGGGTCTTTAAGGAGGAGTTTAATCAAGAGATAATTCAGAATACGCATAAGTATTATAGTAAGCGTTTACATGATTGTAGGAGGCGTAGGGGTCAAATTACACAGTATTAGGTCTAATAACATATCCAGCCTTTCGCTCCTCCGTACAGGCGCCTCTCGGAATTCTAACCAATAGCCAGTCGAGTTTTCGTTGATCATGGCCTCTATTAGTATCAAAGCGCCCCAGAGGAACAGGGCAACAAAGGTGCGATTGTTTACGCCTGACACGATGTTGATATTCACCTTGCTACCTCCGAATGCATGCATCGGCCCAATAGCCGTTATATCTCACAGAAAAGACTACGACCAGGAGCTTGGGTTAGGCCGAGCACTAGCAGACTTGCCTTCTACCTAGTCTAGGGTATATTATGGGTGTAGTTATATGCCGTGAGCCCAGCACACTAACTTTCATATCGTCTACTTGTAAGTACAATTGACCTTCTTCCTACCTATCCCCGCCATCGACTCGTAAGAGCCTCTTGGCCGACAAGCGTCTCTGCCGCTCCGAACTCGTGGTCATACTCCTTATTATTCTTGGCCATGGCACGCGCTTGCATTTCTGCGAGGAGTCGGAGCCGGAGCCTATTCGTAAGCTCGTTCGCAACACTCACTTTACGAGCTGGAATACGCCAACTATAGAGTAGAGAATAGTCAATTGTTCGGAGGGAGTAACATATGCGATTGCTCGGAGGGAGTAGCATATGCAGTTGTTCGGAAGGGGAGTAGCATATGAGATTGGTGGTAGATGTCACTGCCGGAACTTACTGTCCTCATGGCAGTAGTTTTGCTGACCCGGGTTTGGGCTGCTTTCCGGACAACCCTGAAATCGTGCTGAACAGTGGCTAAGTCTGGTTGAATAAGACGGTGGTGGTATTGACGCAAAGGTTCGGGCCGAGATAGAACGATAAAGATGCCTTATCTTGCATCACATCTGTACAGCTACGCCCGGTATTCGGCTTCCGAAAATGCGCGGCATGGCTTTGCATCGTAGTTTACGAACCGCCTGCCACGGAAGCCGGGCAGGCAGTCAACCTGCCGGCCCTAATGTTTGCTCGAGGAAGTAACGTCACTTTGTTTGTAGAGTACATTATTCAACATTAAAGACATTCTCTTCGCGTCCATGTGCACAAAGCGGCCTCCTTGATCCCTTGCAGCCAACAGCATGTTTCGCTTACCCCTTTTTGTGTGCGTCGGTTTCGCTATAGCGTCCGGATTGTCAAGATCAGACTCCGCGCAGTTCCACGCTTGCTCGTACGCAGCGGAGAACGTGCTAGTGCGAGATCTTGTCGTAATAGGCGGTGGCGCTTCGGGTGCGTATGGGGCCATTGCAATGAAAGATATGGGCAGAAGTGTCGTCGTGGTCGAGAAGGAGTCCCATTTTGGTGGACATGTGAATACCGTAAGCAGGACAAGACGCGTCATAGCATCAGCTCGTTAATATGGCTTTGGTTCATTATAGTACACTGATCCTACGACTGGTCTGGCGCTGGAGTATGGGGTTCAGGCATATGACAATGACAGCATCACCCGGGATTTCTTCGCCCGATTTAATGTCCCGCTCATTCCACTCCACGCAGCGAGCGGCGCCATCATTGCGGACTTCAAGACAGGACAGAATGTGACGCCCGCAACAGGAGACACCAGTCTCGCAGCATATGCCGCTCAGACAAATCAGTATTACCCCAATCCCGCGCTAGGTTTGCATCTGCCACAGCCTGTACCTACGGATTTGCTGCTTCCCTTTGGGCAATTCATCAAAAAATACTCTCTCGAGGACTCTGCATACACAATTTGGAGTCTGAGCGGTCCTGACAACAACTTGCTTGATCAGCTTACACTCTATGCCATCTTCGGCTGCAACGCAGCCGCCACGCCCCTACTCAGTGGTCATCGAAGTTCATCCGTGACTACGAGAAATAATTCCGAGTTGTTTGGAAAGGCTGAAAAGGAGCTCGGGAGCAACTCTCTGCTCAATTCCCAGGTTATTGCGGCAAAGCGAACCAACGACAGCGTGTCGCTCGTGGTGCAGACCCCGACAACGAAGAAGCTGATTCTGGCATCTCATGTGCTCTTCAGCGCACCAATTGTTCTTGACAACCTCACGCCTTTCGACCTTGATAGCCAAGAACACAGAGTCTTCTCCCAAATCTACTATACTTCCTGGTACACTGCTTTAGTCACTGATACGGGGCTGAAACCTGGGTACTTTTACACAAATGCAGCTAGCAACACGCCCTACAATATCCCCCTGCAACCGTATACGTTTCGTATTGGGGCGTCGATAGTAAATACCACATTCTACGCTTTCTATGGTGCAATGACAGTTCTTCCTGAGGATAAGGTAAAGGCAATAATAGCAGAAAACATCCAGACCCTTTCTGGGAAGTCTACAACTCCACGCTTCTTGGCGTTTGCCAGCCATACTCCCTTCAGACAACAGGTGTCCGCCAAAGCGATTGCCAACGGCTTCTACAATCAACTCAATGCTCTACAGGGTTATCGGGGAATGCATTACACGGGGCATGCAATGGATGCGTCTGGATCAAGCAGCCTGTTCAATTTCACTCGGAATTTGCTGCCTAATATCAATGAAGCTATCGCCGCCAGTAAACTCAGCTCAGAATCGGGACAGTGTGGATATCGCTGAGAAGCATTGACTAGCACGCTAGACTAGGCACCCGTATCCTAGGAGAGTCCCATCCCATGCCATATTCACAATTGGAAATGTACCGAGACTAGAGGTGGTACACTTAGCAATCCTCAAGTAAGCACCCTTGTCAAATATTGCTTATATAATTGGTGAAGATAAATATAGTCTCTGCAGTGACTTTTAAGACCCATAAGGAATGTAGGAGCATTCCATATGGATTCCTATGAGAACGACATGTCTAGATAAACTTGTGTTTCTTACTTGAGGATGCAGGTAATATAGTAGACAACAGTATAGAGTTGAATTCCCTTTTACGTCTTAAATAAGCTCCAAACAATCACACTACTTCCGCTCGTATCCGTAACAACCCTATATACCCAGCCATAGCATATGACCTAAAATGCCAACTGTCTTTTCGTCTTCTCGGCGCGCATCGCGTCAAGCAGTCCGGCTAGAATTCTGCCTGGCCCTGACGCAACAGGATTCCCCCATACTCCAGTGGTATACCTACGTGCAGCCTTCACACCTCCTCGCGTCTACGGTATGCTTTCCCCCGCTATGTTACTGCCTCCTCGCTTCTTATAGCATGCTCTGATGACGATTATTGTTGGCAGATCCATCAGTGGGTATGCTAGAAAATTTCGGCTTGTGATGCAGTCCTCAGTGTCGTAGGGTCTCTATTCGTGCTGCGACCTATGGGCTAAAGGCCTAAAGATCGTTCGGACAGTGGGCGGTGGATAGTAAGGGAATGCAGGCCCCGAGCAACTGGTTCCTGTTTCAATCCTTGTGAAGGACTGTCCAAGCCATTTTTCATAGCGGACCCACCTACGCAAAATCGCGCGAGCGGATCAGGAGCACATTGTCCGAAGTAGCTGGCCCTTGAGATGAATGCCTATGAACTCAGCAAGGGTGAGGCAAGACTTACAAGACGGCAGTGGGCAGTTCAGCGACAGGGCTGAGTCTCCGGCTCCCGAACTCCGTCCCGCACATGCATACAAGCATGACCTAAATACGTATCTTGCAGAGGTTTATGGCCAGGTATGGGACTATAGACGGACGGGCAGGCAAGCAGAGAAAAAAAATCTGTTTTGCGTATCCAGCTTTCTGCCTTCTCGTACCCCGCACTTTGGGCCTCGTTCCTATTCCTCACAGTGTTTCCACCTTTTGACGTGGCCCTTAGCCTAGGAAATAAGGGATACGGCAGACATTCTCAGGTCCATTAGTGAAACCAAGGCCAAATACGTGCGTCTAGGCAAAAGTGGCCTCTATGTCTCCGTTCCAATCCTGGGTGCCATATCATTTGGCAATAAAGACTGGCAACCTTGAGTGTTTGAAGAGGAAGAAGCCCTTCCCATCCTGGAAGCAGCGTACGATCGTGGCGTGAACACTTGGAACACCGCGAATGTGTACAGCAACGGGGTCAGTGAGGAGATCATTGGCAAGGTATGCCCAGACGAAGACGTCTTATACCAATGGCACGGGGTTGCCATAGATATCGCAGGACAAACACTAATTGTTTGCAGGCTATCAAGAAGTATTAGATCCCACGTGAGAAGTTGGTTATCTTGACCAAGTGCTTTAACTGGGTCGGCGACTCACCTGGCTCTAAGTCTTGGATTTACAGGCACAAGTATGGAGAGAGCAAAGATTTTGCGAATCAAGGCGGCCTCTCGCGGAAGGCTATATTCTCGGCTGTGGGTTCTAGCTTAAAGCGTATGGATATCGAATATATCGATCTACTCCAGATCCGCCGTTTTGACCCTAACGTGCCAATCGAGGAGACACTGGAAGCATTGCATGACCTTGTGAAAGCTGGAAAAGTACGCTATATCGGAGCCTCTAGCATGTGGGTGAGTAAATAAAAGGCTAAAACTTTTTATCACCCAATCCGAGCTCACGTGAAGCTGCTCCGCACACCATGGAGCACGGCGCGATGCGACATTAGTTGAGAAATTTACCAATACTACTCTTTTGTAGTAGACATTTCAGTTCGCAATGATACAGTTCTGCGCAGAGAGGAATGGCTGGACGAAATTCATTAGCATGTAGAATCATTATAATCTACTTTACTGAGAGGAAGAGCGAGAAATGAACAAGTTCTGCAAGGAGACAGGAGTTGGCCTTATTCCATGGGCCCCGTTATGCAGATGGCACCTCGCAAGGCCTCCATCACCAACCGAACTCTCTCCACGATCGTTGCAAGAGAAAAAGATGAGGCTTGTTTTGTACCCCGGACATTCCGAAAGCGATCGTGTTATCATCGGTCGCGTACAGGAACTACAGTAGCGGAAAGGAAGGGGTGGACGATGAGTGTTGTCGCATTGGCATGGATTAATAAGAGGGTGTTGAGTCCGATTGTTGGGTGCAACAGCATCGAGAGGATAGATGACACATTAGCTGCCCGGGGTAAAGAGTTGACAGAGGAGGACGAGAAGTACCTCGCAGAGCCATACGTGACTAGGGACATTCAGGGACACTACTAGATTACAAGATGGGCAAATAGTGCATGAATTATATGATAGCCCGCGTGAGCGATCAGTCAGTTATGTTTACCTTATTGTCTTTTCGACATTTCTTTCGATCTCTAATAGGTCATCGTCACCTGGATGACACTTGTGTGTGCGTTCTATCCTCTCCGAGGCTCCAAACTAGATCGCCATTGTTTGACATCAAGGTGCTAGACGAAGACTTGGATAATACTCAGAAGTAGAATAGAGAATTTATTTAAGCTACAAAACAAAATAGTGATAAGTTACCTGTAGAGTTTAGTTGTCCAGTGAGGGATTTATATTGAAGATCCCCTTTTCGGTCGTCTTGGGCTTACGATACACCTCCCCTTTGCGCTTTTTAGTGGGAGTAATCGTCATACACTATAGAGAGTTTCCAATATCATATACTCCACGTATGACAAATGAGTAACCAGGCTCTTTGTCCTGCATCTGATACCCTAGTATAGACATGTCCATAGCTATAGATGTTCGTTTGGTGAAGTTCGATGCATCATAACTAGAAGCAGGCATGTAGTCTATCCAACTCCTCATGCGCCAGAGTAATGTTACTCCGGCGAGAGTTACTTGCTATAGAGGCTCCTTCCTCCCTAACCAGAGTCCATCCAGAGATCACTTAATAAACTCAATTCAACTTTTCCTCATTGTGCGCTAAATACATGCGTTTCCAAACAGCTGCCCAACCCCCACACATATATACCTGACGGGTAAGAGACACTACTGCTTGAGCTATGTATTCACATACATTCTGTGTAACTTCAACTACTAAGAATATAGTCCTTCACATCGCACTATATTCCATTCCTCCCTACTTGCCATACGAAGGTAGCCGCTTATGCACCCAATCGCACTCATTTCCTGACCCTGTGTGACCTTGGACCAAGGCTCGGATTCCGCTGACCGACAACACATATAGAGTATATCTGCGAAAAATCCGAAAAAGCCGCAAAATCCGATCTAGGCCACAATGTGACGCATACGCCGTTAGGAAACCTCGTGTTTGCAAGTATACGGAGTATAAAGAGAGCTTTGTAGGCGCACTATTTGTGTGGGGGTCGACAACTCTCCTCCGGTCTCACTATTAATTCTCTAACAATGGCCACGTCAAACTACATCAGCAAGGTTGCCATCGTCGGCGTGCGTAACCCAATCTTTTGCCGCACCCCCCTCCTCTCCTGTATATCCTCAACTGACACACTGGCACAGTCGGGCGGCAATGTCGGCCGCTTCATGACGGAAGCCCTGCTCAAGACGGGCAAGCACATTGTCACAGCCCTCACTCGGCCGGAGAGCCCGAGCACATTTCCACAAGGCGTTGCCGTGAAGAATGTTGATTACAGCAAGCCGGAGACACTGGTCGAGGCCCTCCGCGGCCAAGAGGCGCTCATCATCACCATCAGTGGTCATGCTCCGATCCAGGAGACCGAAGAGAAGCTGATCAGGGCTGCTGGCGAAGCGGGCGTGCCTTGGATGTAAGTCTAGCGGTCATCACCGTCGCTGTGTGATTACATCAACTGATTCCCTCCTTCGCTATCCACAGTCTGCCTAATGAATGGTCCCCAGACTCCGCACACAAGGGCATAGTAGAGGACGTTTTCGTTTTCGGGATGAAGGGTGAGAGTAATCGCACTAGATATGCATATTAATCATAAATGCTGACCACGAAGCGTCTTGTGCCTCCAGTGGCTGCTCGCAAGCTGATCGAAGAAATTGGGAAGAGCTCGTACATCGCCGTTGTGACCGGTTTCTGGTACGAGTATAGTTTGGCCATTCCGAGAAACTACGGTTTCAACTTCGCCAACCGCACCGTCAGATTTTACGACGACGGTGAGACCAAAATCTCGACCTCGACATGGCCGCAGGTTGGCCGTGCTGTCGCCGGCCTTCTCAGTCTTCCAATCAAGCCTGAAGGCCCGAACGCAGAAGCCTGCCTTGAGAGTCTCAGGAACAAGGTTGTTTATATTAACTCCTTCACCATCAGTCAGAAAGATATGCTAGCGTCTGTTCTTCGTCAGACCGGGACCAAGGAATATGACTGGACGATTACAAAGGTACCAGCTCAAGAGCTCTATTCAACAAGTGTTAAGCAAATTGCGGAGGGTAATAAAGAGGCTTTCGCTAGTTTCCTGTACTCTCGAATCTTCTTTCCCGATGGCTGCGGTGACTTCGAGCATATGGGCACGCTCAATAGCATGCTGGACTTACCAGAGGAGGATATTAACGAAGCAACTAATATTGCAATCAAGCGCCAGCTAGGCCTACGGGTGAATGATATTAACGAGACAACAAATGTTACGATCGAGCGCCAAATGGCTCAAGCTACCGGAGGACATTGATGGAGCGACCAAGGACGCAATCATGCAACTGCTCCGTCAATAGCTTATTAAGGTATAAAAGTATTTATAGCTAGCTGATTGCATATTAGTAATAGCAAATTTAAATACACTAATGTCTTAGCACATATAAGGCTCTTATAGAGTCAAAGAGAGTAGTTGAAAATGCCTTGAATTCTCCTCTGTTTACGTGACCTGATCCAGGGGTTATATACCCTCTCGCTTAAGCACCGAACTATACAGATGTCTTACAGTACTACTAAGGTAGAAAGCCCTAAAGACACGTATTCAGACGGTAAGATATATCATATGGATCATCGTAGCTTCTTAATAAATGTTTGAAGGGTCTAAGGAGAAGCGGCCACTCATTGACATATTCGTAGTCGGCTACATACTGTTGCCTGTGTTTGTCTCGTAAACTCTTTGCCATTGTCTTTCAGAGTTTATTTCATAGAATGAAACTCTATTCTAGGAACTGTATGGACTAGTGAAGTTCCCTAGGAGCCTAGGATGATGTCACAACGGTTATATTTCGGAAATAAGTTGAATCGATCCACCATGGCCATGCTTTCAGGGGTGACAGACGGAGACAATTTTGCTCCGGGGAAAGTCTTAAAGAACATGGTGGCCATGAGACGTATTTCCATCATGGCAAGATGATATGCAGAGCACATGCGGGTGCCTGCACTGAATGGTTGGAAGCGATCTTGCGAAAGCGCGTGGCTTTGGGACGGATCAAGCCATCTCGTGTGGTCCCACCTGGCAAGCTATCAGTCAGTACTTTACCCATCGGCCCAGACACTTGTGCCGCCTTACCTGAAAGGGTCTTCCCACGCTTCTGGATTGCGGTGTAACGAATATGCTTGTGTTGATACTGTCGTGCCTTTAGGGATGCGGTATCCGCCAAGAACCGTCCCCTCAGCAGTCTCATCCTCCTTCCTTCTCATAGCTGTTGCGTTTCCGCCCCATAGGCGTAGCGTCTCCAGGATCACAGCACTGAGGATTGGCAGCTTCTCGGTGATAGCATCCGTGATTTCGACCTCTGCTACCTCTGCCTCCACCAGCTTTTGCACCTCCGGACGCTGCAGAACACACCATATCAAATACGTTAGGGTAACACCGACGGGTTCCGATCCCGCTAGTCGGAATCCCAATGCATCCGCTGCGATCTCGTTATCAGTCAACCGTGTCTTGCCCTGGCCTTTAAGCATTTCGTCTTCCTTGGCATCCTCAATGGCCTCCGCAAACACCGTTCGCCCTTCTTCATCCTTCTTCATCCTCAATTGCGCCACGGTTTCATCCTTGGTAGGGTTAACTGTCACATCTGCGCAGAAAATCGTATGCATACGTGTTGAAAAGCGTGACAGAATGAATCGACCCAGCAAAAATAAAGGGAGAGAGAACTCTACCCAAGCAATCATCTTGTGAATACCTACAGCCGTCACAACACTGTCTAATCTCTTACCCTGCTGGATTAGCCCAAAGCCTTTCCCGAACGTTAATAGGTACATCAAGTCATTGCCAAAGAGCATGAACCATTCATGCACGTTGACAATCCCGCCACTACCCTCAGCGTCTTGTTTGATTCCTTTTGCTGCCTCTAACGCCGTGGCCAATACTGCCGGTTCCATGGACTTCCTTAAACTCAACTGGCTGAAGGCTTTCTTGTAGAACCGCTGCCGGATGTTATGCGTTTTTGGGTCTACAATGCTGAAGATATTTGGAGTAACATTATCGGGAATATGGCTCCACTTGCGCCAAAGGGTACCAACTGCGTGTATGTCCTTCGCGGCAGCGGGGTCGCATGTTACGACCTCATTGTGGGCGACCCGAACATATGGGCCATATTTTTCGTGTAGTGCCTGAACGTAATTGGCCCGGTTGCCATACAGAATGTGCAGCTTGAGGATGAGGCCAGTCAGGTGTGCATGCCATGGTCCCGGAACACGGTGCAACGGTGAGAAGTAGGCCACTTGGATCCGCTACAGTTTGGTTAGAGATAATCTGCCTGGAAAGCGTGAGACTTACGCTGGTGACACTATAGACAAGAAAGATAGTAATGATCGCAATCACCACTGTGTCCCTGATCCCAAATCTAGCAGTGATATGCCTTGCAAGCTCTAGAGAGAACTGCTCAGCTCGGGCCAGGAATCCGGCGTTTGGAGTAGCCATTGTGGATCTGATTACATGCAAACAAGTATACCTACACAACACCTGCGTTGTATATCATCTTGTTTCTTTATCTATTTGAATAGTTATTAGGATCTGAAGTATTTTCATGTTTTCGTCTTAAAACTGCGAGCGCTTTACGGGACGCGGGACCCGGAGCCATCCAAGAGAGCTCTGTGGAAGTCATTTGGCATCGGAGGCCGGAGACCGAATTACTCACTTCAGAATATAATCCGTCCAAATTTAGACTGGCCTGGCTAACACGGCGACAGAAGATCGTATATGGCTCCTAAACTAAATGGCTTGACTAGTCTTTGATAGACAACCTCCAACGAATAGACGCAGGCAGTGGGTTTTGGAAGATAACGTATGTATATATTCTAGAAGAGATACTATGGCTTCCTGTCTGGGACTCGATATATGTCGTCACATGTTGTTTGGCACTTAGAGAGATATATAAGGAAGGAAACCCTCACAACTTGACAGGACGGAGATCAATATCTCCTCTGGCTACGCCAGCTAATTTTGAGAAGAGCTCACATGTATGTAAAGGCTATGGGAATTGAGTCTGCAGGTATAAGCGCGCATATGAGGGGACTCCAAAACCGCATGTCATTGAAATACCCTGTGCGGAGCGGTCACTCCTCAAAAATAATTCAACAGCACTATTTATTCCCCAGCTTATGTGATAAAAGCAAGAGCTAGAAAAGAGTCTGAACTAATTTCTCGACCTGATCGTAGAGCGGGCCTTTATTAATGCCTCCCAGCGCTCTTTGTGCAATGATGGACGTCTCGTCCCTACCCACACCGTAGGCGGAGAGAGTGCCACTACCCAGACCCAGGCCATTGACCAGAGCAATAATTCGATCCCCTACCTCAATGGCGTCCCGCAGATCATCGCCTGTTGGGTGGCCTCTCATTGCCGGTAGTAAACGTGTGATCTGTCTAGCATTCTCCGGCGACTCGTTTGCCTTCAGCCGGATCACCTTCCCCAGGGTCATGCACGAGGTGACGCCGTGCGGAACGCCATAGGGACTTCCTAACGCATGGCCCAAGCTGTGCGATAGGCCCATGCCTCCCTTGAGATTCTCGCCTTTGAGGCCCGAACTAGCATAGGCCGCAAGCATCAGTCGTACGGTAATGGTTTCGTCTTCTGGGTGCGCGTCCCGGGCCTTCAGAAGACATTCGAACAACTCAGCGGCAGCCCACTGCGCCAGGGCCTTCCATGGCATCTCGGCCGAGCAGGGGTGGTACATGCATTCGACGGCGTGGTCCATGGCGCGCATGCCGGTGCTTAGCCAGAGATCCTTGGGCGTGTAGCGGGCGTACTGCGGGTCGTAGAAGATGGCCGCGACGCCCATCTCGGGGGCTCGAAAGCCGACCTTCACGCCATCCGGTTTGGTGTAGCCGCCGCCGGCGGTGCACTCGGCAGCGCTCAGGGTGGTGGGTATGGTCAAGTGGGTGAGGAAGGTCCCTCGTCGCTCCTTGGCTCGCAGGGAGATGACCTTGCCAGTGTCGATTGGGGAGCCGCCACCGAGTGATACGATAGTGTCGACATCATCACGGCCCAGTACGACTTCGGTGGCTTGCTCAACGTCAGCCAGAGGTCCATGCTGCCTAATCTTGGAGATAGTCCCGGCGTGGTGCTTGCCCAGCAGAGTCTCAAGTTGATGCACCAACGGTGTTTTGGTCGCGAGCGAGCTCCCTGTGATGATGAAGACCTTGGACGATGGGGAGGGCAAGGCCCCGATCAAGTAGTTCTGGACACAACCTGAGCCGTAGTAGAGTTTTTCTAGGCTGATGTGTGGCTGCCAGAAGCCGGAGAGGGTCGTCGAGCCCTCAGCAGACATGGAGGACGGCAAACAATAGTCGACGGGGCAAATACGCAGAATATCGCGAGACTCTCCGTCGCCAGCTCACGGCAGGCACTGAAAGCTCTTAACTCTTCTCCTGGTGTACTTGTGGCGGCACCATTCATGCAGATTCTGTCGTAGGGAGTGTTCGATGTTCGGATTCCGGGACAACGGCTTGGCGGGTGAAACCTCTTTTGAGTAGTGAGGATACGACCATGATGTTCCTTGTTTTAGAGACAGACATCTATTATTCCATTCGAGTTTATTTACCCTAATTCGGATCTTTCCGCCCCTGGCATTTCATGGACTCGTCGATGCCGAGAGGCCGAGTGGGTTCACACCGGCAGGAGCCGGGGCCCGAGAATATCGACCTCTCTATGCCTCACGGTTGGCCGTGTCTCAACATTCTTTCTTCCATCCCAACTTCACAGCAACGTGACAGAAGGTTCTTGGATGCTGATCCTTATATTCGAATCTGCAGGGCTGCAGTTGTTCTAGAAATTGAAAGTTTTAAAAGGCAGCTCACGTACCGTACGCAGCCAAATGTTTTGATTCGCGACTCTTTTGAATATGGATACAACCCAGCTCAATTTTAGCCTAGTGAAAATCCTTGGCGTGGTTACGATTTTTGTATGTGATAGGCACGAAGATCAAGCCGCTAGCACCGTTTTCTAACCCTACGAATAGGCAACGGTATTTGTCATCTACCAGCTTGTGTTCAACGTCTTCTTTCATCCTCTACGTAAATTCCCTGGCCCAAAGCTCTGGGCGGCCTCACGTATACCGTGGTGCTATCACCAGTATCGAGGGCGATTGCATTCCCGACTCCTTCAATTACACACCATATATGGAGGCACCGTTCGGGTGGCACCTAACGAGCTGTCCTACGCAACCGCGGATGCATGGAAGACGATATACGGCCACCGCAAGGACGAGATGGGCAAGGACCCCATTTTCCGCCTGCACACGCCGACTGGCGCCCAAAATATCCTCGTCGCCGATAGGGAGACGCATATCCGACAGCGCCGGCTACTCTCGTACGCGTTTTCTGAGTCGGCCCTTCGCGAGCAGGAACCTATTCTCCAGCTATACACTAGAAAGCTAGCGGACCAACTCTCACGAGAGTGCAACGAGGGCCCACTAGACATCGTAGCGTGGCTAACGTTCGCCTCCTTTGATCTCATCGGCCACATGTCATTCGGCGAGAACTTCGGTTGCCTGGACGAAGGGGACTACGCGCCCTTCGTGCGATCCATCACCGCCATGGCATCGGAACTCATCTTCGACCAGATGTGGAAGTATTGGGGGGTCATGGCTCTCCGCAAGTACTTCACGCCCAAGGGTCTCGTGGGACAAAGGATCAAGAATGTCAAAACGGCCATGCAGACAGTGCAGAGACGGATCGAGAGGGGTTCTGACCACCGCGACTTCCTGCATTACATACTGTCAGCCAACGAAGAGAAAGCCATGAGCCCAGCCGAGATCAACGTCAATGCCTTCTCGCTCTGCATCGCGGGGTCCGAGTCGACAGCCACGGCGCTGTCCGGCGCGGCATTCTACATGCTCACGCATCCGCCCGTCTATCGGCAGCTAGTCAAGGAGATCCGTGAAGCGCACGCAGATGAAAAGGAGATCACTCTTGCGAGTACAAACAGGCTGGAATACCTCGACGCGGTTATTACCGAGACGCTGCGAATGTATCCCCCCGTGGCCGTCACGCTACCTCGCCGCGTGCCAGCTGGCGGAGAGGTGATCGGAGGAGAATTCGTCCCTCAGGGTACAACCGTGGGCGTACACCATTATTCGGCGTCCCATTCCCCCGACAACTTTCATCTCCCCGAAGCGTTCCTCCCGCAGCGTTGGCTACCAGGGACTCGTGACGAGCCACCTTTTGCCAGCGACAAGAAGGCCTGTATGCAGCCTTTCTCATTCGGCCCCAGGAGCTGTCTTGGTAAGAATATTGCAAGGGCGGAGATGCGTCTACTCTTTGCCTGGCTGTTATATCGGTTTGATTGGCAGCTCGAGCTGGGGCACAAGGAATGGCGGCAGCAGAAAATGCAAGGATTCTGGCAGAAAAAGCCGCTTTTCTGCACCCTCACGCCAGCAACAAGGTGATCACGACACAGATATACTGTAAACATGGCCAATGCTAATGGCCAGATTGCGTGCCAAACCTCTAACTTATTTGATGTCCCAATTTATTCGCCACGATTTGTGAGTCGCAGTAGCTATTTAAAATACCATATTATAGGCGATATCTCATGTGTATTCATTTATTCATCCGTTCATTTATTTTCATATACCTCCTCGAACTGCTTGACCATTTCGTCCGTCAGGGGAACGGTGGCGAAGCGCTTCAGTGCAGCCATGTTCAAGTCTCGTGTGACCATTGCGCCATCGCCGATCATCTCCTCTAAGACCTCAAAATAGCGGACAAAGAAGCCCGGGGTAGCGGTGTTAATGAATACTGCCTCCTCGTCAAAGGGATTGCTGAACTTGTGCGGCAGCCGGATGGGCACCGTTATCAGCTCCCCAGGCCCAGCATCTATATAGCCTCGTCCAGGCGAGTGGAAGCGGACTTTTCCTTTCTGTCGCCAATCTCAGTTAAGAATTCAAAATTTTAGAATACCTTCCAATTTACCGTCACATAGAATGTCTCGTCGTGTGTTTCATGAAAATGGAAGACAGGCCCATCGCTTTGAGGTGGAATCAAGCTTTCAATAATCCCCAAGCGGTATTGCGTCTGCTTGCCATCCTGCAAAATGCGGTACTTGTCTAGTCACTGTCAGTCGGGGGACATGATATCGCCATTGATGGGACAATTACATTGGCCCATCCTTCTCCAAGGAATCTTGCTGGGGTCTGCATGGCCGAGGGAGAGGGTCTGCGAGTAATTGTTCGTGCCCTTGTCAACTTTGTTTTCCATTTTGTCTATGGATGCGGCGGGATGAAGGCTACTGGCGCGAATGGAATGGGAAAACGCAGCATTGAAAACGTTGCGGTCGTCTACCGTAGTTTAAGACTTTTATAATAGCTAACAACTCTTCGGACTTTCCACGTGATACTAACTTGGAAGGATTGAAACGTCGACGGCGCCCGGATGCCGAGATACTGGGCAGAGAGTACCAGAGAGCATGTTTTTAGTCCGTTCACTATTTTTAAGACTCATACTTCAGTAAATTACTAAAACCGCACTCATATATTACTTAATTACTAGAACTGCATTTTCAGGGTATTCTAGTAAGGAATTCTAGTAACCTTAGTACTTACAACTTGCCCTGCCTTATAATATTATATTAGGTATACTTATTATAGCTATACAATGAAGTAATGATCCATTCAACTACTCTCTAGCTACGGCAACACCCTTAGGGGTAAGCTTCCGCTTCCTTAATGGATATCAATGTTCCTAACCCCTCATACCTGGATTAATTGATTACCCTAATCCTAAAATCCCGGACTCTGAAGCCACTCATTCTACTGATAATTATCCCACTATATATCTTCTACTAGTTCGTTAGCTAGCTCCTGATCAAACTAACTCCATTCTAGCTAATCCTAATCAGATTGATCCTAATATACTTCTATAATAATAGATATAGTATTAGAACGGCTACTCTAATCAGAAAAAGGAGTAGAATTCTCACTATCTATTTAATATAGTTAGTATATTTGTGACAGCCCTAGTGGCTATCTAGTGTATAAGTGATGTCCTCACTTACGCAGAATCATAGATAGCTTTATAACCGTTGCGCCAGCTGGCCAAAAAGGTACAATACTCGAGTTGCACTCCAATAGCTATCTTACTATATAAGCGTACGCACGTGCAGCAGCGCATCCGTTACACTTTATACTATAGAAAAGGTAAGTTAATTAAAAAGGTTAGTATAAAATGCAGTTAAAAAGGTATAATAGTCTAAAAATCATAAGTAAATAACGTGATATATTATTTACATAAGGGTACTTAAGTTTATATTAGCTAAATAGGTAATTAAAGAGTATATAAGTATACCTTAGATACTATAGAGTTGGCCTAATATACCTAAAAATATATCTCCAGTAATCAGGTAATATATAGTTGTAGTATTAGTAATTTGCCGCTTTTTTTAATATAGTAAGCTAGTCCGATTTAGGTTTTAGAGATAAATTATTAAACCTATAGATGTAATGGATCTAGACTGGTCTAGTTTAGAGCGTAATCTAATAACTAATGAATACAGCCATGTTAAAGTTAGAAGCTCGGTTATAAACTCGCATCTTCGTAAGTGATACTGGAAATCGGGATCCGAAACGCACAGAGCTAAAAGCGCAGCGTTCGGCAGCCGTATGGGCGTCAATAGTCTCGGGATATGTACGGTCCGTGGCCACGACCTGGCCAACTCTTAACCATGGAGTCTAAGGCTGTCCAACTTCTCACATCACTATTCCACGTATACTTTAGTGCCCTTCCCCTTTCATCTGCAAAGTTCTGTGCAACAGAAGTCTACTGCACAACGAACTACTGCACAGCGAACCAAAAATGTCTATTCCTGAGGAATGCAAGATTCTGGTGATTGGGGGTGGTCCAGGAGGAGCATATACCGCTTCGGTGCTTGCCCGAGAAGGCATCGATGTTGTGCTGCTAGAGGCTGATCATTTCCCCAGGTTCGATATTCCCCACGTCTCTATCTGGTTACTTCACTTTCCTGCTTCATGGTTTGAGTATTTGTTCGATTCTGTTCTTAAGATTCAGTGATTTTTATCCTGACCTGATTGCCACACTACTCTCTGTTCAAATGCAAAATTAAAAGCTAACTTGGGGTAGATATCATGTTGGGGAAAGTATGTTGCCTTCTCTCCGTCACTATCTGAAGTTCATCGACCTTGACTCAACATTTGACAACCACGGCTTCACCAAGAAGGTTAGTAATCACTCATTCAAGCCTGCAAGTATCCTAAGGCTTAAACGAAACATCTAGGTAGGAGCAGCGTTCAAATTAAGCCCCAATCACGAAGAAGGATGTAGGTGATCTCCGCTCTAGCTTGTATATCTCAGTATTAATATGTTAGTAGACACGGATTTTGTTGGGGTCGGTGGCCCAAACAGCTATTCATGGAATATCATCAGGTCAGAGGCAGATGAAATGATGCTTCGTCACGCTCAAAAATCAGGAGCACAAGTATTTGAAGGAGTGAAGGTTAATTCAGTAGAATTTGCTCAGATGAATGGTTTAAGGAATGGAACTAATGGCACAAGTGATTCGCAATCGGCACATCCCCACCCAGGTCGTCCAGTTTCTGCATCCTATAGTCGGAAAGAAGACGGCCTTACTGGAGTGATTAAGTTTGATTACATAGTCGATGCTAGTGGTCGTACAGGTCTTCTGAACACGAAATATCTTAAGGATCGTCATTATAGCGATGGACTTAAGAATGTTGCGAACTGGGGATACTGGAAAGGAACTGGGAAATATTCGCCAGGAACTGAACGCGAAAACATACCTTATTTCGAGGCACTGCGAGGTCAGTTGCAATCTGATGGTCTAATTATCTCTCTACTTCTAATTCCTAACGTCGTGTTCAGATGAGAGTGGTTGGGCTTGGTTTATACCTCTGCATGACGGTACTACCTCTGTAGGCATTGTCCAGAACCAAGAGCTGGCAAAGAAAGCAAAAGCAGCCGCTTCGAGCACTAGAGAGTATTACGAAAGGGCCATAAAATTGGTACCTACTATTTCTGCATTGATTGGAGATGCCGAACTTACGCCAAACCTGAGATCCGCATCTGACTACTCCTATAGCTCAAGCTGTTACGCATTTCCTTATGCACGAGTTGTTGGAGATGCAGGTTGCTTCATTGACCCGTTCTTCTCTTCTGGTGCTCATATCGCATTGACGGGTGGTCTATCAGCTGCAGCAACGATATCAGCTGCTATCAGAGGGGATTGTTCTGAGGAAGTCGCCGCACAGTGGCATTCCAACAAGATCACAGAAAGTTATGCCCGATTCCTTATCGTGGTCTTAAGTGCGTATAAACAGATCTTGAACCAACAAGACTACGTTTTGAGTGATTTTGGCGAAAACAATTTTGACAGAACATTCAATTTCTTCAAGCCAAGTGGGTTTATCTCCAATGAGAAACTTTTGACACAGGATTCTAATGGCAATTATAGTCATTCAAGGAACGGCCGATGCAACCAATAAGCTTACGCAGGCTGAATTCTCGGGTGCTATTAATCATATAACCCAAGCCATGTTTCGGCCAAATTCAGTTACATATTTGACGAAAGAAGATGTGAAAGCCGCGAAGCCAACTCAGGCGGAACAAGAACTCATCGACGGGATTCGAAAACGACAAGCTCAACATCTACACAGCGTAGAAGATTTTACCACAAACGTCATTGATGGACGAATTCCCAGACTGCAGAGAGGAAATTTGGGACTTATGGCTTTCGAGTCTGCTAAGTCCGATTCTATCTGTTCAACATAGTTAGAGGGGATATGTGAGGACTCTGCTGAGATTCTATACTTAGCCGTTACATAAGGAATAGCGCACAGTTGTCATGTGGACTAGAGAGGACCTGAAGTAAGGGAAAGAGTATTAGAGGTAGTAGCACTGTTAGATATTGCTCTGGACCCATATTAGGCTTATGGATACTCTTCTCCTTCTATTTCTTCTTTAGTTTAGTCTCTCAAGTAAAGTACAATATTCTGTTGTACTATTTATACAGTTCTATACTCTATAGTAACTTACGGCGAGATTCTACGCTGTTCACAACTAGCCAATCTGGGTTAGTATTCACCCTTTAGGCGCCTGCGAGTGATTGACACTTCCCGTGCCTCCTGGCTTTCAGCGAACCTGAGAAGCTGGGATATAGTAGTATGCGCGCTTGGCCGTTAACTGCCTTGCCAAGTCGGCCTTGACATTTTGATGGAAATATTGCGGAGCTGCGTCGGTGGTGAACACGCGTGACCACGCACCAAAGAAGATGACCGTGTTCAGTATTGGTGCAGCTATCACGTATCTGTCAAGTTCTGCCTTCAGACAATCAACTTTAGACAGACTGATAGTCAGCACGGCAGAAATACAGTCCGCAAAGTCTACATCTAACCGGAGAGGTGCGGTCGTATGCGCTGGGTGCAAGTATTCTCCCGAATAATGTTAAGAGCCATGCCGGCAGCGAAAATTAGTTATTACGGACTTTAAACCCTGTTTTAGCCATAAACTAAAATATCATCTGATGCTGAGACAACTGACATCCGTTGCCAACAGTAAGTCGCAAGATACCTATTTTGGCGGGGGTTCGGAGTCCGCAGGCCGCAGGCCTCAGGCGCCTGGCATGAGATCGTAGAGCGGGAGGCTGCCCTGCTTTCCAACCTGACACGAGACCTATGACTGGCCACAGAGAAAGGAGGTATCACAGGAGAGTTGCCTTGTAACTCTATTGTGACGGCAGGCCTAAACGCTGATGAACCTGCTAACTCGTCGCAAGAAAATACAGCAGTCGTGTTCATGAGATGTGCCAGCGTTTTCTTCTTTACAGCAGGCCTACCCTACGAAGAGCGACCAAGATAGGCTTCAGTTATTTCCTTAATTCAATAGCCAACAAGTCGGCCCAGGCGTGCCGCAATTCGGCTCCCGAAAAACACGGTCATATACTTGCTTTTCTGAACGACGGTGGTACCATGTTTACGCCATTCTGCGAATATATATCATGGCGTCTAAGCCTGATCAGAATTAAAAGCAACCCATTTAGAGAATACGGCATCGGACCCGGCATTATCATGTCGCGGGTGCATTTTCCTCGCTTCCATCTCACTAAGATCGAGGACATAAACTGGTGTCCATCGTGGCTTAGGGATCATGCTCATTCTTCTCTTGCCCGTATGTGGTAGGTAAAGTTGAGGAGTGGGAATACATTTGCCACACAAGCATGCAACATCCTCCTCGGAGTCCTTGAAGGCATTGACCACGTGGCAGAGTAAACTGTCGTCGACTCGTGCGCTGGAGCGGGAGGCCCGACACCGTACTTTGAAAAGTACATCAACAGTGAACTGAAGAAAAGTGGTCACGCTCCGATACGCTTTGTCCTAACAGATTGGGCGCTGTATGTGCAGGCTTGGCGGTCACTTGCTGCGCAGAGTGAGAACATTTCGTACATCGAGAGGCCCATTGACGCAGCAGAAGCCGTGAGGGTGGCCCCCACGGCAGCAGTGTGGGGAATAGTATTATTTTTTACAAGAAAATACGCACTGTTTGATTACTTAATCGTGAAATTCGATACGGGTCTATTTGATGGAAGGGGCCAAAATCGCGTACGGTTACCAGTCAGATTTGAGGGGGTAAATACGGCCGTAATACTATTCCTCCCACTGCACGGCGTCCGTAACGGTTAGTAGATGACAATCACGGTTACGTGCCCTGTTGAGTGCTCACGGCAGCTCGGACTGCGGACGCCGTGGATTTTGCTGTGCTCCCTTCCAGGAGCGAGGGAGCTCGTGACAATACTATCATGCTCTAGATTAATACGACCGGGTAAGTCATGTAAAAATGATGCTAGGGATTCTGTCATTATAGGCCTTATTCCATCTGAATCGACGCCGGCCCGTTTTATGCGGAACGTTTGGCAATCATCAAGGAAAAGCGCCGGCCTTGATGAGCTAGTTCGTCGTTTATGTGAATTCCTGAAGGTACTCAGGTCCACAAGGCTGACATTAGCAGTATACATGAAACGATGAATAACAATGGGATTACCTTGATTCAGTAATATCACACAGGGCTTGCGTTGACAGCTTCATTGCATGGTGTTGTATTAATTGATTGTAAGACTACTAGAATACACAACCGCTATTAGTGTGATTCGCTTCCTAATTGGGATTAATCTTCGTCCGTTCCTCCGTCCAACTAGCACTGAATAGGTCGGTTGTTCCTGGCACCACTATTCCAACAAAATGTATTGTGCACAGACTTTGGCCAAGGCCTGAATCATTGTATTACCGATATCTTCAATATGATGGCCCAAATCCAGCAAGCCGCCAACGCTGATAAGACGCGATGTCTTTCAATTTCGGATTACGATAAGGAGCTCGATCTACGTGATGCAGAAGAACTCGAAAACTGGATCATGCTCTATGGCTGGGAGAAGGTAAAGCAGAGTGCCTGTTTTTACCAACAGCATCCGCCCAATGAAAGGCCATGATGTACGTAGGAAACGAATACGGACCATGAGGCAAACCAGAGGAATGCTGAGGTGGTTCGAAGCCTTCAAGCAAGTGCCGCATCCGCTACTTAGAAGAAGTAGGTGAAGAATTAGTGAATGGTGGGTAGAGCTGGGTGTTTACAGAATGGGAACACAATGAGAGATGGGTGATGCATAGCCTTGGTAAGGATATTTAGTCTTTTGATTTTCATGGTGTGTTAAATTTTTGCAAGTCAAAACAAACAAAATTCTTCTAAGTTTCAGCCTTCGACAAGCTTTCCATCCGCCACATGCCTTTCAAACCACCCAAATGACATCATGGTGTTCGAACTATCCGCGAAATTGACGTGATCGGGGTTGACAACACTCAGGTAATGCGGATCATTTTTCACACTGATGTAATCTTGTACATTACGGAAGACAATGGTAACGAACGCATCGGAGGGTGACATGTTAATGGTACTCAAATTTGGAAAAAGGAGGTTGATATCCTTCATTAATTCAGACGTATTGTGTTGCTTGAAGCAGTTAGCTACAAGGGAAGACCTACTCCAACCGGTTAGGAACTCACCATGGTGTAATCTACAATTTTTTTCTGCACCAGTAGTTCCTTCAAATGTCCTGCATGCGTTTCGCTGATGTACTTGTGATATGCATCTTCATCCATACCAGGTTTGCGTTTGGCGGAGATGGTGATGGAGAATAAGCCCTGGGATTTGCCCATCTTGGAATTTGCTTGTTAATTCAATGTAATTCAGAATCAGGCTGTACGAAATGTCTTATACTTGTATTGTGGGACCAATGTCTTTTCTGCTTAAATTGCTTGAGGATGATTCTCTTTGAACACAGTCCCTGCTCTTCCTCGCGCAGGGTGCCGGCATCCCGCGACAGGATTTGAGGTCGGATCCCGGCCTTGTGAACCGATCTGAATAAGTCGGCGTCCGGCGTCCATGTCCACTTCGTCTCCAAGCCCACCTGCTCATAGAGTTTAAAAATTCTATGGCCAATCAATCTCCTTGGTTCAGCGGGCGCCCGGGCTCGCCATGTGGGACTAATACGAGAGATTGGAGATGATAGAAATCATCAGAGCATTCTAATATATTTGGGCCTATGCTGTGCTTTTGTGTGTCTGTCGCCTTCACATCCCCTTTCAATACTTTGTCACAGTTTCCATAGTCATGGAGCCGGTAGCTTCTTCTGCACCTTTCATGCCTCCTATAGACAGCCCTCAGCAATGCAATATCCTTCTTTTTGGAGATCTTACAATAGCTTTCGAAGAAGATCTTCGTCAGCTGCTCCACTGTAAGAACAATGGATTGATGCAGTCATTTTTTCACCAGGTCAGCCAGGCATTTCGGCAGGAATTTGCACTATTGCCTAGCCAACAGCAAGAATGGTTTCCAAGGTTCACCGATCTTGTGGACCTATTGGCCAATCTTGATGGTATGATTGGCACACTGGCCTTGAGATTTGGGCTTCTTTGCGTTTATCAGATTGGTCGATTAATCAAGTGAGCAGTGCCCCGTTGATTGGAATACCAATGGGCTTCAGGCTAATCATCCGTTTCCTCTGTCATCAGCTCGGAGTTTTATCCCGATGCTGCTAACTCCTATCTAATTGGAGTTTGTACTGGCTCGTTCGCTGCGGCGGCGGTTGCGTCGTCACGGTCAATACGAGAATTGATCCCAGCTGGCGTCGAAGCAGCAATCGTAGCCTTTAGGACCGGACTACATTCCCTCAAGATGCAACAGGACATCGAGCCCTGCTCAGTGGAGGAGTCACGTCCGTGGTCATATATCGTTAGCTTGCAAGAAACCGAGGCTCTTGAGATTCTCCAAGAGTTTAATGCGGAGGCGGTGAGGCTTTCGTTAATGTATCATATGGACCCCGAAGAACTAACTCAAATAGCGCCTGTCAGCAAGCTTGCAACCCTACCTAAGCGCTGTCACGCCGTCTAACGTGACAATAAGTGGCCCTCCTCGTGTTTTAGAACGCCTAATCAGCTCTTCTTCTCTCAAAGCTCATGCGATCACAATTCATACTCCGTATCATGCCGCTCATTTGAATGGGGCTGAAGAGGTAGCCGAGGTGTTCGGACTCTTAAGAGATCAATGCTTGAAGGAGCATCGGCCGCGGATGCGGCTCATGTCGGCCGCGGCCGGCACTTTTATGGCGGCAGAGGACTTTCGGGGCCTTCTGCGCAAGGCTGTCGAGGAAAGCCTCTGTGAGCAGGTACGGTGGGATAAGATCTGCCTTGCAATATCATCTACTCTCGCCAAGATAGAGAAGCTAAAGTCATGTGTTGTGATGCCTGTGGTATCGAATGCTGCCACAATATTAAGCTCTGCTCTTCAGACGAAATCTCACCTGCACGTCACGATATTGAACATACTAAACACCAAGGTAGAGGGCACCCACACATCCCAGGCACCTGGGAAGTTTCAAGATTCTAAAATTGCTATCGTGGGCTTCTCTGGTAGGTTCCCGGAAGCAGCTTCGAACGATGAACTATGGCAGGTCCTTATGGCTGCTCGTGATTGTTCGCGCACCATCCCAGAAGACCGGTTCGACTGGGAGGCACACTACGATCCGACTGGCAAGAAGAAGAACCATACCCGGGTGAAATATGGGTGTTTTATCAACGAACCCGGCGTTTTCGATGCGAAATTCTTTAACCTCTCGCCGCGTGAGGCTGATAATACTGATCCGGCGCAGCGTCTTGCGCTCATGTCAGCTTACGAGGCCATTGAAATGGCCGGCCTCGTACCTGATCGTACGCCATCCACTCAGCGTGACCGCATTGGTGTCTTCTTTGGTGTGACGAGCGACGACTGGCGCGAGGTCAACAGCGGCCAGGATGTTGATACTTATTTTATTCCTGGCGGTAACCGTGCTTTCGTGCCTGGCCGTATCAGCTACTTCTTCCGACTGTCGGGGCCGAGCATCTCGGTGGATACGGCGTGTTCGTCTAGTTTCGCCGCTATATCAACGGCATGCAAGTATCTATGGCAAGGCGACTGCGACTCAGCGATTGCAGGAGGCACCAACGTGCTGACCAACCCAGATAACTTCGTTGGTCTCGACCGTGGCCACTTCCTGTCAATGACAGGTAACTGCGCTCCGTTCGATAACTCAGCCAGTGGTTACTGTCGAGCAGACGCCGTCGGCGCTGTTATACTCAAGAGGCTGGAAGACGCCCAGGCGGATCACGACCCCATCTTCGGCGTGATCGTTGGAAGCAGCACCAACCACTGTGGTCAAACCATCTCCATCACCCGGCCGCACGAAGGTGACCAGCTCTCGTTGTTCAAGCGTATTTTACGGCACACCAACACCAACCCAACCGATGTCAGCTACGTGGAGATGCACGGCACGGGGACACAGGCCGGCGATGCTGCTGAAATGCGCTCGGTGCTGTCTGCCTTTGCCTGGGACCGCCAACGTACGATCGCATCTCCTCCACGGCCACTGTACCTCGGCGCAGTGAAGGCTAATGTTGGCCACGCAGAGTCGGCCTCGGGCGTCACGTCACTGATCAAGGTGCTGATGATGATGCGGCACAGCGAGGTTCCACCGCACCGTCTCAATGGTGAACTGAATCGGAACTATCCAACCGATATGACTGACCGCAATGTGCATATTGCCTTCAAGCCGACACCGTGGCGCCGTGAGGACTGTCCAGGTGGTAAGCGGATGGCATTCCTAAATAACTTCAGCGCGGCTGGCGGTAACACCGCTATCTTGCTGGAAGATGCTCCGCCAAGGGCTACATCTGTACCGCTACGTCCCGCAGATGCTCGCACCATCTTCCCTGTTGCTGTTTCGGCCAAGACGGCCACGGCAGTAGAAGCCAATTGCCGCGCGCTTATCGCCTATCTGGAGCGCAACTCGCAAGTATCGCTACCAGCGCTATCGTACACCACCACAGCTCGTCGTACTCACTACAAGTTCCGCCTGCTGGTGTCCGGTGCCAATACTGCTGCGGTCAGGGCGGCTCTGCAGCGCCTTGTTGACGAGAAAGAGGTGGCTGTCAAGTGCCGATCCACCGCGCCTAAAGTGGCCTTTATATTCACGGGGCAAGGAACGCTCTACACGGGCATTGGGAAACAACTGTTCAAGCATGTCTCCAGCTTCCGTGCCGACATCATCCGTTTCAACCGTATTGCGCAATGCCAGGGCCATCCGAATTTCCTGCCCTTGATTTCGGGTAACGGAGGTGCCGACGAGAATGTTGTCGACCCTATTGTAGCCCAATTGACTGTTGTTTGCGTTCAGATGGCCCTCTCGCATCTCTGGACCCTCTGGGTTGGTGAACCGTCGTCTGTCATTGGCCATAGCCTAGGAGAGTATGCGGCTCTCTACGCTGTTGGTGTTTTGTCTGCCTGTGACACTATTCACCTCGTTGGTAACCGCGCTCGACTACTTGAAAAGTACTGTACCAAACGGACGCACTTGATGCTCGCAGTCAAAGCCCCCGCCGTCGCAATTGCCACTAGCTTGGCTAAAACTACTTGCACTGTTGCCTGCATCAACTCCCCCACAAGCACTGTCGTCAGCGGGCCGATGGCAGAGATTCAGCAGTTAGCAGAGTGGCTGAAATCTGGAAATGTAGATGCCATAACACTCAATGTCCCGTATGCTTTTCATTCTCCACAGGTGGAACCGATTTTGGCTGAATACGAGACACTTGCGAGTACCATACACTTTAACGAGCCAAAAGTGCCCTATATGTCGCCACTTCTTTCCAAGACTGTTGTGGCGGGTAAAAGCGGCATACTCAATGCGTCCTACCTTGCGCGGGCAACTCGAGAGTGTGTCGACTTCAAGGGTGCTATTGAGGCCGCTCTTGACACAAAGGTTGTCAATGACTCCACTCTTTGGATTGAGATCGGCGCTCATCCAGCGTGTTCAGGAATGGTAAAACAGATAATGGGCTCTCACATCCTTACCGCTCCTTCACTAAGGAAGGATGCTAATACCTGGAAGGTGCTGGTTGACTCTCTGGAAGCTCTTTATCTCGCGGGCGCTGATATCAATTGGAACGAATTCCATCGTGACTTCGAAGCCGCCCACGAGGTCTTATCTTTACCCAGTTATAAATGGGATCTCAAGAACTATTGGATACAGTATAGGCACAACTTCTGTCTTACAAAAGGAGATGATCCGGCAAGGCTCAGCCCCCAAGTTTCCGCCACTCTCTCTGATAATGCTCTTACTGCACAATCACTGTCTTCATCGGTTCATCGCTTACTGGAAGAGAACAACTCGGACGAGGTCTCGGTTTTACTTACCGAGTCTGACCTACATGACCCACGACTCGTCCCTATATTTTCAGGTCATAAAGTCAACACTGCCATGTTGTGCCCATCTTCTCTCTATGCTGATATAGCCCTCACCATTGCAAATCACATGCTCAAATCCAACGGGAAGCTTAATGATAAGGTTGGTCTAGATTGCGGCACAATGAATGTGCAGCGTCCATTGATCTCTCAGCCGGGTGCCACCTCTCAGTTATTCAGAGTATCAGCAATTGCAAAATGGCCGAATAACGAAATATCTCTAAAATTCTTTAGCGTTGATACCGCTGGATGCAAACTGGCGGATCATGCCTCCTGCGTCATGAGGATTACCAAGAGTCAGAATTGGCTTGACGACTGGAAGCGCAACGCCTATTTGATCACTAGCCGGATCTCATCTCTACATCAGGCTACTGAGACGGGTAGTGCCCACAAGTTAAAGCGGGGTCTTGTGTACAAACTATTCAGCGCCTTAGTCGATTACGCCCCTAACTACCAGGGAATGCAGCAAGTCATTCTAGACAGCGAGTATCTTGAAGCCACGGCCGTGGTCAAGTTTCAAGTAGGTGACCAAGGCTTTCACTGGAATCCTTGCTGGATTGACAGTCTGGGCCACATTGCCGGCTTCATTATGAACGGCAATGAGAACATCGCCTCCAAAGACCAGGTCTTTATTAACCATGGCTGGGAATCAATGCGGTGTGCTAAACCGATCGATGGAGAAAGAGAATACGTGACCTACAACCGCATGCAATTGGAAACAGGCACAATGTATATTGGAAATACGTACATCTTCGAAGGTCAAGAACTTGTGGCAATCTTCGAAGGTATCAGAGTAAGTTTTCTCCTTTTACTAGATGATTTTCCAGTACCTGAAATTATGTAGTTCCAAGGCGTAAATCGCACAGTCCTAGACAAACTGTTGCCTGGGAAGGTGGGAGTGGCAGCCAAGCACCCTGCTCCAGAAGCATCTCTCGACGTTCAGGCCAATAATTCCACCAAAGTCGACCAAGTGGGGAAAGTAACAACTCCCGCTCCTCCTCAGAGTCAGCCAGAGAAGGCTGTCGGAGCCCTAAAGATAATAATAGACGAGGTTCAGATCAGCGAGGACCAAGTTGACATGGATGCCGAGTTTGCCGACCTAGGCATTGACTCCCTTCTTGCTCTCACCATTGTCAGCCGTCTGCGTGAGGAGCTGGAAATCGATATCCCATCCTCCGCCTTCATGGCCGATTCAACAATCAGAGCTTTTCTTAGCTCCTTAAGAGGCGAAGCATGTTTAGAACCTTCGTCAACGCAAACTGCAGCTTCCACGCTCTCGTCAAGCAGCAGTAGCCAAGTTGAAGATGAATATGAGACTGATGCCACTCCTCCTATCGAGGACAACTGTGACTCAGATGCCGACATCATGGCCACCGTTCGAAAGGTCATTGCAGAAGAGACTGGAACAAATATTGAAGATATATCGCCGAATTCCGCCCTCTCGGTGCTTGGTTTGGATGACCTTCTCGCACCCACAATAATGCGCAAGATCTCAGAGGATATTAACGTCAAACTACCTTCCCGCATCTTTACTGACTGTGAAACACTTCGTGATGTCGAGGCTGCTCTTCGAAAAGCCGGAATAATCAATAAAACTAGTCCAAAGATCGCCGGCGAGAATAAAACACCTTTCGTACTAGACGCCCCACCACATGCGACGTCGGCATTGCTTCAAGGTTCTCCTAGGGTGGCAAATAAAACACTCTTCTTCTTTCCCGACGGCGCTGGATCTGCAACCTCATACATGAACATCCCCGAGATATCCCAGGACGTCGTTGTCTATGGTCTGAACTGCCCATGGCTTAGAACTCCAGAGAATCTTAAGTTATCATTTGAGGATTACGTCGCCAAGTTCTTGGTAGAGATCAGAAGGCGCCAGCCCCATGGGCCTTATAATTTCGGCGGTTCATCCGCGGGAGGCATTCTCGCATACGAGGCAGCGCAGCAGCTCGAATGCGTCGGAGAGAAGATTGACCGACTCATCTTGCTCGACACACCGGACCCAGTTGGGTTGGAGAATCCCAATCAACGCATGTATGATTTTCTAGATAGCATGGGAATGTTTGGCATGATGGGCAAGCAGACTCCCTCATGGTTGCGCCCGCACTTTGACGCCTTCCTGGCTGTCCTTGACGGTTACAAGGTGAAGAAATACACCGGACGCTCACCCCCTCCCACCCATATTATCTATGCCCGCGACGGCATGTGCAAGTATCCGACAGATCCGCGTCCAGAAATCCGACCAGACGATCCAAGGGAAATGCTGTGGCTGTTGAACAACAGAACTGACTTCAGCGGCGCGGGCTGGAACACCTTGCTAGGTAAGCAGAATCTGCACGTCAGCGTGCTTGATGATGTGAACCACTACACGATTTTACAATCTGGGCCGAAGATCAAAGAGCTGAGCTGTCTTCTCGCACACGCTTTACGGGAATAGTGCGACGTGGGCGTTTTCACAGAGACATGATGACACTTCGAACGGTTCGTTCCGACTAATACTACTAGGGCATTTAAATTGCACGAGGGCTTAAAAGATTACTTAGGGATAGAAATGAATTCTTTTCTGTTGTGACTGTTATTTCTCTATCTCTCGCAGGCGTAACTTATCCAGTTGAATATTAGGCTAAGACTAGGTCAATATACGAAATACTTCTTCAAAAATATAGTAAACTCTAGACATATCGGAATTAAAAGTGTAGCAATTTCATTCCGATAATTGTCGGCTGTGCTTATGTTACCTCCTACATCACCTTTGCTCCTAGTTAGTAGAAGCAAGTTCGTTGTGTAACTAAGTTCAGCATAATTATGTTTTTTATTGACTAGGGCTTCAAGCACATATGTCACGATGTCTCAGAAGCAGTGGCAACATACGCAATAGCATACGACTGTATAGTCGTAATGGCTTACGCATGTTGCCACATAAGCAGGCTTATAATAAGCGTTGCGCTCTGTAGTCTAAACCCCTCAGTTGTTTCTGCATCACTTAAGTTATCCACTGCTTTCGGCATTCTGCTATGCCGAAAGCCTATAGTCAATATAACTGAGTTTCACCTTGATTCACGATTACGACCTGCGCAACACCTTCCTATATTGACCCTTTATTTCTGGTCAATATTTTTTATAAACACTACCATTTAATAGTACAATTTACCTATTTAAATAACGCTTACGAGTAATAACTACTCTTAGGACTACTATATATTTGGAAATAAAGATTTACTAAGTTAAAGGACTTATTAGAACTAGAGCTATTGTTCTTTTCTTCTTCAAGATATTATATTATAATTTTTTCACTCCCCTGTGGACAATCATTGATCCTTTCTATTCACGATTGCTGTGCTAGTAACTCGATGTACCACAGACCACGATAGCTATGTGATGTATATCTCTCACTATATGTCACCTAGAGAAAATTATTGGGTGGTTAGAAAGTGGTGATGCTATGCACGGAAATTGAGCAAGAAGGAGCCGGGAGCCTTACGCTGAAGTCCGGATCCGCGCTGCGGATCAACGTGTTCCATTCACTTGCCGTCCGCTGCTTAACGTTATGCATCGTCATCAGGGTCACGTCGCGTCTCCGGTAAGCTCTCTCAATATTTGGCTCAAATGTTCCCCAGGCGGGCGATACCAGGTCACTGACGAGGAGTGAAATTCCTTCGCCGTCTTTCATCACGAGAGCAAAATTCTGCAGTAATGTAATCAAGTCATTTTCTGCAAGATTCCACAGAACCCCACGCAATAGGAAGACGATAGGCCCACGGCGATCCTCGGAATGGTCTCTCTGGATAGATGGCCTAGCAAAGAGATCTGCCTCACGAAACCGGACACGCGCGGCGATCTCAGGAGGTACGCTGTGTTCTCCTTGTCGAAGCAATTCTGGGGATGAGTCCTGGACCTCAAAGGAGAGATCCGGAAAGATGGTGGCTAATTGACAAGAGAAGGCTCCAGTCTTCCCTGCAACTTCGACAATCAGAGGTTTTGGCCCTTTTTGGTTGCTGTCTTGCTGGTTGGCAAACCAGTCAATTATCATGCTATTGCCAGGATCGAGGCCTAAGTTATGATCCCACATAAGTCAACGCAATTATGCTTTAACCTCAACCTCGATCTTACCTTGGGACACGCTCCCCATTGCCTGAGCAAAGCGTTTTCCTTTCTCCGGATGTTTTGCATGCCAGTCGTACAAGGGCATTCCAAACCTGTTCCCTGGATCAGCTCTCACGTGGTCGCGGTGCAAATCAAGTGAAGATATACCCACGCGTGCTTAAACGCAGACTGGCCTGTCCAGTAGGGGTTGGGCCTCTGCAGCGAATCGGACAGATTGGCACTGGCTATTCTCGTCTCGAACAATTGGAACCGAATGAAACTCTTGTAGCCCTTGTCCCGTACGAGCATCTCGGAGATGGCTGTGTGCGCAAAAGACCCCTCCTCTATCTCCTGCAGGATGCCAACGGTGGCCACCAGGCGACAGATGCGTAAGAGCTTCTCTGGCGATATCCCCACTTGCTCGGCCAACAGGTCAGCCGTCACGGCCGCGCCATCCAGGGGAAGCTTTTCCAAGACGTCGAACTCGAGTAACGTGTACAGTGCGCCATACTCCCAGTTGGTCGAGACATAAGTGTGGAGGAATTCATGAGGTCCTTCGAGAAGCAGTTCCAGGTGTCGCATCAAGGAAAGAATGGCAGATCGTGAGGCCTCAATAGCGCTGTCGTGCGTGGTCCACAGTTCCGAAGTTGCGCCAACATGCAGGCTGTTAGGAGGGAGCCAGGAACGTTGTGAGAGCTGCTCAGAGAGGTTGGAGATGTGCGCGAGAATATCCTCCGCCGCCACAACTAGGCTCTTTTGGTGCGTGAAGGCCATTGCGATGATGAAAGTGGTCGGGGGGGGGGGGCAGATAATGAATCTTCAATACGGATGGAGGACAGGATTGGAAGCGAAACTAATGGCACCCTGCGCCATTTCAGTGTATGTCGAACCTTTGTATATCGCCCCCTTATGCATAAGCGAGCAGCTACAGAGTTGTGAACACCTATTAACTAAATCAGGCTACAGGTAATAAATATTTGCCCGCACTAGTACCGTATAATAGATACCTAAGTCGTCACGGTGCTGCGGACCGTCAGCTAAGAACTCGGATTCCGATGGCCTGCAACGACTTCGTGCCGCAACTGCGGGAGATGGCCTCCGAGACCCGACGGTCTACCTGACATGCCGAGATGCGGGCCTTGAGGCCATTTCAGGGATTTCGGATTTGGTGTTGCCGCATCAAGCATAAGGTATTTGGGACAGCGTTTGCACAATAATGTAATTATGCGCAAGCGGTTATGAAAATCCTAGCTTACTCACTCAATACAACAGATGTCTGTGGCTCTACGGGTGATTACGAAGTAGCATTGGGGAGTCTATCCCATCATTCAGACATGATACTGCTTGGCTATATGATAAATCATGCATGATGAACGAGAGGCGGATATGAGGAGTTTACAGGATGAACCAAAGAAGCATTAAGACAGAATAAAAATGCGTAATTTCTGCAGTGAGCAATAGGCTATCTACTTATACGCATGTAAAAAGACCTAGCTAGCTGTAGCCTCCTCGACATTGCTATGCCCATCCATCGGTTTGAAGCCGCGGTTGAAGACCGGGCTCTCACGGATCTTGTCCCAGTCATGAAGTAACATGCCATTCTCTACTGAGCATGTGACCTCCTCCTTACCACGTGGGATCATCTCCTTCTCGTAGCTATCGACAACCTCGGCAAGAGAACCGTCGGCGTCAGATATACTTCGGAGGCCATTAACAAGGTGTGATACGTCACAGATGCAGTGATTGAGGCCTTGGCCACGATCTGGTGACAGTTAGCATTAGACGGTACGCAGCAGAGGCAGTGGCATTGCTCACAGGGTGGCATAGGATGGGCAGCGTCGCCAACCAACGTCAACCGTCCCTGACGGTTGTTCCAGGGTTCGGTAACCCAGTAGCTGATGTCGGCCTTATGCACTTCAGTATCATCAGGCAGCCACATGAAGGCAGATCGGGCAGGCTCGCCCATGCCCTCAGCCCGTGCTTTGATCAGTCCCAGTCGCTCCGGGTAGCTCATCGAGTGGTCAGCCTCGCCGAACCATGCCATGGCCATGTGGAAGATCCAACTCTCCGGGTGGTCAGGCCCGTCCGGCATACTGGAGACTTGATGCAATTGTTGTTAGTATTTGTACAGAACGCGATGCAACCAGGAGACACGGATGAGAGGAATCAGGCGTGTGCTTACTGGACTGAAACGCATGGAACGACCGCTGACTCAAAGCTAGGTAACTGGTGGGGTACTTCTGCCGTACGTATAGCGACTTGTCTGCATCCCGGTAACAGACTGTCATGTTGGTATGGAATATGGGAAACTTCACCGTGGCCGCCTTATCAGCGCTGCCCATGGCCGTTTCGCGCACGCGAGAACGAGGCCCGTCAGCTCCAATAATCATAGTTCCAGACACAAGCGTTCCATCAGAGAACGTGACAACTACCCCTTTGCCACTCTCGCAGAAGGCAATATCAGTTAGAGATTTGCCGTACTAGTAACACAGTAACACAGTGTGCTGTTAGCCCCAAGGTCTGTTGGGAGAAGGAATTTCGCTGAAAGGCGACCAGAACAAAATTCTAGTCGTTTGCTCCGTCCCCAGAAAAGGCACTCACCTGCACGTCGATGCCTTCGGCGCACAGAGCACGCATCCTGCTACGCGACACCCGCAACCCGTCGTTGTATGGCACGCCGGTAATCAACTCGCCCGTCTCGGCATTGATAATGGGGTAGAGACCCGAGTGAATGCCAACCGTGGGGTTGCAGGCAATTTCAGGCACTTTAGCGTACACCTCTTGGGGCATGATCTCCTTGAGAAGGGGGAGCGCCCAGTGGATAGCCATGGTCCATTCATTGCTTCGGTAGTTCATGGCGACATCCCTTTCAAAGAGGGAATACCGGATTCCGGCCTGTAACAGCAGCGTACGTTAATTGTCGTCCCATGCGCTTCTCATAACGATGAATCACACCTTCTTTAAAGCCTGGCAGGTAACGAGGCCAGTAATGCCTAGAGAAAAGAAGATATAATCAGCATCGGTGGCCCGTCTTGGAGCATGGAGCACAAATCGGGTGAATGAGACGTGAACATACCGGCGCCGATAACAATGACATGAAGATTCTCAGCGCCCATTTGAAGCGTTTTTTATTCTCAGTTATAGAATCGTAATCTCGAACTTATAGCACGATGCCGTGTGTAGATAGAATTGAGGTAAGAATATGCGTGCCTTTCCCTTCGTAGATCTAGCTTTTATATTGTACCCGGCCTCGCATATCAGGCAATGAAATACAATACTATTATAGCAGGTCCACGGGCCATATCTGTATATATACCATATAGTGTTCTAATAACCTGGGCCTAGCTGCCGTATAGCTTACATGTAAGGTCTCTGTTACCTACCGGAGCTCGGGAGCCGTAACATTATCCAATGCATAAGCTACTATAATTAGAAAATATGGCAAATGACTAAATGCGACCATGAAAATATCAAAATTACCGAATGCGACCACACATTAGTTAGAAGATGTCGATTCAGAGAGAATTTCAGGCTGCAAAACGCTGTAATACAAGCCACGATACTACCGGACGATCCTATTCTCCAGAACTCTCAATGAGGAACCACCGCCTCAGCTGGGAACTCCTACTCCTATGTACATGACATTCTGTTAGTCACACAAAATTAATCACGCAAGAGTTTAGGCGAGGCAGAGAGGGGTCGTTTGATCAGGGGGGTTCTGATCAGATCCGTGACACTCTAGGTATTGAACCTGAATATCTTATAAGGCTTTAATAGTCTATATAGAAAGTTGTTTTAGGCGCTACTACTATTAGTATAGACAGCGAGCTAGCTAGTTCTCTTTTTAGTAAAACTATAGATGAAGAGAAGAGAGTTAGGACCGAATTATAGATTCTAGAGATACACGAGGAGCATGAAGGGCTAATAATAGTACTACTAAGCAGTGACTACACTAGCTCATAAATAGGTTATAGTGCTACTAACGGAGGGGAGGCAGAACTTGATCTAGAGGTGACTTTGTATCCGATATAGATAAGTTCTTTTATAGAGGTACTAAGAAATTTAATGATGGCCTTTCACGGAGGCGTAATCCACACTCTAGAAGGGACTCGAAGACGCGGAGGAGCTTCTACTTAAGCACAGACAACTGGTATAGATAACTGAGATTAAACTTATGATTACGACATGTGTCTATCACTTATCTAACCCTAAGGAGGCTGAGGCAAGCCTTCTTACTATTACAGAGGAGAAGCACACGAGAATGTAACAGATGAAGGAGCAATTCATCGATGTAAAGCCTCACATCTCCTCATCTACATCCTGTTCCGGGAAGGAGATACTCCGATGCAAAGCCCTTCTGCCGCCCGTGGGGAGGTCCGTCAAACTCCGTAACTGTATAACCAAGGCGAATCGGATCGGGTCAACTTATATGGAATGGGTGAACAATACACCGGGAAAGCGAATATATTAATAGCAAGGCAGTAGCCTTACCTTTAGAACAAGAACAACTAATTCAACCAACCTTTTTGACCCTATATTGCATATGCAGTATCACCGGAGTGATACAAACAGTAACCAACGAGAAATTATTTTGGAGAGAAGTATTATGGGTAATGCCAACGATAGTTCAACTCATAGCAAGTTTCAGACAGAGATAGTTTAGGAGAGGCGGTTTGTTCGGTTTTAGGACGAGGTGGAACTCACGTTTGGTCGCTCCACAATGAAGAGGACGGTTAAAAATAGCTACTGGGCATAATATACCGTAGCAAGCTGCAATCTTATCGCTGCGCTGCCGCAGTGATCCTTGATCGAGGCCACAGCTACTCTTACACTGAGCTAGCTGGTACCCATTACCAGTCCAACCTTCTCAATCTGTATCACAAGTGCGTGATATTTTTATAAATTAGCCATCTAGGCAAGATTACTGTAGCAGCGAATGCGTGGCAGTAAGCAGTCACAAGCTAGCGGGGACTATGTACCAACTGATTAAAGGCGCTATTTCTGTTCTATACCCTTGCCTCACGCGCTAGGACCTCCTAGGAACACCAGAAGTTAAGGTAGGTACAGGTAGCAGATTCACGATGTGCACGGGGATCTTGCTATGTACTGTACGCAGGGGACGGTAAGCACTATTGCGCATGCGGTCACAGAACTGGAACGGAAAGTCAGGGGCATCAAGCTCATGGTTTCGCCATATGCGTCAAATCCTGCTGCGCCTCCTTTTTTCCTTGTAAGATATACAGTAGGTTTTTGAGATGAAGTACCCTTTTTTGTCATAAATAAGTGCTCCATATGGCGTCTCGCGTGGTTATTCTACTGTGAGCAATAAAAGTACACATTGCAGTAGGCCCGGCAATTCCGGGTTCCAGCCTCTTTCGCCTTGCCACATATCTGTAAGCGAGCCAGCTCCCGCCCAGATATGCCACGCCCACCGGATCAGCTTCTAGAAGACCGGGAAACAGCTCTAAAAGACAAGAAAGAGAGGGGACGGGATGGTAGGAAGTTAATAGGAGGAGATTGGCGAGGCTTGATGATCGCTGTAATTGCAGCAGCTGGATTCATAACCCTCAGGCTTTAAAGTACTCAGCTGCGTCATCCCTGCCTGTACCACCTGAGCTCTCTGTATAATGACCCTAAAGGGCAGGTCCCTCTTACCCCTATGCAAGAAGCCTCGTCAAGCCCACCGCTTCATTTTAAAGCGGGCTGCATAAATAATTGTTGGCACTGCGCTGCACTTTTCAAGTCGGAGGTGGCTTCATACCGTTTCTCTTCGTATAACAAACCCTTCTAACGCTTTACAACATGAGTGCTACCGGCCCATCGTCATCTCCAGCCTCGTCGTCATACAATACCTCCGAGCTTTGTATTACCAGTCTAGAGGACATTAGGGCTCAACTTTTAGACCGAGATGAAGAGGTGCGTTTTCGGTGCCTAGCATTCGATAAACGCTGCAGTCCGAGAACCCGCTGTTTCGGAAGTAGCAAGACCTTCGAGCGAGACCACCCTAGGTTACACAAGAATGCAGTGGACGCTCTGAATATAAAGCCCCAAAACATCACAGTCGAAGAATTTCGCCCTGTTGTGAGAATTCTTTTTTGTAACAAACACCATGGAGAGAAACTATTCCGACTAATTTTCGATTTGATTGAACCGAAATGGATTTCGAGTGGTATTGCCAAAAAGATTGAGCTCTTGGAGGCAATTCGACACCGACACAACCCTATACAGAGGCCAGTAGTCGAGGAAACGGTCGAAACTTCAATACCCGCTTCGCCTCCGGCCACACCTCCACCGAAAAAAGCAACAAGATCAGCCAACCGACCACAGAGCTTCCTTCAGACACCTGAGGAACCAGAAGATTACGCACACTCTCACTACACCCGAAGCAAAAGCAACTCGGGCAACCAGGCTTATCGTCAAGAAGAGCCAAACAAGCATCAGTCCATTGGGTCAGATTTCACTCAAGAAATGGCCTTCGTCCCTTCAAACTCTTCTCGCTTTGAATCCACAAGTCCGGTTTTAGGACCGTCGTTCGAATTACCACTTAGGGGTTCTCGCCAATTACGATCGTCGAATGGGCTAGTGATGAGTCCCAAAAATACTTCAAATAAGTCGGGGTCCCCCGAGTCCCCATCTCAGTCCACATTGATATCTGGTAGTGGAAGCCTGTCGAGGCAACCTGCGGTATCACATAAACAGCCAAAGCCTGTATCAGAGCCACTAATCCCAACATCCGGCGTCTTCACAAAAGCTACAAACGCCCCTGGGAAATTGTTACTCTCTCCAGCTCCAGATGGCAACAGTCAAAAAATGCCTGATGAACGCGGCCAGCAATTAACGCCAGCTTCAGAGCCAAAAATTCCCAAGAATACTCCCCCAACAAATCCTGCGCAGTCACCCTGGCAGGCATTGTCGTCAGAATATAAACTAGGTCTCAAATGTCCTATCGATGAGGAAGAACAGCACTTAAGGCCAAGTGAAACGTTTCTGCCCTCGGAACTGGCAGATGACACCATCTCTATCAGAACCACCCTCACAGCAGAAGCCACCACTACTGCATCTCGCTGTTCTCGTCCAAGCACAGCACAAAGCCACTCAACACCAAAATCCGCGTCAAGGGTATCATCTTCATCAGTAGACTGGGATGGGGACAGATCATCTATCGGACATCCTTTGAGCACAAAAGAGAATGGCCTGAGTCTTGATGAAATTTCAAAGCAATACGGCGGCATAGCAGCCGCTTCCTCTCCTCCAACCAATCACAGCACAGAGCACACTAATTTAATGCAGGCGCAGAATCCTGTAGCAAAAGAAATCAGAGACCCTGTTAGTACCCGAAGAGCTAGTGTTCGTAAAGTATTTAGAGGTCTTCGCAAATCGAGAGGACAGGTGACCACCTATATCTTAAGAGACCCGGAATATTTCGACAGCTACAAACCCCCTCTTCCTCCATTAGTCAAACTTGTTATATCTGGAAGCATGGAGGATGAAAAAAGAAAATTGGAAAAGGAGTGCTGCCACATGACTAACATTTCCTACATTGTCGATGGCCAAGAAATGGCATTTGATAATTATGAGAAAGTTGAAAAGATAGTTCACGCTGCGCTTCAGAATTTCCACAGGGATTTCAAATGCCAACGATGCCAAGAGGTGAAGGATGACGTTGATTGGAACAGGGATTGGTTCGATTTGCCGGACGACGTTGTATTGGAAACAGTGCGGCTGTGGCGGAGATTTGCGCTGCAGGATCCTTGGGATAGACACGGAAATCTCAAAGATTATTGGAGAAAGGTGCTCGAGCACGAAGAGATGGCTTTGTTGAAAATTGAGGAGAGATTGGATGATGCCAAATATCAAAATGAACGCTGGGGAAAATGGTTAGACCTGGCAATTGAGGGAAGTTCGGAGAAAATGAGACCTCCGCCTAGGTAAACTTTTGCATGCGCATAATATTGAAGATAAAGTTCTTCTGGACACCTCACATACTGAGGAGCAGTCTCGCAGGAGAAAGTAGAGCCTAGAAGTGTCAAGTTGTAGGGAGGCACTTCCAAGGAGGTGTATACTTGTAGGATAGAACACCCAGGGGATCTTATCACTTAAAGACGTCTCCTAAGGAAAGTGAAGGTAACTCTAATAGAAGACCCTGGCTATGGGGTAGAGTCTTTCAAGATATTGGTGGCTATTACGGACTAAATAAGACATTGAGAGGAGAGTACAAAGGGATCAATAGTTGGGAGGTGAACTAATAGGACGTTAAATTCAGGGGGTCAAAATGCCACTATCTTGACCAAGTTGATATTGTCAGCCTTAGTGTTTGCCTGGCGTGGTTAGAAACGCCGGCTTTGGGCAAGGTGTATACTATAGTATACAAAGTTGATGCCTCCCACCTGAATAGGTACTTATTCGACTAGCTCATTTGAGACACCTTATAACGAAGTACCGTTCTATGAACTAACTACCGCACGAAGCGCGGTATAAAGCCATCCGTACGCTACAGCCGAGGGTGTCCACCTCCTGCTATCCGAGACTCGCCTCAACATCGCCAGCCTCACTATTCGATCTAGCTGTGGGAGTTCGATTTCATTGCCTAATCGGGTCTGCGGGATGCTGACCGGTCATACCGGACCGCCAATGAACACACCAAAGAATGAAATAGCACGAATGAGCATGCAGAGATATCGAGAATTCCTCGCTTGGCCCAAATTGTTCAGCAGGGATGCCGTACGACAAACTGCGTCATATCTTGTTCTTGTTCCAATGACTCTACAGACTTTACCTTTCCTCCATTGAATTATGCAGCTTAAAACTCCCACATCTTTGCCACTATAATGTCAACTTTAATGCCGTCCTGTGCAGCATAAGAGCCAGCAAAATGCCACTGGTCCGGCGCCCACCACTAGAATCTTATTGAAGCCCTGCGCGATATTGAGATAGGGAAAACTGAATATGTCGATTCCTATAAATCGTCCAGGAAACTCCTGGTGCTGAATAGTTTCTCAGTGCACATCTCGGATTTATTACACCACCATCACCCTCAGCTTACGACTAAATACCACATAATCTTCCTAGTAAGGTCCTACACTAAATACGGGACTCACCAACGCTGCCGTTTACCTGTATTTATATAGCTCATTGTCTTGTGGGAGGGGCTCGGGTTCGGTGACGTCGAGGACAGCTGCCAAGAGACCACCACCTGTAGGACCCTTCTTCAAAGATTTAATCAACGCCATTGTCGCTACTGGAGCCTTGCCACCTGGACTACTTGACAAGCTCCCTCTAGACCAGATCACACCAATGAGCACAATGGTAAGATGCTTTGATGAGTTGGCGGATTTGGGAGAAGTTGAGCGTGATGATTGGGCTGAGAAAGGCCGTTTGGGTGAGACGGTGGAAGGTGATGTGCAAGATCTGATATGGCATTATCCACCACCGCGGACATCAGGGCAGGGGGGAAATTTGAGAGAGATAAAGGAGTTTTGGCTGTAACAGAGGCGTATGAGGAGAGAAAATGATCCTTGATAACAAAAGGACAATAGAATAGTGCTTGGAAAATACTACCAGATTCCCCAGTCTGATAGGCACAGGTAAGAATAGGGCTCGAAAAGGGCGCATTCGGCTGGAAATCGATAGTGGCTATTAAGCTTAATAAACCTATTCTCCTGTAGTTGAGCCCCAAAACCACGGTCTTGATTTTGATCAAGAGCCCTTTGGTTAAAAGGATTGCTTTGTTTCTCGGCATGAGCTATGCTGGTCGATCGATTTGTGCATCAGGCGAAAAATGGGGGAGGGGAAATCATAAAGAATCATAAAATGGTCTATCTCCACACGACCAAATCGAATATTTTTAGAAATAACTTTACAAACACATGTCTTACAGATCCAATATTCTCACCCTTCGCACTCTTTAGAACTTAGGCTAGCAAAACATGTCTCCAACATCACGCGCTCAGGGTGAAATAACTGAATGGGGACAATATTCATCGTACACGGCCGAGCTCACAAGGTCCACAATTGCTTCTGTATTGGGACCGATGAGTAACAACGTCGAGCCTATCAACAATTAGCACCAGCCCATTATATTGCTACAATCGACTCCGAGCTTCCTACTCACCGTTTCGAGTATATTTTGGCCAGCCATAATTCAAGAGCCCGTTGACAGGGTCCTTGGCAAAAGCCGCCCAGGCGGTTTGGAAGATTCCTGACATACCAGTGTCGTTCCCGAATACTAGAGGTACTTCATCTCCATGCGTCGCGCCAACGTCCCCAATATTATCTGCATAGAGGTACCTCCAGGCAGAGAGACCCTGTTTGCCCTTGGCAAGGGCCTCGTCTCTCGCACCGCAGCGGAAATTGTTGTTCAGCGCCAGCATCGTTGCGTTGGAAAGCGGCGCGCCTGCTACATCTGCGATCTCACTAAAGAGGATGGATTCATTGTAGTTTGTTCCGATGAGCAGAGGTTTTCGGATAAACTGCCCATTGTTCGCCCTGGCTACGACATCACTAAATACAGTCTTGTTATCAATCCACGGCACGAAGGTAGGAGACAGCAACTCATCACTGGACCCGAAGGAATATGTGGCGTTCCAGATTGCATTGGCCGTCTTGTTGCGCGCACAGTCAACCGTTGCAGCCCCGTACTCTTCACCACCACATCCTAGGACACTACTGAGATTGTACCATGCTGCGTAGCCATCAAGCTCGTTCAAGAGGTCGACCCCAGGACCCCCCTCGCCGAGCACATTGCCAGACTCGGCGATGAGCCCGTTCACAATAGGATCCTCTGTCCAGATGTAGGAGTAAAAGTCAACAGACCATGCGCCAGCAGACTCACCAAACAGCGTGATGCGATCGGGGTCGCCGCCAAAAGCAGCAACATTGTCGCGCACCCACTCGACCGCCAACCGCTGGTCCAATAATCCCACGTTCTGTTGCTCCAACCCAGGTGCACCAGGGAATCCCCACACGGAGAGGCGATAATTGAAGTTGATGGCGACGACGTCCTGGTTGTTAGCCAGGACGGCACCGTTATATTCGGAGACAGAGGAGTCGCCAATCTGGAAGGCGCCACCGTAGACCCATAACATGACAGCCTTCTTGGCCTCGCCCCTCTGCGGCGCTGTCCACACGTTGATAGTCAGACAGTCTTCGCTCTGGTTCGGATTGATCCCAAACACGCTGATAGGAATGCTACTGCCAAGGCTTTGCGGACAAGCTGCGCCGAAGGAGGTCCCGTTGATATGGCCTGTTCCATAGTAGCGAGTGGGCGGTAGCCAGCGCTTGGAGCCGGCAGTGCTTTCACCGAAGGGTATGCCAAGATATTCGGAAACTTCTGGGTAATAGTACGAAGCATTGCCCGAGACAATGCCGCTAGTTGTGTTGACATCTTGGCCGATTTTCCAGTTGCACTGTGCATAGACTTGGACTACTATAGAGGGGAATATGGTCGAGAGGAGGAAGAAGTGTAGAATAGAGAGACTAGTTAGAAGAAACATAGTGCACAAAGTTTATTTTGTCGGTTTCAAATTTCTACACCTGGCTAAGATGAGAGGTAGGGGAGACCGAAAAACGAGTCCCTTCCCTGACGAGATGTTCCTCTCTTCGATTTAAGTACGTCTTGTATTCTAATACCTTGCGATGCCCCACAAGAAGCAAACCGATAAAAGCACGTGAGACAAACACGGGGGAGTTTATGGTGGTCATGTTTCCGGTTGAGCCTAGCTGTATACGAAAAATTCGGATGAAGTTCTGATTGGGTCGTTGAAGTAAACTAGTGAACTAATGAACATTTAAGTCCACGAGCCGTAAGATAACCCTCAAAATAACCGTGCGCTCACGTAAAAAACTGTTCTTTCACCGGTTTCCCGTCTATAATTGTGGATCACATCACCCTATATACCGAGTTGGATAGTGTGAGTGATTGAAAAGGAGGACCTAACTGCCGGAACGCTTAAACGCAATATCCACACTTGCGTCATCCCCTTGGCACGCTGGCTGATACCGCTAGAAGGTAATAAATTAGGGAATAGGAGTCCAGAAGACGATGCCCTTGCGACAGGCTCATTTGAAATCACGCAACGGCTGTTTGCAGTGTAAGAGACGGAGAGTCAAGGTATACCGCTTACCCTGGACTCGATAATTATGGCCGTTTAAGATTAACACATGTAATAGTGTGACGAATCAACACCTCTTTGCGGTGCTTGTAGCAAGCACCGAGTAGAGTGCTCCTTTGCGAGCAGGCTGCCCATGCCCCCTTCCCCTCCACCACAACGGGCTCTGCAATATGCCCCTCCACTATCGCCGTCCAGTCTTATGGACTTGGAACTCCTCCATAACTTCACCTCAAAGACTTACTCAACGATTACCTGCTCTGCCGTTATCAGCCCTAGCCTGCGTGAATTTTACCGCACTACATATGTGCAAGAAGCATTTGCGTATGACTACTTCATTCACAGCATCCTGGCTGTCTCGGCCTTCCACCTTGTGCATCAGCGTCGACAATCAGGTGCATCTGCCAGTTTAGAGAAGTACCTCATTGCAGGACATACACACCATAACACGGCCCTCCGATCTTTCCGCCAGACCCTAGACGATGTAACAGACGAAAACTGCTCCGCTATGTTTGGCTGCGCTTCGCTTATAGCCATCATGTCTTATGCACAGCTACGCACTGCCACTAATCAACCATTATCGGACTCGCCTCGGAAAGCCAATTCTTTCGTGCCAGAGTGGTTTACTCTTATGCGTGGCATCTCACTAGCCGTCCACAACAACGAGAATGTGAAATCCGGCCCTATGGCACCCATATTCCAGAGAATAGAAACCTATGGTACCGGTAAAGTCGACTCAGACATATCATCCTACCTTAAGCGCCTCTGTGATGCGTTTGCGCAGCACTCTGATGCAAAAGTTGGACGGGTGTGTTGTGCTGCAGTGGATATGTTACGGGAGTCCTTCGCGACTGCCGTGCAACAGCGCGAGTCCATGCCCGTTCTTGCATGGCCGGTCACTGTACATGAGGAGTTTGTTGCATTATTAGAGATGAGCATACAAGAGGCAGTATTAGTGCTTGCACAGTTTTGTGTCCTTTTATTTGAGATCAGGGGATTTTGGTGGGCTGACGGATGGGCGGAGTATATTTTGAAGAGTGCGGATGATTATATAGTGGAGGAGAGGTGGAGAGAGTGGTTGCGGTGGCCGTCGGACGTGATTTATGGCAAGGAGAGGGAAGTGTCTCCACCGTCTTAAATACGCCTAGTTATAGTACAGCTGTTACTCACAAACTCGAGGCGAACCGAAAGACTAGAGCCGCCGTCTCTTAAGGGCGATCATTGTGGCTGGGGAATCCTGTACAGTGGCACTGTTGATGGAATGAGGGGCTGTGGATGCCATCTCCGTTCAGTGGTCTCAGAAGTGATGAAAAGTGCGAATCATAGTTTCTTGTCACTAACCAAGAGTGTCATCGTCACAGTCAGTAGCTATAAAAGAGCGGCCCGTGTCCCACCCTCACTTTAATCGGACTGCGCAAGCATCGCCGTTTAAATATATGAGGGTTTGCAGTCAATTTAATGCGTAGGAAAGACTCTAAGCCTCAGATTATCCTAGCATCTATCTCGCATTTGTGACTCAATTAGAATTGGGAGAACTTTATTATTACGATGAACAGTAATGAATGAAGCTGGTGTCCTGAAAAACATCTGGAGAGCCTAGAGATGATATAATTAAAATAGCTAAAAGGGTCGGAGTTAGGGGCAACTGAAGTCAGTAGACCCCAGAGCTGTAGCGTGTTAGTTATAGAGGGTATTATCTCGGGCTTTCGTAGCGCCCGAGCAGAATAGTGATAATTCCACGCGACCAGCCGATATCTCGGGCTTTTACAGAGTCCGACGAGCTATATCCGTGTTATAGAAAAGTACCTATTCATTTTACATATAATTTCGGTCCTACATGTAGTAATTAATATTCTAATAGCATTATGCTCTGATTTTGTAGCTTTCCGACTTTATAAGTCTAAAAATTTCATCTGCACTCATTTTCTAAGACTTAGTCACTTTCAAATTATCTAAAGCCTATTGGAATCATCAGCGGCATTAAGGAGTTCCTGGTATAATATTGGCCTACTTGAAATAGATAGATTCTCGCTGCTGTGGTGGAACAACGACTTCTACAATTGCATAGTGCTAGGGGTATCAATGACTTCCAACACTGCGAATTCGGCTGCTGGAGATTCAACGGTGTTGGACACGATAAAATCCGACAAGACACCCCACGATGTCGCGCTCAAGCATGATGCAAGCAAGCCGGAGGAGGGAAAGATAGCTACAAGAACTACCCTCTTGCTAATATCGGTCTTAATGAGCATGTTCCTGGTCGCTCTGGATAGAACCATCATCTCAACGGTATGTGCCTACTCCAATATACGCACCTCGCATTATTCAAGATAAATGAGCATGCACTGATGGATTCTGGCCAGGCCATACCACAAATTACAGATGAATTCAACTCCCTCCCTGATGTTGGTTGGTACGGAAGCGCATATTTGTTAACATGTTGCTCGTTTCAACTGTTGCTAGGCAAAATCTACACATTTTACTCCATCAAATTCGTCCTTATTATAAATGTCTTAATCTTCGAGCTTGGCTCTATCGTCTGTGGAGCGGCCCCTAGTTCAGCAGCCTTCATCGTTGGAAGGGCAATCTCCGGAATTGGAGCGGCTGGGATCTTTGTGGGATGTGTATGTTTACAACTTAACCCTTCTTGAACAGCTTCATGACCTAACAAGTACCACTAGATTATGTGTATTGTCTATACTGTTCCTCTCGAAAAACGACCAAGATTACAAGGTCTCTTCGGATCTCTCTTCGGCGTTGCTTCGATCGTAGGACCATTGATTGGTGGTGCCTTTACCTCAAAAGTATCGTGGCGGTGGTGTTTTTATATCAATCTGCCATTCGGTGGCATTGCGATGGTCGTAATTGCGTTCTGTCTCAAAGTTCCTGACCGGGGTATAGCTAAGCTCACTTGGACGAAGAAGCTGGCACAACTTGATGCTCCTGGCACTGCGGTCCTAATACCTGGTGCGGTCTGTCTTTTACTAGCGTTGCAATGGGGTGGTCAGATATATGCCGTGAGTTATGCCGAACATCCTCTTAACTGTCTCACTTATCAATAGCCTCTAGTGGAGCAGTGGGCGTATTATAGCGTTGCTGACGGTGATGGGAGTACTGTTAGCTGCTTTCGTTTCGGTCCAGGTATTGCTTCCAAAGACAGCAACAATCCCCCCACGCATTTTCAAGCAGCGGAGTATTATTGCAGCCTCCTGGGCAACTATTTGCGTCGGATCTTCGCAATATATATACGGTAAAAAATATCATTTAATTGGGTAATATCCTTGAAGGCTGACACTGGCCACAGTGTACTTCCTCCCGATTTGGTTTCAATCCATAAACGGGGTCTCTGCTGTCGAATCCGGTATCCGACTTCTTCCAACAATGCTAGCAATGGTCGTGGCCACAATTTCCGGTGGAATCGCCACCCAGAAGATTGGATACTACACACCGTTCGCAATAGTAGGATCTTGCATTATGTCCATCGGGGCCGGGCTTCTCACAACACTCGAGACAGACACAGGCAGAGGGAAGTGGATTGGTTATCAAGTCCTATACGGATTCGGCATGGGTTTGGCATTCCAAGCACCAAACCTCGCTGCACAGACCGTTCTTCCGACGAAAGACGTGCCTGTTGGTACATCGCTAATGTTCTTCTGCCAGCTCCTGGGCGCAACAGTGTTTGTCTCCGTCGGAGAAAATGTGTTGGACAATCAGCTTGTGCAAAGGCTTTCCGGAATGCCTGGATTTAATTCGACTCTTATCACGTCTAGCGGCGCCACATCGCTTCTCAGCTCACTACCTGAGAATCTACGGGGAACGGCCCTAACGGCTTATAATGAGTCGTTGCGGAAAGTGTTTCAGATTGGGTTGATCATGTCTTGTCTTACCATTCTCGGAACAGCTACGATGGAGTGGAGGAGCATCCTTAAGAAGCCAGAGGGGAATGATGATGGTGAGACTGGCGCTGCGACTACAGAAGAGGAGGCGGGGGCCGAAGATGGGACGAAGGCAGATTCCCGAACGGTTGCTACGGAGCCTGAAAGTGATCTAGATACGACGACAGCAGAAAAGAAAGAGAAGGAGTCTGCCACAGAGGATGCAACTGTTGGATAAAGTCTCATTCTCGATGGGTTTCCTATGTTTCAGTGCGATGCTTTCTTAATCGCTGCTGTAATTTGCATATAAATTAGATTGATGCACTCTTGGCTTAGTTTCTTTGACATAATTCCTTAGGAATATTTAGCCTAGGATAGTAGATAACTCATTAGAGTATTTTATACCATTGTTAACACCGTACGAGGGGTCTGCGGGGTGGTATCAGGATGTGCAGCTAGAAGAGGGATACAATTAATTGCTTTGTAGAAATATCGATCGAAAAACAAAGAAAAAAGTCCCGATTGCCTCAAGACACTTGGTTTGGACTAAGATATAGTAGGGTGCGAAACCAGTTTCAGTCTAAACCCTATAAGATTAAAGATTGGCTCGAAAAATGTCACGGCGATAGCATATATACAGTTAGTACAAAGATAAGTCAACTTTTCGCTAAGCAGTTAAGATGTACACGGAAGTAGCGAGGACAGAGTCCGGTACGGAATCGATCCTCGCTTTAGATCGGCATTTCCTTCAATTGTAGTTCTAGAAGCTTTCCGAAAGTATTGTAATAGAGTACACTGTATAGAATGTTTGATCCATCCCTTCTCCGTATTCTTCATTATACAGTAACTTAATGTAGCCTTCTTGACTTCCAGATACAGGAGAAAAATTACCAGGAAAGAGTCAACAGCCTTGATCAGATTACCTTAGCGGCAGCCAATCTAACCGATGTACCCTTGTGATTTGGAATCTTTTGGCCAAGTGTGCTTTGACAATAAGGAAAAGTCTATCACAGTGTACCGCTAATACCTGCGTGTGTGTAGAGTTCCTGTAGAAGGTGAGCAGATTATAGAGCGAATAATTTGCGGAAGCGTGGACATTCTGCTTGACGGATAGAAGATTGGATGTGAATAGCCTCCGACCATGCCGCAAACAGGCAAGAAGCCTGGCCTTTGATTAGCGCATTTCTTCACTGTACCTGATACATATCGTCATCAAAGCTATATCGAGAATGGAATGAAGGATATATTCCCATTGCTAGATGTGGAGCGACTTCCTTCGCCTTTCTACTCAACCATAAATCTCTGCAATGAATGCCCTCCGCCACACTAGTCGGACAAGATCCAATACTTCGCATCATCATCTGATGTTGACGATGGCTATTCCTATATCGTTTTGTCTTTGGTCGAATAATCAGGCTCTGCCTAACCTCTGCTGTTTGCGTTAAGGAGGAGGCCAACAATAAGACTGCACAAGTTAGCTAAGCACCGAAATCTCCAACTCTCAACTTGACGGACCCATAGAGGCCCAGAACTTCCGCAAAAATCAATATCAGAACCATGCCAACAAAGACCCTCGACTGCTTCATGTAGGACCGAACCCCCATATCCCCAACTGTGCCAATCGCATATCCTGCCTCAAGGCTCGTCAATCCAACAGACAGGCCAGACGCAAGGTGCATGAAGCCACTGGGTTTCATTAGCATTGGCGGGCTAGATACCATGGGCATGCGGACCTGAATAAAGGGTAGTTTTGGTTCTGCCCTATGTCATTTACAATCAAGACGGCAATGACAAGCGAGTACACTGCAAGAATACCAGACATAACAACTGGAATGAGTGACTATAGACAAGGCATTAGCATAGCCAGGTAGACCCCTCTCTCTCGGGTATACCCTCATGATGATCTCAGGTCTGAACGTGCCAGCGCCAACAATTCCAATGCCTGATTTAGCGGTGCCATACGCTGCACCGGCACCTAGGTATATTCATCAGCAAAACCCAGATGTCGGATAGATGCACACGGTGCCCCTTGGTTACATCCAAATATCATTGCGGACGCAACGCCAGCCTGTGTAAATAATCAGTCAAGGCCCAGGCAGACGAAGCTTTACTGGCTCACCATTCCGAAGAAAGGGGCGAACTTTGGCGCTTGTACTGATTCCGCCATGGTGAATCTGGCCCGCAACGCAGATAATAGGTCAGGAGACAGGTAGGGGCGACAGTGATGCCGGGTGTCAATGTTGACGGCGTCGTGATATCGACAACATCCACGCCCCAATACAGAGCTTCAGCCGCTTATCTAATTCCGCACTAGACCACACCAGGTTGTGTTACTTCGTACCACGTAACTTGGAGTACTGTAACTTTAATCGCCGGGGGTGCGTGGGGTGTGTGGGACCGCGACATCCTCCGCCTCCACGTCGTGCGGTCTGGGAAACTATTCATCTTGTTCGCAGGATTGAATACGGCTGGAGAGGGCAGCTGGAGCGTTGTTGGCGCGTCGTGGTTGTCACGCCGGCGAGCGTTGGGCGACAGGACGATGTGGCCACAGCGAACAGAGGACTACCAGCAAAATGGGTATCAAAACCACCCGAGGAACGCTCTACTATCGAAGGAAGCAAATAAAAATGCCGATATATAAAGCGAGGATCGGTCCGTACCGACTTTGACTTATAGTTACCTCTCTATAGTTCTCACGTGCTGCATGCTAAGCTTGTCATTCGCACCAAACTATATCAGCACTACGAGTAGCGGACTAAATATGTGGATCGATTTTTAAAACTTATAAAGTTCAGACTGAAGGTGGTTTCGCATCTTACTGTAGGGACAACTTTGCGTTTTAGTGATTCGAGATGAAGAAAGAAGATTGTGGCGTGAAGTGCGCAGTTCGGGAGTATGCCAAACCCGACCTCTTGATCGGACTTTCCTAAAACCCGAAGTCACATGATGTGCGAAGTACGTCGACGCAGTTGCCCTCGGGGACTCAGATCTCCTTCTCGCCCCAGCGCATGGCCCTATTCTGGCTGTTGGACTTCCCTAGTTGTGGATATCTGGCATTAAAAGGTATCGCCTTGAACGCGGCTCGCCTCCTACTGGTCCTGCATCCATGTCGACCGCGCTCCCGTCCCCAGACCGCAGTGCTAGTACGCCCGACAAGTCTCTTGCTGCGCTTCCCACACCCCAAGCCTCGAGACAAAAGAGGGTGCTAGCATGTGTTCTCTGTCAGCAGCGTAAGGTGAAATGCGACCGTAAATTTCCCTGCGCAAATTGCACCCGGTCCCGCGCACAATGCGTGCCATCAACACTGGCCACACGCCGCCGGAGACGCAGATTTCCCGAGCGGGAGCTGCTAGAACGTCTTCGTACTTACGAGAACTTGCTCCGTTCAAATAATATCAAGTTCGAAGCTTTCTTTAATGATCCTGTCGGAGACAAAGGCCCACTCAATGCAGAAGCCGGCTATGATTCGGACGACGAGCATCTAGAAGGCGCAGAGGCAGATTGGCCATCTCCTGCCGCCACCACTAAGTCTGACAGGGCATACGAAGTCAAGTACGCGCTCGCCAAGAAGTTAATGGAACTTAGCTAATTTCTCAGGAGTATCTTACACGCCCTGAACCATGGGGTATGATTATATCCTCCGCAGCTCGAACTCTGCTGACAAGTGCAAATAGTCCCGGGAGCCTGAGGACAATAGTGACACTTCGTGTGATGATGTGAATGAATTTGTTCTCACGAAGGCATGGAACGAATTATTTGAGAATGATGACCACCTTCTATTTGGATCACGACAGGCAGCCGTTGAGCTCTCGACACTGCACCCCGAACCAGCCCAGATCTTCAAGCTCTGGCAGATTTACCTGGAAAATGTCAACCCGTTGCTCAAGGTCACACACACTCCAAGCCTGCAGGGGCGCATTGTTGATGCTATCAACACTGTGGCAAATATCAATCCTATCCTGGAGGCACTCATGTTCAGCATCTACTGCACGGCTATTCTAAGCCTAGCCGCAGATGACGTTCAGGCTATGTTAGGTTCGCCAAAGGAAGACCTGTTGACAAGGTACCAATTCGGCTGCCGGCAAGCTTTATTAAACTGTGGGATTTTACGATGTAATGATCGTGATTGCTTGACCGCATTATTCCTTTACCTAGTAAGTCTATCAGATAAGTCTGTCTATGGCTACCAACAATTTTAGGTTTCCGTTAGATCCAATACGCTTCCTCGATCTCTGTCCTCTATGCTTGGCGTTGCCATTCGCATTGCAGAGCGCATGGGCATCCACAGCGAGTCAGATTTAGCCAAATGTACCGTTCTTGAAGCGGAAATGCGCCGGAGACTTTGGTGGTCTCTCGTTCTCTTCGATGCGCGCATCAGCGAGATGACCAACTATAAGACCACAAAATTAACTCCCACCTGGGACTGCAAGATTCCTCTCAATGTGAATGATTCTGACCTCCGACCGGAAATGAAAGAGCCACCAGAAGCTGTGGGAAAATCCACTGAGGCTCTTTTCGCCGTTGTGCGTGGTGAGTTAGGGGACTTTGTCCGTAACACTCTGTTCTACCTCGACTTTACCGCTCCTGCTCTGAAGCCCATTGCTAAGAATGTTCAAAACGGGCCTGCTCCAGAGGGAAGTGAGCTCGTCGCGCTGGAGAAAATAATTGATGAAAAATATCTCAAGTCCTGCGACCCCGACAACCCGCTCCATTTTGTGACGATTTGGTCGACGCGAGTTTTTCTTGCTAAACATCAGCTCTTGGAACACCATTCAATATATTCCTGCTCATCCGTACCTCAAACAGACGTGCAGCGCGACACTGCCGTTTCTCATGCAATAAACCTGCTTGAGTGTGATACAAAGCTTACAGCCTCACCTCTCATGAAGGGATTCCTCTGGCTAGCTAACCTCTACTTCCCCTTTCCTGCATACATTCAGATTGTCCAAAATCTCAGGAAGCGACCTATTTGTGGCCAAGCTGTACGGGCCTGGGAAGTTATGAACAATAATTACGAGGCTCGGTTCGGTTTGATATACACTGATGATGCTCCTTTTTTCAAGCTTTTCGCCAAAATCATCCTTCAAGCTTGGGAGGCTCGTGATACAGCGCTTAGGAAGTTAGGGGAGTCAATAATGCCGCCCAAGTTTGTGGCATCTATTAGACATGTACTGGCGCACGCAGCACAAGGTGTTCAAATTAACGATATGGAGCAACCACATGACATTATGGGTCTAGTTGCCGATGACTTTCTAGTGTCGATGCCAATGGACTTTGGCACTCACACGTATGGCACGGAGAGGCAAGCTGGCTACGCAGGAATGGATCAGGGGGCATACTCTCAGATACCTGGACGAATCTCGTTGGACGTGGATGTGAATTATTTAGACTGGTCAGCGATGAATTGGAGTTCGGCTGGTCATGTGGGACCACGCACTCACATACCTGAGCAGACTCCATCTGTCTCCAACGTGAATCAATTGGACTCTTCTGGTGGGCCGAGCTTTGGTGGATGGTAATCTGGCCATGGAGGTCGTGAAGCTAATAGGTCCTAGACACCGTCTTGGACAATAGGACCGAGCGCAGTCGCTCTCTATTTGTGAACGGGAGATTAATAGGCAGTAATATGACAGATTCCGAAATTATCGGCAGCCTTGCTGAGCTTATGACGATACTCGATGGACTTCTGCTGTCATGGCTTTACATAGGAAATCTGTTAAGAGTTTCTCAGGAGAGAGGAAAATAGCTATGTTGAAGTTAGTTGCGAGACAGTTGTACTCATGCCTGGCAACATATTGGATTGGAAGACATGCACTGTATAGAACCTATCACGTTATTAATTTGAAGTGAATCCTAGACCAACTACCCATTAAGGAGCGATCCACAGGACGCACAAAACTCGTATTGCGTAAACTTCATGCTCCATAAAACATGAAGAGTTGCATGATAGTGGATGTTTCTGTAATCGCAACAGCCGCCAGCCTTTTTGCACAATACCAAAATACTGCACACCCAAGTCCCTCTCAAGTCTTTACCTTGTTCAAATTCTTGGCTCCAATATGGTCTGACCATGTCAAATAAACGAGAACTGGTATTACCACTGCTAAAGTCGCGCTTTCTGCAATGCCTGTTCGGTATTAGAAGGAGCAAGCTAATCATCAATGCACCTACCCAAAATTCGAGCTGTTCTGCTTGTCCCGGAATTGTCAGGAATAGCAAGGTACGCTGCTGCAAATGACAGTGGTGTCTAGTATGGAGTTAAAACGCTTGCTGTCAGCTCGGGGTACAAAACTTCTTACGAATATAACAGTAAAGACTGTGAATGCGAGTATAAAATTTCCTTGCCGAGCTGTATCAGCAGCCTGCTTTCGTGCAGACCTAGCTTCACCAAGATTGGCTTGTTTCTGTTTCATGTCTAGAAGATGATTAAGCTAGGTATATTAGTGGACTTCACATCAACGCAGGAGGAGTTTCGTGCCATCTTCTCAACCCGTACAGCACCCGCTTGCATTCTCTCGATGTGTTGGCAAGTTGAATTGGTACTGTAGTTATTTATAAGAACATTCCAATATTGTTGACCTTTCCCGCCATTTGTTGCGTCATCCCCATTTTCATTACCCTTTTGTTCGTCCACCATGTTCTTTGATTCGGAGCTCCATCAAAGGATAAAACTACCTCTTGTACATTTCAATAAGTATCATATAGTTTAACGCCATTAATCTCAAGGTTCTACCGGGCAATCAAGATCCCATTCGTTCTATACTACAGTTGTAGCTTAATTAGGCTAATTCGCTACTCCATACCTTGTAAGTAGGTACATATATACGGAATTAAAGCCAATTCGCATTTAAATCAGACTATATTAACCAATTCAAGCTCCAGATTACCCATTCTCCAGGCCGAAATCGCCTGCCCATCCATATACCCATGAACATAGCAAGGCCCATGAAGTTGGAAAAATCCTTCCTGATCTAGTCGCTGAAGGACAAATGGAGTGGTCCCTCCTGGAAACACCCAAATCTCATCGCCGTCCTTGATATTTCAATTCCAGGATACGACTCCAATCGAATTGTTTTGAGTCACAATAAACTCCGAGCAGCGGTATAATCGGGATTTTGCAACGACCTGATCTCGAGAGCGGCCGATATCAGCTTGAAGGAGGGCCGGAGACTAGTGCTGGTTATGCACGAGACACCGCTAAGTGATGTATATCTAGACAATATACTATTCCTAAGGCGCGCGGGGGCAGTGATATTCCCTCCTATACTAGCGTTTTACACGCGTACCGGCCAGCCTCGACGATTTGGTGAATCAGACCGCTGGAAGAATACTGGATTCTATAGGAATATATATCAATAGGTTCGAGAGGTGGGACGGATTCCGCAAATTATGAGGTATCCCGAAACCCGGGAACCTGTAGAATTATTAGTACAGAATATTAAGAGATAGCCGAATTATTACAATTTAAAAATCGGGATTTTTGTCGTACAATCGGGTACGCTACTCGCTTGTTATTGGAGTCGGCTACTCGGCACCGATACTGTGACAGTTCTTGGAAAAAATTCCAAAATTCCACGCTCATGTATCAGCCCTAACGGCTGTCAGTTCCTGAATGCATGGGGGCCAGGAACATCGCACGTTACTCGCGGCATTAAACTCTCACCTTCCCAAGACCCGAAGGGGGCGACGATTTCTCGAATGCTTTTTCCTTTGATCACCTTCAAATGAAAACAGCTGTTGTTAGCACGTGTCCCTTCAACGTCCACTTCCGCCCCCAATCATTACCAAGTCTCCTCAACGTGCTATCGGCCCCAAAAAATGCGTACCTGCTTCAATGGGGACTCTTTTCCGGGCCCATGTATAAGTCGCCGATCGAAGTGACATCTTTCTTGGCAGAGATGTCACTGCTTCCCAATTTGTGGGTAAACGAATTGGTAGAGGGGCGTGTTCATGATCGGATCTCTTATAAATAAGTTGCATATGTATCGTACACAAAAGCAAAGAACTCATATTTCTTCTCGTTCTTCGCCCGTGATCTCCGTCCATCCCCTCACTTAGTATGCGTTACAACTCTCAAGCTGGGGCTGCCGTGAGCGCGGCGATTGCTGCATTGATTAGCAGCACCTCAGCTCAATTCGAACTTGCAGACAATGAGGTACCTTTCATTGGTGGTGGCATCTACCAGTCCAGTGACCCAGCTTTGGCCGACTATACTGTACAGTACAAACCACCGTTCGAAGCATCCAACTACGGCGGGTACTACACTTGGGCAGTCAACAACAATACTGTGGGGATTAACAACAACACTGCTCAAACAGACCCACTTGGAATCCCGAATTCGCCCTCAGACAACACCATGTACCCATTCTTCGTAATTAATGAAGGGAAACCGAAGAAGATATCCGTGAGCAAAGATGATGACAAGGACTGCGACGGCAAGGGCAAATTCAAGAAGATCCTCCACGTGATCTTCGAGAACGAAGTGTACGGCTGGACTATGGGCGATTCATGGTGGAAGCTACTTGCCAAGCGTGGGAGACTTCTGACGAACAGCCACGGCATAACCCACCCATCTTTGTCTAACTACGCCACTTTCCTCGCGGGTGACTTCTTTGGCGCTGCTGCCGAAGACTTTTATAACATCAACGCCACCACCATCTATGACCTCCTCGACGCCAAAGGACTTGACTATGCCACTTACGCTGAGTGGTACACCCCTCTCGCTACAAAACGGGGCCCGAATGACTGCAACAATGAATTATTCATCGGCCCACTCGATAGCACCAACCCAGACTGGAACAGCCCAGTATATCGCCGCTTGGACGTACCGCCATTGCTCTTCTCTACATACACCAAGAGCTACACTCGCTGTAGCAAGATCTACAACGCAACTGAGAAATTCGACGAAGATGTGTTTTCACGCCAGCTCCCCGTGTATTCATTCTACGTCCCCGATATGCTCCACAATGGCCACGACCCAGAATCAGATAGCGACTACGCCCATCAATCTACATCATCGGGAATGTGGCTCAACGCCTTCTTGGACATGTACCTCGATGATTTGAAGGACCAGGGCACCTTGATAGTTGCAACTTTCGACGAGGCGACGTGGCAGAATGACGACGATTATATCCCAAACAACAATAACCAAGTGGCCACCCTTTTATTCGGCCATGGCATTGACCCTAACACCGAGGATGATTCGTACATCACCCATTATGGCGTCCTCCGGGGTGCCATCACCAATTTTGGTCTGGGTTCTCTTGGACGTAATGACACTAACGCTACTAATGGTAATCTGGCATTGTTGCTCGGCTGAGCATGAAGATAAGAGACAATTGGACATACTATTATAGATCTTGTAATTTTCTTAAGCATTTCGTATTTCAGAGGGGCAGTATTTTTGCCTACCGATAACTTCCACGGCCTAGGGCTGATAATTGAAGATTTAAGCTTAAATCATTCTAAACTCCTTAGAATAAATCAAATCCAGATTAAGAAAAGCTTCAATAAATTTGACGCTAGCCTAGGCCGTTTAATTTGTAAAATTTAGGAAAATTTCTATGAGTTAGCTCGCATAAAAGTAAAGTTAGTTATTGAGCCTTTATATAAACGACGACAGCTGTTCGAGCTAACCAAACTTCCTGGAGTACCCATAACCGCCGAAACCAACTCCTTCTAAACAGGAGTGACAGATAACCCCAACAACGCGCATCCAGAGTTATCTTGGCAGTAGCCTCTAGTTTCTATTCCCTTGATTTATAGTTATATTCATCGTGTAGTGCTAGAGCAAGCTGGAAGGCATCTTGAGCTGTCTTGAACGAACCAGGCTCTAGACGATCAAATCCCCAAACGTTCATATCAAATTTGACCAATTCATCTTCAGGTTCATGGTATTTACCAAGCCAGATAACAACTTGATTGGCTGACATATAAATGGAATTCATTCGCTGCACTTGAATGTTGCGTTCAACATTGTCGTGCTGATGGATGCAGATTGCATCGATCCACATCTTTCTTATGTGGGATGGATCATTGCTTCGTCTCCGGAGGCTACGCAGCGCGCGCCTCCTAGTCTCTATAACTCCTGCTTCCGAAAATAGACGAATCACAGGAGTGGTTAAGAAGTCACGGATTTCCCTGAGGAATACTTGCCAATAGGCAAACCTTAGCTGATCTTGGAAGAACGTTCGAAGTACTGTTAAGGTTGTAATATGGGTAAGGAAAGAGAACCATGCAAGAAAGACAACAATCTGCTAGTGATATATAGACAACCCTTGTGGAATTTAAGCAAATCCGCTAACGAGAATACCAATACCAGTAACAATGGATGGAATAAACGATATATATATAGTACTCGGGGAAAAGATGGCGTAGAGCATCAGGCAAGGTCCTGCCATCATTGCTGAAGACGGAAATGGAAAGTATCATAAAACATTCCCGTGCTGAATATGCTGTTATAGCCATATTACGTTAATTTGTAGTAACACGGCTAGACATTGCACCATTTCTATTCTACAGTTTTTCGCCTTTCCCCTTGCTTTTAGATACCTTTGCAGGAATAGCCAAACAAGCCTGCGTGCACGTTGCGATAATGTTGCCTCCATCGTCAATAATCTTGATATCCATGTCGAATCGCCCGTTATAGAACCTTCGCATGGCCGCTCGCGTCAGTAACCATTCATTTCCCCTCGGGTCGGACTTTATGTCCGGAGTAAGACTGGTCGTGGGCATTCGCCATTGAAAAATTGTTGACAGGTCCTTTTCATAGTTCAGAGGGATAGCAGGAATCTCAGCAGGGGATTAGCCAGTAGCCTATATATGTATTTTATAACCGGACTTGCTTACCAGGTCCGCAATCAGTGGCAAATGCTCGGTTTCAAAAAGAGTCTCATCATCCATTTTATGCCATCGATCTCGACAGTTCTGTCCACCAAAGACAGGACTCCACATTGAGGACACCCCGTCCTTGGGACTGAATATCCGGACCGTAGCGGTGGCAGGACTGGCACGATAGTAGTTTGCGTTAGTCACCCGCGTGCATTCGAGGACGCGGTCCGGAATATGTGTAGTAGGAATAGGTATGCCGGGTGCTTCTTTATCCTCGATCAAACGACCCATTCGGACCAGCCCGATAATATACGTTTTAGGTCGTCTAATATCTGATGAAACGATGCACGCTTCGACGACTGACTGTCGACCGCCCAATGCAACGTCTTTTACAGTGACATGATAGTTCCCTTGTGGTACTGGTGCTAGAAACTCGACATGCACGCCAATGCAGTCCGGTTGGTTCATGTCCCCGTGTTGCTTCGCAAAGAACTGCTGACAAGTCGTCATCAGTGCACCGACACAGTACCCTCCGTGCGCGGCAAGCTGTCTCCCAGCTGAAAAGTATATATTGTAAACGATAGTCATCAAAGACGGCATTTGACAGTATTTGCGACTTACCACTCGAACACCAGCCTGGCTGGACATATCCCTGGTACCGACCCCCATCGAATCCCTCTACAAGCGAGGTCTGGATTGCCTCAAGATAGGTGGTACGCGAAAACGTCTCTTGAAACCAATCTGGGGTGACATCAGGGTGACAGTTGGGAAGATGTGCGTTCGCCATGTTTTACTCTCTGAGGTTGGATGTACTGCTTAGTACACATCATCTGGTATTTTGAGGAATCTGACGATATATATGTAATCTTACAAATGTAAGCGACAACGCCCTGGTAGTGGTCTAATTTACTACCTAACAACGAACGAGCTAGGGTTCCCACTTGGCAATAAACCTAATTGGATGGATCATACTTGCTCTCGTCAGCATCTATATATAAGTAGATAGGGTACCAATCAAGCTTATAAAAAGCTGTCTGAAGTAATCGTCCGCTTACTATGGCTTTCTACGACGAGTAGCAGGACTTTCTTATCTTAATTAAAGTAAATTTGACCTTGTTAACATTTTTCTTAGTTGTTACTTCGTTAGAATAGAAAATTTAGATCCTCTATTTTTTGCATAAAAGTAACCCACTCTAAAGACCTTTATCTATATCCCACATTGACAGTACTGTTCAACTATTTGAAACGCTTTCTCAGACCATCTCGATGAGTGTAAACCTGTGCTAAGTGAAGTTGCGAGGTTGATAAAAAATTTCACGCTGCTCCCCTCACGCCATGCAGCCTGCAAGGCAAAATGCCATGCCAAACTTCGTATTCTCATATCTGAAAGTTTCTTAAAATATATTATCGTGCTGCCGACGAAAATATATGGGTGACAATCCTAACACTTCTCAAGGTATTATTAGAAGACTCTAGATATGGCTCATATAAAGTATCAGGACAGACCCGTTGCCCCTGTACCAGAAATTGTTCGATCTGAAGCGCTCGTCTTGCCGTTCCATGGAGCTCAAATCGTCATTGTGTAGGGACTCCGTCTTCAAGAATGCAAATGTGAAATGTTCTAAATAACAATAAGAAACCAGTTCTGACAGCCCATGACAGTCTCTAGCCGTATTATGCTATATTTCATAAGGCATTCGTAGGAATTTTGTAGCATAGGTCGTAGCCCTAGAAAGACACGTGACAGGAGGTCATACCAAATGAATGTGTTTATCAGAAGAGTTGTACTTGTTCGATTGGTGAAATGTAATGAATAAATTTGTGAAATGAGATCTTGTAATAAAGATAGACCAGCTTGTGAATGCAAAAACCAATTATCGCTAGCCCCATTTAAGAGCTTTGAGCCTCACATTAGTACATATTAATGTTCGAAAATATTGGAAGAATATTTATACTACTTACCTCAACTGAGAGAAGCATAAGGATACAGGCAGGGATCTGGGCAGACCTAGATATCGATCAGTTACTTGCCACATATGGAAGTCCCTTATACTTTGTTGTAGACCCTGAAGTGCTAGCACAAGATATTTTGGCAGCGCAACTAGCATTGCTCTTATGTACTGTACGCATTTCTTTTATGGACGGCAGATGAAGTGCGCTTAGCCCTAAAGCAGCATAGTACATTGGTTTCATTTCCATTAATGTTAAAAGTAGCCAGGCTCTTACCCGTCATATAGAGAAGGGTGATAAAGGGGAAACTGAAAATAAAAGACATCATCAAGGTAGTGCATGAATAAGTAAGCCTCACTCCAGATGATGTCGTTTGGAGGAGGACAAGATCCACGAGTGCTGTTCAGTGATGCAGCTGATTTATTGGTATCTCCATGGGGTGAAATCTGCAATAATTGTGACTGTTGGAAATCCTAGTGAAAATTCTGGTCATTGCCAGAAAAGCCGCTGGTGATTCGTGTTGTTCTGGGGGACTGCAGAGCAGGTGTGCTCCAGTCCATCATCTCAGTACGAAGGCAAAGAGGGTCGCTCTCGCCGGCATCGGAAAGCCAATTATTTGACTCATTGATCAGTTATTTGAGGGTTTGAGACCTTAGAGATGATACTTTGTGGCTATTCCGAATCATCGTGTTTGCTTCACCCTGATTAAGTGCTTGAAAATGAGAAGTGTTGATAATATCTCGAGAAGTCGGACTCGCTAATATCTCGGTCTCGCAGGAGCTTGAGTGTATCAAGGTCTCTGCTCTGGCTGTCCTTAAAAACCGCTTCGGGCGATAGAAATTCTTGACAACAATTTTCAACTCTGCAATCTGCTGCTTCTCCTTTGTAGCTCCATCCATCCAATCTGGCCTTGAGCCGTATCCTAAGCAAGCCAGCTGGAGTGAATTACATGTAATGCAGACTGGATGGGGATTTATCACATTTTATTTTCTAGTCCGACAGGTCTAGCACCTATTGGTGCTTCGTTCTGGCTTTTCCATGACGTGTTGAAAATTGGTAGGAAACGATTGGCTACCTCTAAAAGCCGGCCATTCAGCGAACGTTGCAATTTCGCCTCAATTAAATGTCCTCTCGTCTTTTTACAGTTGAAAAGTCATTGTTTAACGAATTTCTCGATCTGCATAATTGCAGTCAGCATGTCGGTCCACCGATGCCTCATTATTTCCCTACTCTGGTTTGGCGTCACAAGCCCCTGAACTTGATCCCCGGTCCGGAACGAAGTTGGCCTGCCCGCCACTCACTTCATCTAGTATAACATCTTACTTATAGGAATTATTATTTTGCTTGCTTTGACCTCTAGGTGACTTGGTATGACACAGGTTCATCGTCTCGTCAAGTAGAACTGCATTCAGTAAAGTAGGTACTTGAGTCTGTAAAAGCTTAATACTATGCTCAATTTCGAGGATGAGTTGTTATTGGTAGCAGTTACGAAGGCAGTTAACTTAGTAGAATCACCATTAATAAGAGTTTTCCCCCATATCATTAATTTTCATTTCCTTTCAATTTCACGCATTCAGTGTAATATAGACCATTTTTCTAATAACTACAATCAATGAAAACAGTGTTCGCTGTCAGCCTCAGTCTTGGAGGCGGAATTGGATAGCTACTTTAATTAAACCAAAAATATTTATAAATTAGCGAATCGCCTTCTTTTAAATTCAATAAAATAAACGGAGCCTTTCCACAACACTCGTCCCTACAAGGTGCAGGCCAAACTATCCAGTGAAATGCGGTTAACACGTGCTCTAAGACTTTAAATCACGTGCCTTTACCCTTTGCAGGTTAGCGGATACTCAGCCGTACCCCACTCACCACGCTGGTTATTGTCTCGCCAAGCCATACAGCAACACTTCAAACCGCACTGATTATTACAACTCATTTCTTGCCAATTATATATTCCGTGTCCCTATCTATTTAGAAGCGACGGTCTTGGAGGTTGAATCTTCGAAACAATATCTTGCCTATATCTGAAATGGAGAACCGCCCCTATGTACGACCGCCAACTCCACAGGCACTTCTCCACCGCGCACCCGACAAGCCAGATGCCGCCGATACCTCCCTTACCAAACCCAATAAGTACATTATTCTCCTCCTCGCACCAACTTCCGTTGCCGGAAAGGTCCAAATAGCCACCTCAGTCTCAAAATCCCTTTCCTGTCCCTTATTCCAGGGCGACAGCTTGCATGAGAGTAGTGCCAAAGCAGCAGCCGTGGGCGCGAGTCGAAGCGACGATGGCGGACAGGGAAGATACCAGAGGATGTGGATAAGTAAGATGACACGAACAGGTCTGCTCTTCCCGGAGGAATCGAGACCTGCGAACGAAGGGTTCTCTGGTTTCGGCAATGGACCGTCTTCAACATCGACAAGCCGGAGGGGATCAGGATCTTCGATTTCGAGCACGACTTCCTTCAGCGGTGAGTCTACAACTGGGTCCACAGTTTCCTCTGCTGTTGATGGCGGGAACCAATTCACAACCTCCGGCAGTATATTCGGCACAAACCAATATATCAACCGCCCCGTTTTGACAATCTCAGAGGAAGAAAGGTGCCGAACATTTAATCCTGCATTGATGGTTCTGACGCACCCGGAGCTGGAAGCGTGGCACAAAGACGCCATTCGTAAGGCTACAGGAGAATATGGTATTGGCATAATTTTTGTGCCTCTATTCAAGATTGATGCCGAACACAACGAATTGGAAGGGGAAATAACGGATGAATTGCCAGTGCTTAGACCCTTAGATCCGAGTAGAATAAGTGGATTCACGAGTTTCGATGCGCTTAGAGCTGCTGCAGGTGTTGAGGGTGGAAAAAAGTTGAAATATGGGAAGGGCAAGAAAGGAAATCTAGAGGAGGAGATGATCTTAGATGTTGATGTTGGAGGTATTGTTGAGGAGATTATTGAGGACGTTGTGAGGGGTGTTAGAGATGTAATGTTTACGTGAAAATCACGGTGGTAATAGTTGTACCAGCCAGCATACATACCTCGTACTTAGGGGCACAACGCCATAAGCGGTTTTCGTTTCAAGACTAACTCTGATTACCATGCGGACAGAATAAGCCGCAAATGTCTGATGTCGATGTTAAGGTTTTGACAGCAGCATCAACTCACCTCCGATCACCATGAAACTGCCTTTTGTAGTCTTCAAGATGCACGATTTTGGACCGGTAGATGTAGACTACGAGAAAGAAAATATATTGCAGTATTCCAGCCACACCGCAGAGCAACCCGAAGCCGACGTGTTTGCTAACTTTGCATTTCTATTTGACTTGTCATACCGGCCTCTGCGTAAAAATGCCTGGCCGTTAAGCCTCTGGCTCAAGGTTAATAATGTCCTCTACCGTGCTTCGAGCCGATGTCCACCAGTCATTCCACAGCGTCTTCGGCCAAATACTTTGTCGGGCTTAGAAGTATCGAACTTCACTATTGGATTAGGAATGCAATCACTGTCATCCTTGGGTGCAGGAGCATGATCTCGTAGTTGCGGGTATGCCTCATGCACTTTCACTGCAAGTAACGGACCACTAATACCCCCTGCTGCTTCGAAGAGGTCTCGCTCATTGCCAGAGATCTTGAGTTCTAAATATCTAAGATGAATTGTAGCCACATCTTCAACATCCTTATTCCTCTATTGGTCATATTTTATTTGGAGAAAAGGCCCTAAAAATGGGTAGTGAGGAGCGAAACACTTACATCGATATTGGGAATATGAACCCTGGTTCAGGAACATCAAATATAGCGTTAGAGATAATGGCCATTCCTCCTAAAGTATTCTTATCCGGCACATAACCATACTGAACACTGCTGCCACTGATGAGCGGGGCTAGCTAGTAGTGCGACGAGGTCGAATTCGGGCTTTTCTCTCTACGCCACACTCATGCCTTCTTGTGCACGATATATTGAAAGAGGTGAGGTTAATTCTACGGCAAAGTGAAAATGACGAGACTTTATACTCTATTGCTATACTCTACTATCAAATCCCCAGTAAGGTCCAGAAAGGCCAATAACTACTTTATACTTCTACTATTTATCTCTGAACTAGATAACTCTATTACTTTATGTAATAAATACTCAACAACCTGGCAGTATTTACTTCTGAGCTGTAATCGTAGATTGGGTTTTCCTTTCCTCCTTTACCATCCGTAGCCGATTGAAGGGACACCAGTTTAGCTGAAAGTGCCTGCCCCGTACCAAGTCTTCTGCTGACATAAAAAGATAGCATGAACTATGTTGGTGGCTAATGACCTCTTCGTAAGCCATCACTATTTCCTTGTAAGCATACAGCGCAATCTGAAAGCGACATCGTAGGGAAGAAGTAAGATTACATTTATTACAGTGTGGCTCGGCGCAGAGGAAGATGCCAGGTTGGTAGATCGAGCCGGCTAAACCGGCCTTCTGGTAGATAACTCTTCTGGGTTTGTGCAAAGGGTTATGCTTGGCCTTGTACTCTTCATCCTCGAAGCAGTTATCACAAATTACAGCAAACCAGCCAACTTCATCAGTACAATTCGTGCAGTCCCAGACTGCTCCGCCGATAGAAATAGCTGCAGATTGCATATGTTAGCTTCCGAGTCTCTTCTAAGTAATATTAAGCGAAGGGTTGGTAAGAAAGGAATATGGAGCTTACGCCTGTAGCAAGTACCACAGTGATTGGCCAAATTTGTGTCGTAACAGCACTGACACCCGTTTATGATCGGCGGCAGGTTTCTAAGGAAGAAAAGTGGCCCTCTAACACTTATCATCAATAGAGGGACGTCGGTATACTTTTCATGCTCTATTATATGAGCAATGAGCAGCTTGGAGGTCTTTAACCTCATGGACTGGAAGTTGTCGTTAGGTGCCAAATGGCATGTGAGGCATATTGCGAATTCGCATCGTGTACAATGCATACCAATCTTTACCTTATCAGTAAAACATGCGCACTTCTTCTGTGGGGTGTTTAATTCAGGCATATCTTTCATGTCTCTTATCGATTTCATCTTTTGTAAGGGATGACCTTTGTGAGCCGACGTGCAGGAATTGCAAAGGCGAAACCAACAGGTTAGGCATTCCCAATAGATGTCTTCAAAGTAGATGCCTTGAAATGTTAGTTACCTTGCAAGGGAATCTGGCGTATTGGGTATACCATTAAGGCATTCGCTACACATAACAGCTATGAGCCTTTTTGGTGATGGGGTTGGCGTTAAATTTAGCTCCGCGTGATCAACAGCTCCTAGCAAGCAATGGTTAAACATATTGAACTAGCAATCCTTAGATGAATTACCACCAGTACCTTCGTTTTCTTTCAACGTAGTAACACATGCAGTAGCCTTTTGCGTTACTTCTGGATCCCGAAGATACGTTCTTGTCCTCGCAGCAATCTGTGGGATCTCCTTGACTCGTCCAATCCAATCTCCCCTAAGCCATGGTAAACATTAAAACGAAAAAGTTTATTCGCCCGCACCATATCTTCGTGAGAGCGTAAGAATGCGCGAGCAGTCTCTTCAGTTTCTGTAGCGATACGCACTAGCTGACTGACTAAGGCTTTCAGATTGCCGTCAATCGCCTGGCCTGGGGCGCTGCCTGTGCCAATACTGATCAGGACTCTGTCCCTGTCTGGCCAGAGTTCTATGGATTCTTGAAGCACGAGCTCAATGGGATTGTTATAGTGCAAGGCCCCGTCAGCGTATTTCTCACCCATAGGGCCTATCGTGATAGGATCAAAGAATGATGAGGCTGCAGAGGTGGCTCGACCGGCTTCCCATATCTTTACATCAGTGATGTCACCGAACACCTTGGTATTCTCATAAGAGCGGAGAAGTGTAGGGCTGTTGTCGAATACTTGGGTTGCACAGACAAACCTATACATGATTTAACCTTGACGCCCGGGTCCCAGTTAATCTCACCATAACTTACACTTTGCACGAACCAGGCCGCAAGTCTTCCAGAAGAGCATCAACTTCCAAACCAGCGTCCTTAATCTTCTGTTTCAAGATCTCTTCCAACGGCTGTTCATCAAACTTCCCATTTACCTTCAGGAAATCGATCGCCTTTCCCGGAATATTTATCTGATGTCTTCTCGGCGTAAAGATTGCTTCCGCTAGTTGTACGTATGCCTTCTCGCATTCCGCCATGCTCATGCGCAATCGACCTAGCATTATCGCTAGCAAGCCTCCCGTGCTCGTTCCCGCAATGAGGTCAAATTCTTGCCATGGCTCCGTTGGACTGGCGCGTCCGCGATTCCAGCTCGTCATTAGTGCCCGCAGAATCATGAGAGAAGATAGGCCGCGCACTCCGCCCCCGTCGAGAGAAAGTAGCTTGAGCGCCCGCGACCCATTCTTCCGCTGTGTAGTAATGCGATCCAATGGGTTACGGTGTACTGTATAGTGGTTGCCGTGTCGGTGGGAGTTTAATAAAAAGATCTGAGCCATGTAAACACGCGAATTGTTCTGGCCAGGCGCGGCTTTCAGCCGCACTACTATCTGTCACGACGTGGAAAAAGCAAAAGCCTGTAGTGGGATCATGTCTAAAATTATGGAGGTGTAGGCCCTAAGTATTGTTACACCGCCTTCGCATTGGTTGCGCTGGAGTACGCTGTAGAGGAGTTTTGCCTGGCAGAGCTCAAAGGCGGTGTGACAATACTTAGGGCCAATGAAGTTAGATTATACACGTGATTGCGCGCCAAGCTCGCGTTGCTGCCTGTTCACCCGCGTTTCGTGACGCAACTCAGGCACGAACCAGCGTATATAGAATGCATCACTTCACTTCATGGTAGATGGAATTAAGTTTTTACTGCATCTTAGGCACTTTCAGCCATATTGTCCTCTCAGTACAAGCTTTATATCATCCCAATGTCTCTCACCCCTCAGAAGATCACAGTCTTCCTCTGGTTCGACAATAACCTTGCCGAGGAAGCGGCCCTCTTTTACACCTCACTCTTCAAAAACTCTCGTATCATAGAAAAGAACCCAATTGTAGTCAAATTCAGCCTCGATGGGCAGGAATTTTGCGCTCTCAATGGCGGACCCAAATACAAGTTTACTCCCGCCATCTCACTATCCATTTCCTGCGAGGACCAGAGCGAGGTTGACCATTTCTGGAATGCGTTAGGTGCCGCTGGCGGAGGAACCGATGTTCAGTGCGGCTGGGTGGCCGATAAATACGGATTGAGCTGGCAGATTGTGCCCAAGATCTTTCCTGAATTGCTCAATGACAAGGATAAAGAGAAGGCAGATCGGGCCATGCAGGCTATGTTGAAGATGGTGAAGCTCGATATCGAGCAGCTGAAGAAAGCCCATGCTGGTGAGGATTGATCTGAAATTGGAATTCCCCCCGGATACTTCAAAAGTTAGGAATATATGCTCCCCTTAACTGTAAAGCCGCATTGAATATTATTGGGCATGAAGTGTGCTATCATATCATACCATTTTCTAATAGTGGAGCGCTCCTCCTGCAACTGTGCAACTCGGTGAATTTTAGCCCGCAGTTTTCTCTCAGATCGCCGCTTGGTACCCAGGCCACAAGACGGAATGGAATCTTCAGGTATCAGCGAAATCTATCCGAAGGCGTAACTATGTCTGACTTATACAAGGAGCTTCAAAACCTACGAGTATAAGGTTATGCGGTGATCACTTTGCTATTATAATAATTGCTGCTACCACTATAATAGGAGCGAGAGGCTGGAACGGCATGAACACCTCTTCTCGCTTGACCTCCTACTCGTTTGGGATTGGAAAAGCCTCTACAGGAGTCGCAAGATCATGAAGCATGGGAAGACCTGAGAGAAATGAATAGTTAAGTACTGAAGTATTCAAAAACGGAGTTAGAAGCCTATTTAGAAAACAGACTAGAATATGGAATATGGGACTAATATTAGACGACTTGGAGGAGCACAGAGAGGCAGGGAAAAGTTTGAAGAAGCAATTAAAGACTACGAGATAGCGATTAGAGAAGAGAATCCGCGCACGCTGAAATGCTGATACGGCCCACGAACGAACGCAATATGGTGGTCAAGCTACTACTTGCGAAATATAACGTTAATCAGGACTTGAAAGACAGGCAATACGGTCAGACGCCACTATCATGGGCGTCTGAGCACGAGCACGAGGCTAGTGTACAGCACCTGCTTAATACAGGCCTGGTCAAGATCGACTCAAAGGATAGGTCGGTCGAACACCAATACTCTAGGCAGCTAAGAATGGATATATAGTGCTATAGTCAAGCTACTGCTTGATACAGGCCAGGTTGATGTCAACTTGAAAGATAGGGATTGTTTTACGCCGCTATGATGGCCAGCTGAGCGCGGGCACGAGACTGTAGTCGAGCTGCTGCTTGGCACAGGCAAGGTCGACGTTGAGTTAAAGAATAAATATTCTTGGAATCGGCTCTGGCTGGTGGCTATTCGAGGGCATAGCGGTGTATCAAATCTGCTGCTTAACATAGGCAACGCCGAGTCGATGGATAAGGAGGGTCGAACGCAGATCTGTACGGCAGCTAGTCATGGGCAGGAGGGTGTAGTTAAGCTGCAGTATGTTAGACGAGCAGGACCTAGCTGGTCTACAAATAATTTCCAACTATTATGTATAGAGAAGTAGAGCGGGTTGAATTTCAAAGTATGAACTTTATCTTATGTAAGTGCTAATATCAATACGATAGTTATGTGTTCGATATTAGACTTGCGCAGATATCATCTCATAGATATCTCTCTAAACTAGCCTTGAATTCTTCAACAGTAATCTGCCTCCCTCCTTCTGATATACGCAACTCGGCGGGGAGGAAAATTTTCTCGGTCGGATGGAGAACACCCTCCTCGGTGAGATGATTGATAGCGGGAAACTCTAAGGCGTCACCCACGCGCATTGCTATGATGGATCCATACCTGAAGACTTCTATAGCAAGAGTCTCCCCAACAAGTGAGGGAAGATCCCAAATCTTATGACCCCGTGGAAAGGATGGCTTTCTCTTATCTTCCTCGCTTTTTAGTACTGCTGGATTTTTATTCTTGTCCTCCTTGTCATCAGTAGGCAGCGATGGCTTACCTTGCTTACCGCCCTGAGCCATCGGCTTGTTCGGTCCATAATATGCAGTTGAGTATAATGTATGACCCGCAATGGTATGGAACTTTAACAAGGCCCGCAAATATCTCAGACCCTCTTCACTATCAAACAAGAACTCGTTAGCTGCCTGCCCCAATTCGGCGAACGCCATGTCCGTCGGGACGAATAGCGTGCTCCCATTGCCCGCCAATATAATTTCCTCCTCCAATTTAGTTAGGGAAAAGGCGCGTGCAAACTTCCCAAACCGCTCCTTTGGCAGCTGCGCAATGACTTCGCGTCTTGGTAGAGGGCATTTCAAGATGCTGTCGATTGTGTGGATGACACCATTGCATGCAAAGGTATCGAGCGAGGTCGCTTGAGCCTTAGTATTGATAGTCATCCCATGTTCAGTTACACAGAGACCTAGCCTCTGAGGGCCGCCGAGGGAGGCGGGCGATAGAAAAGTTGGGCACGAGGTAATCGTGGAGGCTATGATGCGTGAGAGGGATATGGATGCAGGGACGATATGGTAGCGAAGAGTTTCCTCTGAGATATCGCCATGGGGATATTCAGACGATTGAAATGCTTGGTTGGTAGGGGCAAATATTGTAAGCTCTTCACCTGCGGTGGTAAGAAGAGTGACAAGTGAAGGATACTTCTTTAGACATGAAGCTAAGATTGATGTTTTTTCTGAACTAGCTAGCAAGTCTAAAATTGTCTCTGTCGGAGAATATAAAGGTGGATTGGCCTGCGCCAAGATGAAATCAGATAAATTTTCATGCATGATCGATCTTTCGGGATGTAAATTATTCACTTATTTTGTGTTAATGAGAAGGTCCTCTGGGCGCGTATGTTGCGAAGTTGCAGTGATGGTGAGCGGTTTTTATATTGGGTCGGAATTATGCGGAATGAGAGGAGAGTCAAGACCTCATGACCCGGCGTAAGTCGGCGAGACCTGATCCTTACACCAGCAAAGGGCGACCGATGTAAGGTAGCCACCTTCAACTATCTAACATTGTACGTAGATGTTGGCAATCCCTCCGCCGCATTCTACCAATCATAAGACAAAAGGTGCTGGTATTTAGTTACGCGACTCTGCTCAGCCCCTATTGATGTTACGAAAATGCATACCCTTCGCCGTATTCTCGGCCAATCATGTCACCCCCGACGATTCAAATGCCAGATAATTTTGAATCACTTCTTTTTCGCGCTGCTACATAATTACCACTTCAAGCTCTACATGGCCACGCAGCCTCGAGGGCGATAGTTTGGTCAAATAAACACATGCCATGGATACATCAAAGGCCGTGTCAAATACCTCGACTCCCTCGATCTTCCCCCGGTTATGGATAGCTGTGAAGAAGTTATGCTCTAATCTATCCGCTGCGTTTCTCTTTGTGTGGTTCATCTCTATCGGCCCCTTGATTCTGATTCCTCTGGGTTGTGTCGTGTTGGCCGTTAACTTTCTATATCAGGCCTTCGTCTCTACTCCTCTGCGAAAGCTTCTGCGCGTCAGCCGCCGCACATCGCAGCTCAGGTTCGAAGCTCTGGGCTCTTCCTTGCAAGTGCCCATTATCGCTCAGCTCTCTTCTTCGGTCGATAAACTTCTCTGGTTAGTGCTAAATTCAGAAGCCGCCGATCATGTAGCCGTCACCAATCTGTCCATTAATGTTGCATTCCGCCATGCTGGTATGCGCTTCCAGAGATTGGTTGAGCATTTACTTGTTTCTGTCATGTTTCGATTACCGCTAAAGACTATCTATGTCGCATTCGCCGCGCTTTTTATGCTCGGTGGTGGCGGCGCGCTGTTTATCGCGTACCAATACTTATGGGGCGTAAAAGAATCTACTTACGCCGAGGATCAACGCCATGAGCAGAGACTCAAGCTAGAGAACAATGGATGTATATACAAGCCATTGCGTCCCGGCCAGATTCGAATGTTACACCTACAGGCTGGAAAGTTTGGTAGCCCTCTACTTTGCGAGCTCAAGACGTCTGAATTGACGACTTCTAAATATGAGTGCCTTTCGTACGTATGGGGCAATCCAATAATGGAACGAGAAGTACGTGTTAACAATGAACGGATATGGGTGACGCAAAACTTATACCATGCTTTGGCAAGCCTACGGTATGAGAAGGAGACGAGAGTTTTGTGGGTAGATGCGATATGTATTAACCAAGTCGACAATGCCGAGCGAGAGGCTCAGGTCCCTCAAATGCGTAACATATATGGATCCGCCAATCGTGTTGTTGTATGGTTGGGCACGACTCCTTTCGGATCAAAAAGGGCCTTTGAGATCGCCGGAAAAGACAACCCTCCTCACTACTATCACTATGGAACAGTCAGACTCGTTTCTCAGCTTCTCTCATCCCCTTGGTGGATCCGCATCTGGGTAGTTCAGGAACTTATTGTCGCAAAATCTGTTATCGTACAATGCTCAGAGACCGCACTTGAATGGGATCACTTCTGCCGCTTGGTTGACACGGCCATCCAAAGCCCATGTTTCTCAAAGACGGGCACACATATCCAAGAATATCATACTTTGAAGAGCCAAAGACGTTCCAAATCCCAAGACGTTCTGCAAGGTAGCCTTACGGACCTTCTCTACACGTTTCGAACCAGGCAAGCAACAGATAAACGCGATAAGATTTATGCCCTCTTGGGATTACTAAATATTGATGAATCACAACAAGAAGATACGACACTTATCCAAGCAGATTACACAACTGAGCCTTCGACCATATTTTCCGATTGCACTGCAAAACTTATTAATACCTCTAGATCACTATTTACGGTTGCACTTGCAGAATGTGTTAGTGACGGGCAGGAACTGGACAAGAGGCCCACCTGGTGCCCAAAATGGGATGAGTTGGGAAACGATTTCCGCGCTGTTCCATTCTGGATAGGAGGGAAAAGGGATGACGAGGGCCGCTGCCCTTGGATTGACTCTCAGTTCACTGCAGCTGGGGATATAACCGCACCATTGTGTGAAGTTCATTCTCAGAGAATAAAATTAAGTGGCTGGGCAGCAGATGAAATTGTGACAGTTGGACAAAAGACTGATATTTCACTATTTGATCTACCTGATCCATTCAACTTGGCAGAGATTCTGGCAGCTCTCGACGTCAGAGGAGACTGGATGAAGGCGATACTGAACTGGGAAAAGATAGCCAATATTCATGATGAAGAACCGACCGGCCCTACTGTGAGAGCTTTCTACGCGGTACTCAGTGCCGGGATTTATCGTACTGGGCGACCAGGTGATGCAGAGAATGAGCAATTCAAGAAAGTTATGCGAGCAGCCTGCTTCGGCCGCACGTTCTTTATCACTGCTTCCGGCCAATTCGGGCTTGGCCCAAACAGCACGGCAGTCGGTGACAAAGTATTCATCTTGCTCGGCTCGAAAGTCCCAGTGGTTCTCCGGCCTCTTCCAGCTCTTGGGTATACCGATACCGGCGTGTCACACCTGTATGTGGGACAAGCATATGTGGACACATTGATGGTTTACAAGGGAAGCATAAAGGAAGATATAGAGTGGGGACGACGATCCTTGGAGGATGTCTATTTAGAATGAGGTACAATAAGATGAAACTAGGCTCTATATTAGATTCTATAGAAAGTTGGATTTATAGATAACAGCTACAGATTAGTCCAAATAACAACTCGGCAATCTCCGAACTTAAACTATTCTGCACATTATTGTAATTAACAACACGATATCTTTTAGTTTTTATTCCTTGGACTTAAATATTCGGAACTGATATCATACACTTCATTATTAACCTAAATCCTTTCACATTAGAGGAGGCTGGCAAACACTACTAGTCAATACTGCATTGGTTCTCGGTGGTTTGTCACTGCAGTATGATTTAGGGTAAATCAGTACCGCCGTTGTACCCCGCATGTGCGGGGTTCCCATAAGTTCTAATACTGCCCACAAGGATATCAAATTTAACCGGTGCAAGGAACAGATCCAGATTACACTGTAGCTCCGGGAGATTTCAAGTGTTTAGTTGTCGAGCTGTGAGGAGGTAAGATTACAAGATATTTTGGACGAAACATCGTCTAATTGGTTACGAATATTTGCCCCATGCCAGGTAGTTGTAGTAAGATATGCATGTCGGTGCTTCATTTTATCTACCCGCGCCACACAAATATGGCTACGATGGCTTCAATGAACAAACGGCATTGTATCCGGTCTTTCTTCGTATAGATTGTAGATCGACGATCCCGATCTCACAGCTCAGTGATCACCGACATAAATTAGCCCCATGTCCCCTCTTGCCGTGCCTTGGTGTTGATTGTACAGAACTCGTCTCAGTTTCCTAGCTATCGTCACTTTCCATAATGTCTTCTCAACTGATTCAACTTTTTATCGGTGGTCTGTTGGCTTGCAATGGAGTGATTGGAGTTGCAGCCAAACCCACGCCTACTCACACAGCTCCGACCTATTCGTATAGCTCATTCTCCTATCCGCCAATGACTTCCGTTCGATATGCTACACCTTTGAAATCTCCAGTCACATATCCAACGCCATTTGCACCTCCATTTAGCAAAGTTTCAACGCTACTAAATACCAGCATCAAATACACGACATATTCTTTAAATCCGGAGGCCACCGCGACTAATGATGGGCCATACGGCCAAAGTGCATACGCCGCAATGTGGGCGAGTGCTAGCCTCACATATCTGGATAGTCCTCCATTTACGACAACAGTTTCGCCAACCACGATTCCTCAGAGCGAGTTGGCCTTCCCTCCCACTCTCCCGGTGGTCCCCGCTGACAATGATGATACCACCAAATTGGCACTCCCAGCCGGATTTGTCTGGGGCGTTGCCAGCAGTGCTTGGCAGATCGAAGGTGGTCTCCAGCTTGAAGGGCGAGGACCATCCGTTGATGATAGCATTGGCGCTCTTCCTTCAACAGCAAACGATTCTAACGTAAACGCAATGTTCTACTACGTTTACAAGCAGGACATTGAGCGATTAGCTGCTATCGGAATACCTTATTTGTGCTTCTCTATTCCTTGGACTCGTGTGGTTCCCTTCGGCACTGCTGGCTCTCCTGTCAACACACAGGCACTCGACCACTATGACGACCTTATCAATACGGCTCTCGCGCATGGGATAACACCGATCATCACTATCCTCCATTATGATCTTCCGACATCTGTTCCCTATAGCGACCCCAACTTTAGTGACCATTATCTGTACTATGCCAAGCAGATCATGACCCGCTATGGAGACCGCGTCCCGTATTGGGTATCTGTGAACGAGCCTAACCTCGAGCCCGCGAATAATGCTCTAACTAACATCCTCATTGCGCATGCCAACTTGTACGATTGGTACAAGAATGAGCTGCGAGGTACTGGAAAGATAACGATGAAATTCGCCAACAATCTTGCAATCCCGTTCACCGACAGTCCAGCTGATGTCGCCGCAGCACTTCGTTACCAAGACTTCAGTCTCGGTATAATGAGCAACCCCATGTTCCTAGGTCAACAAATCCCCTCCACCGTATTGCACACCACTGGAATACAAATCGACGCACTCACAAAAGCTCAGCTCAAGCTGATCCACGGCAAGATTGATTTCTTTAGCTTTGACCCTTACAGCGCCCAATACGTCGCGGCGCCTCCCGAGGGCGTCGAAGCCTGTGCTGCAGACCCCACGAATCCGCTATGGCCAACTTGTGTGGTTACTAGCAACATTGACGCCAGCGGGTGGCAGATCGGCGACGCCAGTTCCGTACCATACAGTTTCATTGCTCCGCAGTACGTTCGAGCGCAGATGAATTACGTATGGAATACATTCCGGCCGGCTGGTGTGCTGGTGGCGGAGTATGGATTTCCTAAGTTCGGGGAGAATCTAGAGCCACTGGACGCGCAGCGGTACGACCTGGAGCGATCTATCTATTACCGGGCGTTCCTGACCGAGGTTCTGAGAGCGGTGAATGAGGATGGCGTGAATGTCATGGGTGCGCTGGCGTGGAGTTTCATTGAGACGAATGAGTTTGGTACGTTTGATAGCCATTACGGTCTTCAGACGGTCAATCATACGACGTTTGAAAGGACGTATAAGAGGAGTGCGTTTGACTATGTCGATTTCTTCCATACTCATGTTCCGGGTTCCTGAGTTGCCCCGGGCTTGGAGTTTAGAGTAGCTAAGAATTAAAGCAGGAAGAGGCCCATGGTAAGGGTTAATATATAGGAGGGGGGGATAGCATTACGACAGAACTGTTGTTCCATACGTGATATTTTTCACGGTGTGAAGTCTTGAAGATGGGCTGCCGATATAATTTACAAGCAGGTACTTGCGTCATAGGAGACCCAGTAATGATCTTCCGCTAGTGTAGTGCGAATTCAATTTTATATCCATAGCCTATGCCAGTTTTTAGTTCCTTTGCTAATGAACATCGGGCAGGGAGCCGGGGCGGGGCGGCAGAACATGGCACACGAGATGAATTGTGTTCTATTCAGTGTTACAGTCGAATAATTTGAAAGGCGCCTAGAAGTTAAAGAGAGTGGACTATCGGTCCATGTATTATGGTGTGCTACTACTATATTTCTATCTAGCTTATTTCCTTTATACCTAGCATGTAACAACACTGGACGATTCACACGACCTTACAATAGAAGTCACTGCTCTCTTTCACGTGCCAATAAACCGGCAGTCACATGACATCCAAGCGATATCTCGGAACAACACACTCCGAAGGGAAGCGGCAGTCACCCGCAACCCCACCGGAAGTCAAGACCCCCGCCGGGAAAGCGAATGGATGTTTGGACTGCCGCCAATCCAGCTTTCTTTCTTGGAGGGAAGAGGGGAAGAGTTTCTGTCAGCTGCTCATGCGGCCAATGGCTGGAGAAGGCAGCTCTCCCTGCCGTTTCCAAATCGCTCCGTCGTCCCGTAAAGCCGATCAAGCTCCAAAGTACGTGAAAAGAGCCCGCCTCTCAACGAAAAACAGTTGCCTCTTCCCGCCCAGAATTGTGGCAAGGGCCATCTACGCCCAGTGACCCTAGCTCCCTCGGGATCGCACCGGACTGGTGGGTAAACCAGAGAGGTCAGCTCATAACCGCACGTATCACCTTTCGATTAGATTTAGGCACAACCGGTTATTTGGCTTCTTGGCTTGAAATGACTTCGGGACTCCCTTAGCGCAAGCTATTTGCTTGACGTGTGATGCTGCTAGTGTTATTGGATCTGAGTTCGCGATGTTATATACTCGGAGCTATCTTTCTTCCCTCAGTAGCTGACGAAGCTATTCGCACTTGTTTGTAATCTTCTAGCTGTCGCATAGGTGTGGACTTGGGGATTGCCGCAATGGCAGATATCAATTTCGAAAAACAAGCCGCCAACCATGTCGAAGACACTCTCGGCCAGGGTGCCATCGTCGACGCCAAACATGCCTCCGATGAGGAGCACGCGCAGACGCTATTCCAGGCGCTCAGTGCCAACCGCAAGGCTGTTTTCTGGTCTATGTGTATCTCCATGAGCATTGTCATGGAAGGGTACGATACTATTTTGATGGGTAACTTTTTTGGGTATCCCCAATTCGCAAAGAAGTACGGTAAGGATTATGGCGGAAAGATTGGATATCAGGTTTCAGCGCCGTGGCAATCGGGCTTGAATATGGGCAGTACCGTGGGGACTGTTTTCGGTATGCCATCTATGATTCATCAAAATTTTCGGAATTCTTGCTGATTGTGCTCGTGGGTAGGTGGTATTTTGAATGGCTATCTCGTATCTAAGTACGGATATCGCTATGTCATGATCGGCGCGCTGTTCTTCATGAATGCCTTCATCTTTATCGTCTTTTTCGCCAGCTCCCCGGCTGTTCTGCTTGTGGGTCAAATCTTATGTGGTTTCTCCTGGGGAGTGTTTGCTATTGTCGGTCCCTCATACGCGTCAGAGGTTTGCCCAACTAACCTGCGAGGTTATCTGACGACCTACGTCAATCTCTGCTGGGCTATCGGTCAGTTCATCGCCGCGGGTGTCCTTGAAGGGCTGATCCACCGTCAGGACCAATGGGCATATCGTATTCCATTCGCCATACAATGGATCTGGCCCCTGCCCCTCATGGTCGTATGCTTCTTCGCTCCCGAAAGTCCCTGGTACCTTGTTCGCAAGGACCGTATCGACGATGCAAAGCACAGCCTACGTCGCTTGGCAGGAGATAAAACTGAGGAACAGATCAATGGTCAGATTGCTATGCTGGTTCATACTTCGAGTATTGAAAAACAAATTGTCTTTGGTACCAATTACTTGGAATGCTTCAAAGGTGTTGACCTGCGCCGTACCGAGATCTGCTGCCTGGCGTTCGTAGGCCAGATCCTATCTGGTAGCTCATTTGCCTACTCACCCAGTTACTTCTTCACTACTGCAGGCATGAGCTCTGATCACGCGTATCAGCTCAACCTGGGTGGAACAGCAATTGCTTTCGTTGGCACGATCCTCTCCTGGTGGCTGATCTCCCATTTTGGACGAAGAACACTCTACGTGACGGGCCAAGGCATTCTGTGCGCCACACTTATGATCATTGGGATCATCAACTCTGCCACCTCAGCAAAGAGCGCCATCTGGGTCCAAGCCGGGTTCTGTATCTTCTGGCTCTTTATCTACTCCCTAACCGTCGGCCCCATCGCCTACGCCATCGTTTCCGAGACATCCTCGGTTCGTCTCCGCCCGCTTACAGTCTCACTCGCGCGCACGTCATACCAGCTCATAAATATTTTCTCCCAAGTTATCGAGCCGTATTTCATGAACCCAACGGCGTGGAACGCCTCTGGCAAGACGGGTTTCTTCTGGGGAGGAACCGCATTGTTGACTTTCACGTGGGCGTATTTCCGCCTTCCTGAAGCCCGCGGCCGTACTTATGAGGAACTGGATATTCTGTTCGCGCGAAAGGTTTCGGCACGGAAGTTCTCGTCTGAGCATGTCGATGCATATGAGACGCAACTTGTGACTACTGCTGCTCCGCAGGCTGAGGAGAAGAATTAATTATCTCCTGAAGCAACTGTTTCCGGTGAATTGATTATTTTAGTTTATAATCCATTTTTAGTACCAAATGGTATTGTGACTTGATATAACGTTTTTGATCCTGTAAGAGCCTGTGATATAACCTTTTATTATCACATCGATCTCCATTTGTAAAATCTCGCAGCTCTCTTTGGAGGCTGACATCTTTGCACTGAGCTTGGGTCGAATGAGACTATCGCGTCACCAATATTCCCATTCATGGATTCTTGCTTTAAACTTCCTTGTTATTGGAATGCATGAAATAAACCAGGGCTGGATATGACGCCCAATATCTGCCGATGAAATGTAGGTAGAGCTTATTGAGAGGTCCTATCCTTTGAAACCTGATGCATAGCAATGCATATGGAAATGTTCTCTGAGTTATGAGTTAATTGGGCCTCAAAGGCGGAGTCTCGTTACCTGCGTCTGTTTGTTGTCGGACAAGCGAGCGGCTTCATGGAACACGCGGGACTCGTGCCGAAGTGTATAGCTCATATTCTCCACCAATCTCTTACTTATTTATGATTACTTCTCATCCCGTGAAACTCAAAATTTTGTGCTAAATAAAGGCTTTTATTTAGGTACTCTACCACAGTGATGAGCTGTCGATTAAACTAAAAAAATAAAATGAAGAATTCTGACTGGACTCTACTCCACCTCCAATTATTGTTGGTATATTTAAAGTACTGTATAACAAGTCAATCCCCGCTCGCTGAATTTCTTCTCGTTGTACTAAAATGTCTTATTGTATTTTAAGCAGCTACGTTTAATAAATGTGGACACTATGTTGAATATGTCCGCAGCGACTGAAAAATAAATAATGCGACAGATTTGCAGGCTCCGTATAGTCAGCCTTACTCTTTCACGTCATCCCTCTTCCACCAAGTCTTATCGACATCTTCTCCACGCTTTCCTGGATCATATGTCTTCCACCATGTCTTATCAACATTCTCTGCCTGTTTCCCCAAATCATGCCTTTTCCACCATGTCTTATCAACGTCTTCTGCGCGTTTTGTATCTAGTATTCCATTTTTAATCTTTTAATCCCTTAAAAGGAGTTCGAAACATACTGTGAGGAGCAGCAAGTACTGCCATGCCAGCCGCTGCTACAAATATAATAGACAATTTCATTTTAGACCGGTAGATATCGAAGATTGTTTTGAATATAAAGCTTGTTTCACAAATATGTATATATCCGTGTGTGAATAGGTGGGCTACGTTGAATACTTCAATTCATATGCTATGAGATCGCTATATCATAGCCTACGATGTTCCTATCTCAGTAGTCTTGTTGATACCCAACAGTTTTATGTATAACCCTTGCTACACTAATCACTAATTCCTGCTGACATGCTGGAAATAATATATTCTTTATAAGTTTGACAAACAATTTGAAGGAGGCACAACGCTTAGACAAGCATTTGGGAAAGATATTGAGGACGACGATGATGAGGCAACGAGACGTACGAAAATAGAAGCGCAGATTACACGTTATGGGAGAGGCAAGAGCACTACTTGGGAGTGGACAGATGACGGCCTTGTTGTAAACCATAGGATACCTGTTATACCACGGAAATGTTTCCACTTCCCAACCCTATTCTGATGTAAGCAGCGCCGCCTTTGCTTAGGCTCGGCTCAGGCCTGGCTCAGCTTTGGCTCAGGTTTGCTAGGCCTGCTCACCCTATTCATATTGCTTACTAGAAATCAACAACTTTTAATGAGGGGCCTTTTTAGGGCCCTCTTCCCTAGCTAGGGATCCCAAATATCTATCTACCCTGCCTAATCTAAAATTAACCTTTCCTTCTTTCCTCTCACCATGTTCACCTTATATAACCAAGAGGGACATCTCCTGCCATCGTGTCTCCCCGCCTTTGCGTTAAGCCAAATTAAAAATATACGTTCCCATTTGGAAGGCTTGGCAACTGGTTGTGTAGTATATATATATATTCCTATTGAGGCAGAACAGTGTTTTCTTAATTGACCTGCTCGATGGAATATAATCGGCCGTATGCGACCCTTTGCGAAACAGACACGCGCAAGCTGTGGCGGTGCCATTGGTATATTTGCCCGTTGGACAAACTACTTTACCTGGGCGGCCAATCTCATGCGACCGGGCAGGGGGCTGTTAAACAATTACTGAAGCAATATGTAGGTGATCAAAGCGCCGGGCACTATTAGCCCCTACCTAGCAGCCTGTTATTCAGGCCCTAGGCTTACTAGTTTCAGTGAGGCAAATTTCATAATACCACATGAAAAATGCTATGGGGGCAGGCAAAACCCCCCTTGGTCGACGAACCATGCAACAGCAGTGTTTCGGCAAGCGCCCTTGCCAGGACCAACAATCAGGGTAGAAATTAGAGCTATTAAATCCTTTCAAGGACGTCTTCCTCGCTATAATAATTTAGAACACTCTTTGCAGCCCAAATGTCGCAGCTAAACTTTAACCCAACGGCCCAAATAGCCTCCGGAGAGGTTGTCATAGATCTGAACTGGTTACCGACTCCGGCTCTCTCAGCCGATGGGACACCAGAGAGTCCACAAGCGTCAATACTGCTATACAAATTCCTCCCTTTACCACCAAACAACCAGCTCATCAGAATTCTAGATTTAGACGCGCCTCCAGGAAGACCTGTCGCACTAAAAAGTCAAGCTCTGACTGGCACCCTCCGGGTCGTCTCGCTATCAACTTGCCCCCGATTCGCGGCGCTTTCATATGTTTGGGGAGAATATTCTTTTCCACCAGACGTTATATCATGCAACAATGGGGCCAATCTTAAGATCACGGCCAACTGCAAAATGGCCTTATTAGCTCTAAGACGTCAATTCGGCGCGCTTACCATCTGGGTGGACGCTATCTGCATTAACCAAGAAGATGCCGGCGAAAAGCACGACCAAATCCCACTAATGGAAGAGATATATACCTGGGCACAGCCTGTTTTCGTCTGGCTAGGTCCTGATGACCTGAGCTCGCGAAAATCGATGAAGTGGTTGCGCAAAGCTTCGTCTGGATCGGTCGTTGATTTGTTAGTGCGTTCGGCTTGCGCCCCAAAACTTACGGGGCGGCTCGGTTATAAGGTTGCAATTATTAGTTCCATCATGGGATATATGTCGCACACATACATTGATCTGTTGTTGTACTTGATCCGTAAGTGCCCCCGTAACCGAAAGTTGCCATTAGCTAGAAGCTCATGCATAGCAGCAATTATTGGATGCCTGAAATACAAAGACTCCAAGCCACCTGTACGGGACATTGATTCACTATTTGATCGGGACTGGTTCCGGAGAATCTGGACGTTCCAGGAGGTGCTGCTCGCATGCGATATTGTAGTCGTTTGTGGCAACACCAGACTTACCTGGGCTCAATTGATGGCCGGACTTGACACATTTTATAAGGAATCAAGTGGATCTCTAAACATCAATACGGCTAGGGAATTGCTAGAAGCATGGATGAAAATACCTCGAAGCACTCACTGGAAAGGAAAAGAGAAACAGAGACGATTGCAAGACGTCAATACGGCAGAAGCATACCGCGAGAATGGTTTGAAGTTTGTCTCACAACCTCTGGTCTACGTCCCATTGAAAGTCTGGCAACTCTTCGTAGACGCAGCAAGAGGGTACACAATCACATATCCTGCCGTCATTATCATAGGTCTGATCTTGGAGTCATCTCGCGGCGTGGACTTCGACATATTGGAGGTTCTAATGATCTCGGCCTACTTTGCACTGATAGGTGCTGCTGGAGCAGTACTGATTCCTTGGGGAAACACCAGAACCTTTGACCGCTGTCGTTTTTCTTTCAGATTCGGTCGGAAGAGTGGTAACCCTAGCCTCGATAACACAAGTGTCATTATCCAGGCGATCCGAGAACGTAAGTCTTCCGAGCCCCGAGACCATGCTTATGGCACTTATGGCGTACTTCGACGTCTTGGCGCCACGCTCACCAAACCAGACTATTCCAAGCCTGTTGGACAAGTCTACTTTGAATTCTTTCTCGATCTGCTTCGCTGGGACCCGACTACAATTCGTCTTCTGCTAGATACTGGATGGAATCAGCTCCCAGATACACCTTCTTGGGTGCCTGATTGGAACGATGGTTCCCTTCTCAGGTTGAAGCATGAAGATGTCTACTACAGGGGTAAAACGTCAGAGACGAAACCGAGCCCACAACTTGGGGGTATGAAAAACGTGTATCCAAGGCCGATAATAAACCCTGATTATGTGCCGAAGGTTTCAGTCCAAGATAACAAACTTACTGTAACCGCACAATGGGTAGAAATAGTGCAGTGGGTCTCAGGTCCATTTGGCTCTATCGACATCGAATTGTTTTTAGAACAACCTGAACATTTTTCCACGGTATGGGGACAAATTTTCTGGTTGGTGCAATGGTCCTTCAGCTTTCGAAGGCTCCTTCGCGATGAGATAGCCGAAGGTGGCGAAGGAAGAAATGGCGAGGATGAAGAAGTCGGCCCAAGTGACAACTGCCGTACGTTTAGTGAAGCGATTTCCACGTCAGAAGCTGTTTACAGTGCTCTCAGCCTTCCGAAAGATGTTTGGTTCGACTGCCGGGACAAATACGAGCGAAGCTGGGTGAGGGCTATTGGTTACATGTTTCCTGCATTCGTTCGAATACAGAATCTGGACAGCACACATCGTCAGGAGATGATACGAGATTGTATTTGTAACAATGAAGATGGTTACCCGTGGGAGATCGAGTTGCGTGGCATTGAGCCCACAGGACGCGAGGCGCTTGAAAGCGTTGTTGAATTTATCAATGGCACGCTTGTTAACGGAAGGAGACTTTTCACCGCCAATAATGGTATTCTAGGATGGACACCTATGGACACGAGAGTGGGAGACTTGGTCACAATGATTGAAGGCGTTTCACGGCCTCTGATTTTGCGCAAGGTAGAAGGTTCTACCACTTGTATTGAGTATAACGTGATTGGGCATGCCTTTACTCATGATGAATGGGTTCATCGAGCCGAAAGGTTTGAGACACATAACGTGGTTTTAGTTTGATGTTTGCAATACTTATTAAATCGCGGCTGGTATTTTAATGGATTCCATTTGTGGACACTTGTGTACAGACTATGCGCTGTTCATATACAATGATTCGTGAAGAGAGGATGTAGTTGACATGAAACTGAACGCAGGCGCCTGCGGGAAGCATCAATTATTTAATATTATAACAGGCGTAGAGCCTAAACATTATTATTAATAACCATTCCCAGCTTATAGAGTAAAGCAAAACGGGATTAGTTAAATATGACGGGTCAGCCAGGACGTAGCTGAAACGCTGATATCACGTGGTAGCGCACTGGTGATTCAAGAATGTAGGATATAGGGGTCGGCTTCTGCCTGCCCTTGGCGTGGTTTTGCCAAGTCTCTGGACGCTCTCTGCTGTATGTTATCCTCCGATAGCCAATATCGTTTTGTGCTGTACTCGTACGCCACCTCTTTCAAGATCAGAAATGGAAGCCCTGGAAAATTACTAACCCTAAGCCCAACGGGCTGCTTAAGATGCATACTGTCGAGACACATCAGTTGAGGAAGTGGGGAGAAAGAGTTTCATAATTGGCATTGTATATGCAAAGCTATGACAATAGTAGAAGCTACTCGATATATCAATACTCTTCACAGGGCTGGAGGTAATTTATAGAGACCATCCAAGAAGATTGGATTGAATATATAGAATGTAGCACTATGAAGCAAGGTTCGACTATCTGGCCTTTATATGAAATCATACAGAGAGCTCTGCAGTATGGGGTACTTGCTAGAGAATAGCTTTAAATCATAGTTTGTTATTCACTCATGTAGTCAGCGAGTCGAAAGACGATATGCTGCATTGATGGCCAAAATATTTTATATATATAGGCTAATTGTGAAAATAGACTTTGATATATTTGTTTTGCCGGCCTCATATATGACAGCGGGTGTTGCCTCGTCTCTGGTCGTAGCCTAGGAGGGTTCATACTTTTCCAGGAGAGATAAACATGTCGAGAACATTAAATTCTAGCCTCCGCAGCCTTGATCACATTGATCATTTCTTGCCCCCTTTCTTCGCGAACTAAATTATCTTCGAGAATCTTAAAAGCTCGTCCCATTGTATGCGGTGTGATGGAGCTCACATGTGGCGAGATAAAGACATTCGGCAAAGTCCAGAGCTCATTGTCTCGTGGGAGGGGCTCGGGTTCGGTGACGTCAAGGGCAGCGGCCAAGAGACCACCACCTGTAGGACCCTTCTTCAAAGATTTAATTAACGCCATTTGGTCGACTATTGTACCGCGAGAGACGTTGACTAGGAATGCCGGACCACTAGAATTTATTATGTCTAGCTCTTCCTCTCCAATCAAGTGCTTTGTTGACGCTGTTAGCGGCAGAGAGAGGACTAATATGTTCAAGTCTTGGGCGAGAAAAGCATGCAATTCTGCCTTAGATTGGCCATGAAAATATGCCTCTGGAATTGTACCATCCGGGTCACCAGAGCCAGGCTGGTACCAGTTCTTATCTTTGCGATCGGTTGCAGTAAGTCGCGGGCGGGAGTTGTAGACAATGACATGCATACCAAAAGCCTGCGCTAAACGGGCCACTTTATACCAGATGAGTTAGTAAAGATATGCCAGTCTAGATGAAGAGTCATTAACCTTGTCGACCGATTGATCCATACCCGATGATGCCAAGCTTTTGCCCGTCGAGACTAGTTGTAGGCGTAGTAGGTCCTAGTCTACCCCAAATCTTCTCGTTCTGCCATGCTTTCAACAGGGGTAATTGACGGACCTGTGAGAGAATAGATCCGAACACCCACTCTGCGACAGAAATGGCTGAGCCACCAGTGGAAGTGGTCACCGTGATATTTGGATTGCGGAGGGCGGGTTTGTGAGCGACATGATCGATACCGGCCACATTGAAATGAATGTAGCGAAGTTTAGGAGCGTCGATGGGATCGGGAACAACACCCATTGTCATCAGGATAGTAGTTTCACGTAGGATTTCTATAATTTGTCAGGGTAGTTAGAGAATGACTGGGTTCCAAAGGCTTCCAAATTCAACAGCGTTGATACATACCGGGTGGGATATACATATCCTGCTTATAAAATGCTTCGGGAGGTGCCACTTCATGACGAAGATATGTAATTTTTAAATCTGGTAAAGCTATCTGAATTCTTTGTAGAAGAGGCTTTGGTTCGGGAATGGGGAGCGTTAAAAGGAGATGCTCCATCATGGAATTTATCAGGATAGTAGTCTCTATGGTTACTCGAATGAAAAGAAGTCTATGAGGTAGTAGATGCAAGTTCAAATACGAAGAATATTCTGGTATATAAATATATGCTCGCCAGGTGCCAAGAGTACCGTGTATACTGAGTAGCTGCACGATACCAAGTATCAGTTCTTTGTCAGCCCTTCTTAAATATGTAACTATAGCTGATTAGTCGGGAGCCACATTGACAAACCTCGGTTATTTATTGTAGCAAAGTGGGATCATGCTCAGTAATCGAAACTCTATGTCGTGATTCTATAATGCCTTGCAGATTAGCTCGTACTAGATTACTCATACATTATTTTGTAAGCAACTGTACTGTAGAAATATACTAATAGAGACTTCGAATTCCGTTTACTGCTCCATCACAAAAGCCAAAACCTCTCTATCCTGGGAACCTCGACCACCTCCCCTTCGTTGTTTCCTTCCCTCCTAAGCCACTTCTTCGAGATAACTTCCTTGAACTCGCTCACATTGAGTTTCTCTTCAGCGATCCTCTAGGAGCCCCCAGTGTCTCGTTGGTGTGTCCCTCCAACTGGCTTCAAAGTGACGTCCAAATCAAGAGCCTCGAATACAACGGCTCTAGCTCTTCTCGCTCCGTCGGCAGCGTGTTCAAAACTTTATGTCTGGCAACCTGTACTACATTATTACTTGAAGATCGTACCGCACTATCCCCAGGACACGACCGCATCTAGATTCGCGAAATCAGGAACCCACTTCCTATCAACGTCAAACCTCAACCCACCTGCCATTTCATCTTGAAAGGCCACTGCGCACATCTCATAATCCCTCCGGTTTCTAGAACGCGGCCCCGATGGTTCGGGACAAGGTAAGTAGTCGATAAGCCGCAGATTGTTATTCGCACTCATGTGGGAGTGGTATCAGATCTGCACCACTAATACGCGATATTGCTTGTACAAGAAGGGTGGGGCATCTTTCTGTACCGCTGAATAGAATTTCAGAATGTCGTCGAAATCCTAGCCTAGTTCTCTCACCAGCGGCATTGAGTTTGCGGAGCTGATGGAGGCGAGCCACAGAGAGATCGATGGCGGTATTCTAGAAAGAATTTTCGCCTGATTCCGGGTGGAGGGCTCCGACTTATTGTCGTTTCCTACAGCGCCTTCTCATTTGCCTATTGACGACGGCTTTAGAATCACGTGTGTTACACCAACAGAGCAACTCCATCCTTGAATTTCAATACGTCTTCGTTCGCAAACATTGAATTCATAATCTCCAGACGTGCTTGTCCTTTCTCAATTTTACACATCAGCCCCTCCGCTCCAACCATGTCTAGCACTCTTTACGACGGAACCATCGTGGTGGCGCAAGCTATCCTCAACAGCCTGTCCCACATCCTCCACCAAGCTGAGCAACGCCCAAATGCTAGCTCTCTGTTAGACGCCCGTTTATACGAGGACATGTACCCATTAGCCGATCAAGTCCGCCTCGCCACCCAGTTCACAGAGAATCTGGGCGCAAGACTGACCGGTCGGGAGCCGGTGACTTATGACCGCGACCTCACGACATTTGCCAAATGCTACGAGCGCATTGAGACGGTGCTGAAAGGGCTCAACGAGGTCGACAAGAACATCGTCAACCAACGCGGAGACATAGTGGCGACTACTCAGTTGGGCCCAGATAAGACGGCTGAGTTGAATGGCGCTACATATGCCCATAGCGTAGTCTTACCGAATGTCTACTTCCACCTTGCTACCGCCTATGGGATTCTGCGAAAGGAGGGAGTACCACTGGGTAAGCGGGATTATTATGCCGGCTTCTTTCCTCAACATTTCGCTGGAAGGAAGTAGGAGAGGAACCTTCGAAACCGTGAAACAGATATTTATGACTGTGAGACCCCTGATACATTAGAGTGGTCTTGTAACTCGTTATATTGGAGATTGGGATTAGATTCTGTTTACACGGTTCATGGCATATACATTAGAGTATTGCCGATGTCCATGACCAAATAAAAGTAAAGCTTGTGCATTGCCAACGGTGCCTTGTTCCTCTTGATTCGCCTGTTTATACAATGTGAGTGCGCACCGGGATGCCAATCGGTCCAGGTGTTCTTCAGCCAGGGCTCTCGTACGTTAATCACATGCTCCAGCAGCTCGACCGCCTGCCAATCTACCCGTCTGCGACGATATTGCAAGGCACTGTATATAAAATGAGGTCTCAAACCGCCTGTTGAATAGTGAGTAATAGACAGGTACAGAAATATAAATACCGGTAGACGGCGGCGTTGGTGAGTCCCGTATTTAGTGTAGGACCTTACTAGGAAGATTATGTGGTATTTAGTCATAAGGTGAGTGTTAACGGAAAAACCTTGTTTCTGGCTACCCAATGTCGTTTCCTTTAACATCGTGCCTAGTTAACTTGTACCATGTCATTAGTTGCCACTGGTGGTGCTTATGTTATCTTGCACATATAATTGCTTACTCAAACCAGCATGAATATCCGCCCCAGATCCGTCTACTCCTCTCTTCCAAAACCATGTCCTTCTCAGAGAAATGACCAAGGCGAATACACAGATCCACGCACATAACTTTGTTCCCATGGCATGGCCGTAGTTATCTTCCCTCCGCCCGGAGCCAGGGCTGACTCCGATGTCTAGCTTCCCAAAAAGCAGACCAAAGTCTAGATCACGGCGATTCACGATTGCGACTGCGCTCGGCCTCAGTCGGCTTATATGTAGGATTATTTTCATACACAACGGGTGTAATGTTGAGCCTATTCTCTTCGCACTTAGTCGGAGTTCACTCGACAGTTATGTGCCGAGTATAAGCGACGAGCAAAGAGAGGCAATGATCTATTCTTTGGATGACTCTTCTAACTGTAGTACGGATTATGATTTCCATCTGTGACATGGATTGCGAATAGAATTTGGGAGAAGATTCTTCCATATAAAGAGCAGAACACGTTAATCGGAAGCAAGCTTAGATATAAAAACAAAGGAAAATAATCGAAATTGATCTCATAGCACGCGTTTACAGACACCTTGAGCAACGAACGCTAAAGGCAATATTCACTATAATTTTAATCGACAAGTCAGCAAACAGCTGTGCATAACTTTTTGACATCGAGAGATAACTTGAAGTTCTTCCATTTACTTGTAGTATATGAGATACTAGATTTCAGAATGCGAGATATTCCGAGTTACCCAAATCATTGTATGTACTCCGTTTCCCTTTCAGTTTCTTCCGTGCTCGCCTTATATGAAACCAAGTTCTCTCCTCTATTCCACTTATCTTGACTTCTCTTAACCTAACACTCTCACCTTAAGATCACACAAGTGAGACGAGTCCATCTTTTTCCTGTCGTCAACTGCCAGCCGCGATTCGCAGCATCACCACAAAAGCATTGCAGCCCATGACATCTGGTACTTCCGGGCCCACACAGGAAGACTTTGACAGCAAGTCTATCTTCAGCACTTCAACCATCTCCTCTACCAGGTCCTTACTCAAGGGAATGTTTAGGAACATGATCCAGGTCTCGAATAAGAAACCTGGTGAGCCGGAGAGCAGAAAATGCGACGCGGAGAGAGAGCTGGCACGCAAAGATAATGGACCGACGCAGAGGCCTTTATACATTAAAGGCGCAAATTCAACAGGTAAGGTTTTAAGTTTGTACTTTTTATCCGTAATTGGAAGGAAGCTCGGCGATGAAGATGATATAAATGTGTCTATACCTGTCTACTCTACATATAGAAGACTAACACATCTTTACGAAGTAGGAAGAAAAAGAAACCAGGAAAGGCTCATGGTCCACGGTATGCTGAAATAGAATATTTATACGTTGTTTCTAGCCGTCGTCGCAATAATCCCGGTGGATGAATGTATTATGTACCAATGGTCGGTGTAAATCATATGTCACAAGCTGAACCATCTGTGAATAAACGGTGCCAATGATTAATACAGGAGATAGCTCACTATCTATTTTGAAATAAAGTAAAGTCTGGATTCATGAGCAACACCGGTCAAAGATGGGCCGCAGTCAAAAATACCTGCCTTCAGTTGGCGTCTACCATCAATGACAGGCATGGAACAAAATACGCCGTTGTAAACTATACTCGAGCTTGCAGTCCCACCGCAGATTGTTGTGGTTTAGTTATAGCCTCATTATGAAACCTGCCTGCTGTTGACATAGTCACGTGAAAGGTATCGTTTCTCAGTTGAAACTGCGCAGCATCGTTGTAATGAAGTTGTCAGAGCTGTTAAACCGAGAGCGATATTGGGGCAAAACTAGAGGAGTAGTATAATATAAACATACTCTGTGGCGTACTATGCGCACTCAAGTTTATCCGTCTTTACAATTACAGAGTGAATAGCAAAATTTGATGACACTGAACCGCACTTGTGGTAGTATCCCGCCTCCCCGCCTTTGGATAAGCCGTAGCGTGGGATATATCCGTTACGAAACACCATAGGTTAGTAGATACTTGCCACGGCTCAGTTAAAATCGCCACCGCTGACATAACGACCGCAGCAGAATATCTCTCGTAATCCATAAATTTTACAGATATATTGTTACGAGCTAAAATAATTTGACTCAGGCAGGATCTGTTCGATATTACGTGTGATGAATTCCCAGTACAACTTTGTTGCAAAGGTCAGGCAGCAATATAATATGAATTGAGAGTACTGAATCAACTAACTAACTCAGGGTTACAGAGGTGCGTAGTCCCTAATATATAGACCTAAAGCCCCTCTAGGCAGCCCTGATCGGCGCTGCCGATCAGCAGCCCTAGAGTCATACTCTAGGCAGTAAAGCCCTTATACTAGGCACGTACCGTGCCTAGTAGGCTGCCCTCTGCTGCCTTATATTAGTAACAAACTTAGCGTTTCCCCACCGGCTCAATGATCACACAGAGCGATCAGAAGTTACAATTGACATTACCCGCAGCCAGTTTACGGAATCATGAGCATTTTATCGCCGTAGGAAGCCGAACAGGAAAATCAGTTCTGTTACTAACGTAACTATCCCATTGACCATGAAGCATGATGCTATTGTGTCTGAAGATGAGAGAGAAAGCTTCATATATTGGGCTTAAGACAGACTCTAGAACCTGGTGGTTTTGTTGCTCAAACAAATTCTATTCCAAATCCATCCCTTTACTCTGTGACTAGACTTCCAAGCCCGAAAATGCCTACTTTTGTAGTCACGTCTAGAATTGGACGCCTATCGGCAGAAAAGAAAGCCTCGATCGCCAATACTCTCATCACCATACATAATACAGAAAACAGCGTACCTCGATGGTGTGTTCAGGTCGTCTTTCACGAAATTCCCGCAGAAAGTCATTTCATCGGAGATAAAACAACGCCGGTAGATCAGCTATGGATTAATGCCGATACGCGTCCCGGTAGGACAGTTGAGAAGAAATCTATGATGATTAGTCGAATGGTAAAAGAAGTCAGTGCTGCAAGTGGGGTAGACGAGAGTTATATATGGGTATATGTAAACGAGATTAGCATGATGGCGGAATTCGGAACAATTTTCCCTCCTCCTGGTATGGAAGCCTCATTTACTGCTAGTATTTCCGATGAAGTACGACAACGCCATGAATGATACTGAAGCTTTGGGAATGGGTAGAGAAGTAGAATGATTTGTTCAGGCCGCAAGTCTTGGTGCCGAAGGAAGCATGTATCTATGCAAGCAATAATTCAATTTAAATCTCGCCTTCTCAGAAACATTCGGATGTCTAATTGTCTATAGTACAGTTTTAAACTTTTCTTTACTGTTCTAACATATTGGCGGGAGAACTTCTGTCAGTACAGAAGAATGCTGAGTGCCTTTAATTGTACTTGCTAAACAAGGGCCAAGTCCTTTAAATTCCAGCCTCTTTATCCCTTTAATGTCCCTCTTGTTTCAATTCGTAGAACATTTCAGAGAAATTAAACAATAACTGATCGGAGTGTTGTGCTTGTGTGGGTTTCAGCTCTGTTCCACCAGGGAAACAACTTCCCGGCGTAGGGGAGTTGCTCTCGTACTTTTGTCGAAGGGTTTCCATCTCTTGTCGTGTAGCTGAACACTCAAGTTGCAGAGTTTTATACATCTGGATGAGCTCGCTATGCCGTTCTTGAAGATCTGTTAGTTGCTCTTCGATATCCTTCATACGCTTCTCCTTCCTCTTACGGAACGCCCTCTGGGATGCCCGATTTTGAGCTCGCCGCCGCTATTATTTATTATCAGGCTGAGTCGGTACGTTTCAATGCTAATAACATACCAAGAGTATGTGATGGGGAATAGCCCTTTTATTTCCCTCTTTCCCCATTTTCCACTCCTCTGTTTTATCAATTTCTTGAATATCTGACTGCACCGGTATCATTCCTGTCGTTAACGTGGGCTCAAAATTTTGAGCAGTATATCCATTCCATGCAATCTCATTTGAAGGCTCTTGATAGTTATTTTCATAACCCTGTCAAAAAATGTTAATGCTCTTGAGCACTTTAGAGCTTTTGTTACTCTTACGTATGAAAAAAGTTGTAGATCGGTTGAAGAGTGAATAGATGTAATGTTATCTATGCCTCTATTGGCATTTACTGAACTTAGATGCGAGAACCTATCGCTGGGACCATTGTTGTATTGGTACATTATGTTTCTGTATTGTTCCGTATGTCGGCCGTTGAATCAAGATACATTGAGCTGGGCAGTTCTAATCTGTCTAGATTAATGGCGCTCGCAAGTAGACTAAGTATTGCTTCAATAATGGTAAGACTGGCATTAATTACTTATAGTATAACCCTGGCTCAAATCGGCTCAGGAACCGGATCAATGAAGCTTATCGGGTGGCGGAAACAGGCTATTCGTTAAAAGAGTCAATATTCCAACATACTATTTTAACTCATGCACTCTGAATTTGCAGATGTTAAATGAACAGCTGGTATGGTCTGGTGACATTCTAGAAAACGGACCGCACCACAGTCACAAGGGGTTAGAATTTTACCTAAGATAGCTTGCCTTAGCATCTGAAATACGCTATTGGTGGATATAAAGAAAGGGGCAATACAACATTGCCAAGACTTATAACCGCGCTTGGATTTAATGCCAAGAAGTATCACCCACTTAAGGCGGCTTAAATCAGCCTTCCGGGCATTACATAAAGCTGCACACCCAGATCTTTGCCGCTTACTACTAATCGGAGATGTATATCCACACTTGACCTAACGATGTTCGGGCTGCACAGAGAATGTATATATTGCCACCAGCTCACCTTGTCCATTGGCCACGCAATCTCTTTGGTATTTGCTGCTGGAGCTGAGCCTTGTACTCGAGGATTATTCCATCGCTTTTATCAAATACCCCATCCCTTCGACGGACGAACCGGAAACAGATTGATTCTGGCAAATAATTGCCACCAAATAGAGACTTGTTGCTAGTCGCCTTTTCCCTTACCAGGAATCGAGAATCTTTTAATATTTTACTAGTGAAAATGTTATGTCACAGGCAATAGCACAATCTCGTCTCCACACCGACTATTCATTTGGCATGATTGTGCTAGAATGGCACTATTGTTTCATATGATTGTATTGGAAGCAATTTTCTTAAAGCGTTCTGGTAGGATACTAGTTATTGTGATCTACTCATACTTTAAACGCTCCTCTGTCCACTCCGGCCGCAGTTCTTGTCCATTAAAGGTAACATCGAGCGAACTCTCTGCGATGTAGTTGATCTGCCAATCCACATTAACCTGCGCGCCGGCCTCAGTCTGAGCCCACACGGCTAAGCCTACTGTGTTACTGCCGGAATAATCCAACACCCCTGGCGGCACAGGAAACGCAACTTGATTACCAATGTACGGATTAAACCGACCATACTGATAACCATTCACGAATAGCTGGGCCCGAAACGCTGTGTGGGTGGGGTCTACTGCACTAAGGACAAACGAAATCGAAGCGTCAAGACCAGAGGGGATGCTCAGAGGTACAGTGGCACGGTAGAATTTGACGCCTGCTCCGGTAAAACCAATGCCAGTTGTTAATGAGCTGCTGGCTGAGGACCAGCGGCTGTCGTCGAATCCTGGGAGATGCCAGCCAACCCGCTCCGCGAAGAGGCCATCTTCATTGTACACTCCACGAACCGGATCAAGGTTCGATTCGCCGCCGGCGGTGCCAGCCACGCGCCAACGGGTAAAATCCAGGGAGCCATTACCGGCTGAGATGAGAGAAGCTTGTAGGATTCCCCGCGGGTTGAGGGCGCCGCTAGTTTCATCGTGGCCAGTGTCGTCGTGCACCACTAGCAACACGTTTTCGCCTGACTGTTTAAGGAGGCCTTTTGGAAATTCAAGTGTCATGTTAGCACTCTCGACATTGGCGTTGCCGAGATAGGATCCCACAAGCTGGCCATTGAGCCATGCAGACCAGCCGCTATTTGGTGGATGGGACAGTCAGTATGTGCAATCCCTCTTCTTATAGTATTATATTATGTATCCTCAGTTGAACTTACAATGCATAGCCGCCCTGTACATTGAGGAATACTCCACTGGCATCGCCAGAAAAATAACCACGCCAGAGCCGGACTCCGTTATGAAATCCTGTTTAGAGTTAGTATCCAATAATATTGGAATAGGTTTAAGTAATATGCTTGTTGAACATACCATATTCATCAGCATACAATACCGGCAGTGATCCAGGAGTAGTTGGATTTTGAGTTGACATATGGTTTGCATCTGCGAATGCAGGTGTTAGTCATCTCCTATTTCAACTGCTTCGATGGTAAATGATAGGAGGTCTTAGTCTTACCAACCCATGCAATTCCAGAGTCATCATAATCTGGCAGCTTCTCAGGCAGACTGTCGTTAAATTTCCAATTATGCAATGCGGGAAGCTGGATAGACTTAGGGTTCGAAATTGAGGCTTGTAGACTACCATAAGAAGTCTTAGATGTTCTTAGTAATTTTCCATTCCAGTTCACGGATTTCACAATCTTAGGAGCAAAGACTTCAATAGTCGTACTATTGACGATATCACCCGTCAATGAAGCTGTCGATCCTACGATCTGGGCACTGCGAACAAGATATGGACCTTGAACGAAGACTAATAGGAGCGTTAGAAAACAATTACTAATGGAAGTGCGGAAACATACTACTCTCATCTTCCGGAACAGCTGGGTCATTGGTTAGAGCTGGGGCCCAGAAGAGGTAGGCTGCTGATCTGTCTAAGAGGACTATCCGCACTCCACTATCAAGCTCTATGACGGTCACGCCTTCAGACTGAGTGAAAGCAAATGTGAGATCACCACCGTCGTGGTAAGTCTTAACACTGGATGAGCCGTCACTTCTTTTTACCGTTGCGGTCTTCGCGCCCTTCACACTAAACTCTCCAGATTCCCCTGTGGGAACCCACAATGCCAGCGTGGGAATACCATCGAGAACGGTATAAGAAAGGACTTCCGCGGTTGAGTATAGGAGAGTGTGGGATCCGAAGGAGAAATCAGTTACGATAATTTTCGACTGAAAGCCATTCAGCCGGATAGTACTACCGTGCCTCGGAATAGTAAGAGCACCTTCAGAAGTATTCACATGCAGCTTGAAAACCTCATTTGTTCCAATCGACGAGTTTGTGTGGATTGTCACATAGAAGCCAGCATTTGTGTTCGGGTTTCGTAGCTCATATGCTCGTGTCGCGGGATTTGTTGTGTACTGAGTGCCATTTCCGATCAAATTAGTTACCGTCAAGTCACGGGCGACTCGGGTGAACATGGCGACCAGCTTCGTCTCGTAATATTTATCACCGATCGATCGATCTTCTGAGATTGGCGAGGAATAGTCATAGCTGGTTGCTGTTACAGGTGCAGCGATAGCACCCCAGTTCGTTCCTCCGTATAGCATATACAGACTCACGGCCGTGACTCTTTGGCCAATATTCCATCGATAGAAAATGTTTGCAAAATCTGGTCCAGTATTTTGCGGACATCCACCCTGTGGCCCACCCCAAGGATTAAAAGAGCCTCCCTGGAATTCTGGAAGAAAGGATGGCATTGTGGGTTGGGTGTCTTGAAAATAATCATAGTAATCAACCACTTCATATGGAATATACGCTCCATTAGTGCCGGTGCACGCACTGAGATCACAAGTCCAACACTGAAATACAAGTTAACAGGTTGCACGCGGTCCGATGTGCGCTCGAGGCACTTACCGAAGGATAAGAGTCCAAGCCAGTCACATCAACATTGCCTCCGACAGAAGACCAGTCACTGTCCCATGAGATTGAACCCATATTTGGTTCGTTCGCCGTAAGTGGGATGTTAATGCCATTAGATCGAGCGGTTGCTTCCAAAAGTTCCATATATTCTATGGCCTCGTCATTTGGCACTTTCTTCTGCGGACTGCTATCCCATTGGTCTCCGTATTCGTTCTCAATCTGGTATCCGATGACATTCTGTCCGTTTGTTATCTGATATTCGCTGATTATCTGTGAAGATTTGGCAAAATATGGCTTCCATGCGGCAGTGTACCGAGAATCGTTGTTTCGCAATGCCCCGTACGCACCCGTGGTCAGCCACAGCGGGAAGCCGCCGGCGTTGACCTCCGCATTGATATAAGGCCCCGGACGGAGAAAGACATAGAGGCCGATTTCTTTCGCAATCTTCAGTAGTGGGGTGTAATCATGAGCGGCTGTGGAGAAATCAAGAGTAGTATTGTTTGGAGCGTGCCAGGCCCAGTTTGTGTAGAAGGTGAACGCGGTGAAACCGGCAGCTTTAATTTTCTGGAGAATATCGATCCATAATTCCGGAACGGGAAGACGCCAATAGTGAAATTCTCCAGCAAACAAAAAGGTCCTCTGGCCGTGCAATTCGAAACTGTAATGATCCCACTGTACTACCGTGTTCAGGCCATCGTTATGCAGGGGCCATTGGGTAGATAAAGCACCCGTCTGTGCTTCAATTGGTCTCCAAAAAGAGAGCAGAAGAATGAAACTGGCCAATATCTTCATGATAACCGTCAAATCTCAAGAAATTGCCCAAATTATCGTGAGGTTTAGGAGTGGAAAAGGATGCTTAGTGTAAAGTGAGGAAATTTCTATTTTGCCGCGAACACGCAATGCCAGATGACTACACACACAATTGCCCATTTCCCAGCGGCATCAGCTCGTCATGGCATGAATTATTCCGGAGTGGGGTAACAAATATCCGTATCGCTCGACAAAGACGCGCTCCATATGGGCCGAGTCCTTTTGTAAAGCTAAAGCGAGGGGTCAGCCCCTCAGGGACAGGGGCAGAAATGAACGTACAGCATCCTGTTTCGTGGATCTTGTTGACGGATGACAGGCCCATCGCCTTACTGCTTCGGCGCATGCAGCTTGGCCCACATAGTGCTGAAAACGCAAACGTCCGAAATTATGGTTGGAGGGAGTTTATCCCCATATATAATTGGGGATTATTATTGCTTATTTATAGAGCCTCGTACTGGGAAAGAAGAGCCAGGTAATATCTCTAGCATTTATTTAGTTAATCGCACTGCATGGTTTATGACAGCGGTTCCCTGTAACATTACCTGCCCTGTGCCAGAATCTCGCCTGTCGCAATCTTGACCACAATCTTGATCATGACCCCGAAGCAGGAAAGTGCACCTTCTTCCCTTCCGAGGGTTCATGCATATTGCGCGAAGTGCACGAAGTATGACTGTATATATTCAGTGCTGTCTGGAATGAAGTAAAGACGCATATTATAAATCAGAGGCAGGTTGCTTTTTTGTAGCCGGGAAACAACTAGCACTAGTAGAAATGATTTTAATGACAGCACATAACATTTTTCTCGGCCTCTTTATTTAGAAAGTTCAATAACAATCTTGCCAATGTGTTTTCCTGACCAAAGATAGGCAAAGGCTTCAGAAGCCTGACCGAAAGAGAATTTTCTGTCTATAATCTCGCCAAATCTCATCTGATTTGCACTAATCACGCGATTCAATTGCTCCAGCTCAAGCCTTGAGCTGACCTTTATGCCTCTTCTACCTGTTAGTTAAAGTTCAAAGGCAAAATGAGATTGTCCCTTACCTAAAAGTAACAGCTTTGTCAATCAGTTGAGGCAGGAGACCTTCAAGGTCTTGCGGGCTTTGTTTTCCAAGATATCCGACCTGGTTGACAATATCACGTTTTGCAACCACATTGAGACTTTTCATGATTGACAAAGTACCACCATTTTCGACAACGATAGCCACTCCGACCCCTCCATTCATACGGACTGCTTCTTTGTCACAGTCAGCATTCTTTGAATAGTTGATAGCCAAAATTGGGCTGTCTGCTCCGGAAAACTTGCAACGGTTTCAAGCTTGGCATCAGAAGACGAAGTAATGATGACTAACATCACCGGTCCCTAGACCACAGTTAGGGTACCCAGAGCTGCAGACACGAAAATTCTCCTGACCTTGAATCAGAATCGTCTTTCTCGCCATCAGACTCCCATCATATGCTAATGCAATCCATGCTGTAAGCCAAGCGCACGGCAGGCGGGCTGCTTCCGCCCAGGTCAAGTGTGCCGGAATCTCAACAATTTTGTCTTCAGGGAAAATAACATGTGTAGCTAAGACTCCATCCACTTCTCCGCCTAACCACTCCCGTGACTGCTCCTGGTCAGTGATGGAGTTCTGGTCAAATATTGGACTCCCCCGTCGCTCAACAGCAAATTTAGTTACGCCTCCACCAATTGCGATGATAACTCCCGCAGCATCCGAGCAAGGTATGCCAGATGGCGAAACTGGCCAAGGATTGCTGCCGTTCAGAATGTTTGCATCACGATAGTTGAGCACAACAGCATGGATTTGAATAAGGACATGCTTCGGATCCGTCAACTCGATTTCTTCTTCGACCCCTCTGAGTGCTTGAGTGAGCTGATGGCGCCGATAACATTGGCGAGTAATCTTTGTAGACAAGCTAGACAGAAGTACTCGATTACATTCCTGACGAAGAAAGAATTCCCCCGACTCTGAAACTAGTTCGGCCGTTATGCCAAGGGTGATTGCGTGAGATCATGCAGACCCCACAATGTTGATAAATGAGTACTGGAAGATGGCGCCCATCTTTGACATCTACAGTACAGCAAAAATTTAGGTACAAATGCACGACTTTCAGTGTAATATATCTAAGCGTTCCAATAAACACATCGTACTCGATGCGAACCTGTCACGTCCTCTCTGTCGCAATACTCGATCTGGAGTTGACGACTTGAATTGCCACTACAGTGGGAGAAGCCTATTATACATAAGCAGTACCAAATGTACTGTATGCCTGTGTATATTGAGTCCTTCGGCACTCCAACACTCTCCATTTCCCTCCGAGACGTGGTGGCCGGATGACTCATCATAGCGACAGCTGCTCGAGCAACCAGGCAGTTCCGTCTCTTTCTCTTATCACTTAAAGCATGGCCAACTCCTCGTTATATTCAGAGACATATCTCCCATGAGGTATATACTCGGCGAAGAAAAGACACTTATCACTTTGACTTGACCTACCACCAGTCTCGTTTTCGCAACTATGGCTACAATAATTTCAGGCACCGAGCCACGTCCCCAGACGCCGCCTCACCATCCCATTCACGGCGTCCATATGCCTATAGCCACTATTGAGCATATCATTGCCCAAGGCTTTCCTGAGGTTAAATTAGTCTCGGTGACACGACTGGAGTCCGGCGGATCTTATAATAATCGTATCTACTACCTAAAACTCCGCCGCTCGCATAGCGAAACGGAGCCAGCTCACCTTGCCGAGTCTGAAGAGCACGAGTTTGTTTTGAAGGTGAATGGGCGATTCTTCGGAGCCAGCAAGATCCAAAATGAGGTCGCATGTTTGCGGCTGCTGGAAACGTACTGTTCCGAGGTTCCAGCCCCGCGGCCACTGGCTTGGTCTGAAGACGGCGTGAAGATGACTACCCGTTACGGTCCCTTGGATAAGTGGCATACTCGAGAGGCATCAACAGGCCAGGAAAAAAATATAGGATGGATTATGATGACTAGAGTCCCAGGAGAGCCTATTTCCTCTCTTCACCTAGAGCAGGCCGCCATGATAGACTTGGCACAACAGTTGGCCAATCATGTCACAAGTTGGCGTCGTCTAGTTCCTCGGCAAGTTAATTGTGGCAACATCCGTTTCTGCCAATCCGAATACGAAAACTTTTCGAGTGATATAAATCTAGATGGTGGTCCTGATTTGGTAGTTCGAGGATTGTTATCAGAAGATATCGAGCTGACTCAGGGCATCACAAGTGTCAGTCAATACTATAGAATAAAGCTTGAAGATAAGCTTCGATTGCTCAAGAGTTCTGAAACCTATGCACACAACAGGCCTATTGCGCCTTTGGTCCAAGCCTTTATTGCCCAAACTCTCCCCAAGCTCGTACTGGATGAATATCCTTCTCGTTCTCAGGACGATGCAAGCACTGGTGGATTCGTTTTTACACATTACGATCTGTCTCCTCGGAATATTTTAATATCTGGCGAGCCGCCGCGGATTTCTGGCATCGTTGACTTTGAGTTTTCTGGCTTTTTCTCTCCGCTTGAAGAATTTCTCAATGACTATGTTGGGAATGAGGGGGATTGGCCGAGAGAGGTATATAAAGCATATCTTGAGACGCTGGAGAACAATGGTATCGCAACACCAGCCAAGAGTGTGGCTAGCTTGCATTGGAAACAGGCATATGGGGTTGAAAAGCTTGTTGAAAATATTGCTCCCTGGTGGCTCCCCGGTCAGCATCAGGGGACAGAGTTTGCTTCTGAGCTGAAGAAATCGGAACAGATTGTTCGGGAAATGCTCGAGAAGTTAGAAGCCGCATCTTCCTTGCCGTCAGACGACAAGCCTTGGCTGTCAACACTGAAGCTGCTGAATTACGTCAATCGAACTCATGGCTTTAATTACTCGCTGACAAGACGCTTAGAAGGAGGCTATCAAGGCGGTGCTTATCTCATTTCTGTCAAGGGTGGTGACGGGGATGCGGTTATTAAATGGAACCGGAGGAAGCTATGGGCAAAAACTGTCACTGAAGCAGCCCCGGTGGTTGAGCAAGCACGAAAAGCAAAGTGGCCAACACCAAAGTGGATTGCTTTGGGAGACAGTCCGAGTGGATACCCGTACGTAATTCAAGAGTATGCGCCTCATTCCCATGCCACCAGAGGAGTTACTCGCGCTCTGGCAACCGCAGCTATTGATTTTGTAGAGAGGCACCACACTAGCATGAGTCTTGACACCTCGGTAGATTACACAGCCTTGGATCGGAATAGGATCTTTGATGAGGAGGAAAACTTGAAGCATGCTCAACCTCTCCGTGAATATTCGGCAAGTGGCGCCGCTCTGGTCGACCTACTTATCTCCTGGGCTGAGCCGTATAGAGATTCGATAACGCCATCGAACGATCTTGTACACGGAGATTTCCAACCAGGCAACATCTTGGTCGCTGATGGCGAAGATTGTCGCATTGTTGCTCTCATAGATGTAGAAGCCATTGGCAAAGGCAGTCGTCTTCACGACATTGCGAATTTGGCCTGCCACAATATCATATGGGGTGAAGAACATGAAGCGCTTCCCATTCTGGAAAATTACGCAAGGTTGCACGGACAGCCTGGAGAGTGGGAAATCAGCCTGACAGCGCGTCTCTTTGGGCTAGTACACTTCGTGGGAATGTCAAAACGTCATGGTCGCGATGCCGAACCAGTGTTAGAGAGAGCGATTGCGTTTGTCAAGGCAACGCAGTTACAGACTAGAGCTTTGTAATACTTGAACAATTGATATACCGCTCTCATGAAAATATGCAGAGCAATGATAAACTTTCACATCCAAACTTTCTTCTTTAAAAAGGGAGAAGAAAAGGGAGAGCCTGTCAATTCCTTAGACAGATGGCAAGTGGCTAAGTGTGTAGCAAGTATTGTTCCGGGCCATTCACCAATGTGATTCATTGGCGGGTAACCCGGAACATATATGAACTACTTGCTCTCCGGGGTCATTTCTGGGGCCTGAACAATTTCCAGAATATCTATTTTTAGGGAGTCCATTTCTGACCCCTCGAGGTCCACATCCATCTCTGTCATAGAGTTCTCTAGATAACAACGGATCTAATGGTGACAAGAAGTGCAATGGTGATGATGGCAGTGATGGTGACATGTTTCCGAGCGGGCTTTCAAGTACCATCAAAAGTCAGTTGTACTCAAATGAGCATGTCTATTTTGGTTCCAAAATTATTCAGGTTCCAGCTTCAGTCTTCACATACAGCTGAAGCATTCTCGGGCTATCCGCTCTAATGCAGGTGAGAAGCTGAGTTGGTTGTGCATTAAATAGACGTCTGAGTGGACGGCTCTCGGATTTTCTTATTCTCTCAATTCCATACGGGCCTGCATTTCTTGTGAGATATTTTGCCTGACCTCGGGGTTTGCAGTCATACCAAATTTTGCTATATTTCAAGGCCCCAAGCCAAGTTTTTATCTGTGTCGGAATTTTTAGTTCGTTGTGTTCATTCATCTTACTAGCTCTATAGCTCACGATATATAAGTTGATTTTGAGATTAGTGTGTGTGATTCTACAACCGGGCGATATAAATTCCCGAAGTTGGTATCGCATAGTGCTTCTGTGCCGGAACTATTTGACTTAACCAAAAGTTAAAGTACTATCGGTTCCAGAAAATTATCAATTTATTGTAATCAGACTCGCTGATCTCTTCTTGGGTACGCAAGTTGGGTTTTACGAGCTCTTGATAGAGTTTAAAAGCCTCTGTTCGAAAAGTGAGACTTGACACTTTGTCTCCCTGCGCCTCAAACCATTGGCTTTTTTTATATGTTGTTCTCGCAAGCTCTGGCTTCATGTTCTTTCTACTTCCGAACACTTCCAAAGCTTCGTCAAGCATTTCACTGTTACTATTAGCATAAACCAGGTCCGGAGGTATATCAAGTATACCGTGCGTCCTCAAATTTTCCCTCGCGAATGTAATGATCTGCCAATCGATGGCACACCGATGCAGTTCGTGCATGACGATTTCCTACAGAGGCACGGTACTGGGTTAAAGCTCGTTTGTGCAACTCAATGCTCTTTGGTAGACGTCCTTGTCGAAAGTACAAATTGCCCAAAGCATGCAGAACTTTACCTGTTCTGTTAATTTATCACGTCAGTTTTTGTTTTTAAACAGTCCTAGGAAGGGTGAAATTTGTACTTAAAAGATTCAATATCGTCATATCCAAACGCGTCAAATTGGATTTTAAGAATACGGTCTAGAATTGCCTCTGCCTCGTCCAATCGGTCCAGTTCCTGATACACAAATCCTAGGTTAGGCGCTGGCCACCCCAGCATAACCTCCTTGTAATTGGGGAGTTTTTCGAATATCTCAATACAGGTGATGAAATAGCCCACTGATGTTTGGAACTCTCCATTGGCAGCGTACGCCACAGCGAGTTCGTGATAAGCACTTCCTAACTCATAATTGTCGACTGGCTGACCATCGTCACCGACGTGCAAGAGTGACATATCAAACCACAACTTGAAATGTTTAAGGGACTCTTCTGGTTTATTTGTCTCAGCTGCTGCGGCGCCTCTATTGTTGTGACTCAGACGAAGAACTTCGACGACCTCGGGATTTTTCTTGACGTCGATCGTTTCACAGACGCGTTCCACCAACTCGTAGTACTCGAGTGATTCTTCGGGAAAGCCGCGCTCTGAGTGATACCTGCAAATGTCAATGTCTAATTGTTTATAACCAGTCGGGAGAGAAGACAAACCAGCCGACATCATTCAAGAGCTTAGCGAACTTAACGTCACCAACGACCCTGGCCGAATTCGCATTTAGCTGTGTAAATACTGCGCGCAATCGAGCTACTTGAGGCAGTAACAGAACGCATTCGGGCCAACGATCTCGGGCGTGTCGATGTTCTAAGTCCTGAAAAGGCCAGACATTACTGACGAGTCGAACCGCAGTTTCAAACACTAGCTGTAACCGTTTCTGGTCCATGCGTTCGCGAGCCACATCTTGAAGAAGACGATGGAGGCTGAGGTCCTGGCTCACACTGTTTTGGTCACCAATAGCAATCAGCGAAGCGCCTTGCAGTTCAGCTCTGGCCTTATAGTAAAAAATATCGTTGTTCGGAAACCCGTCTGGCACATCAGAAACAAGCTTTTGTCTGACAACTTTTTCCGGTACTCCGTCGCCATCCAGGAAAGAGAGAATTTGGAGTAATGTCTCAGCTGGCTGTGAGAAATCTTGCAAACGCCAAACGGTCGCCAACGTGTGTTCATAAGTGCGATCGGGGAATTCGTCGACAAGATCTTTCCCCTCGTCAATATAAAGCTTAAGAAACTCCTCGTAGCTCAATCGCAAGCGGCGAATCACACTTGACATTTGCTCAATAGCTAGAGGAAGACCATCAAGAAGCTCTGCAACAAGAATCAGCGACTTGTCACCATCAGTGCTGTCGGGGATTGATTTGGTCAAAGCTCGTATAAATTTGATACTAGACTCGATGTCCAATTTTGCGAGATCCATTCCATGATTCTTTGTGTAGAAGTTGGTCTTGGCTTCTGGATCCCGACTAGTGATTAGCACCGAGCCATGCCCCGTTACAGGCCAGTATTCTGTGAGTACAGGTGGATGGTCAACGTTGTCAAAAACAATGAGCCATGTTGCTTCGTTATCGGCAGTATCCGGTCCATCCAGGCTTTTCAATGGCCGCGCTAGCCATGATTTGACTCTCTCTCGACTGACAGTTAGATCAGAGCCATCAGCCGTATCATCCAACCCCAATTGCTTGGCTATACTTGCAAAACTTTCTCCCAGGACAGCGTTATCATCTGCGTTCAGCCAAAAGATGGCGTCGAAGTGATGCATTCGTGTATAGACCCATTCAACCGCCAGGCGAGTCTTACCCCGACCGCCCATTCCACATATTCCAAAAGACCTCAACAACTCAACAGGAAGTAGCTGACTGTCGTCGGACCGTAATCTGTCAAGCTCTTTTTGTGGAAGAATGTGCTTGTCAATCATTTCTAGTTCGTGTTGACGCCCCAGAATTTGTTGTTCTGGTCGACGAGGAAGCGTCGGAGAGATATACGGTAACTTTGGGTTGGCTCTTGAGCTTTCAATACTGGAAGTAAACGGCACATGAACGAAGGACGACCCAGTAGTTGAGCCTGCTGTATTCTGACCTGTTGTAGGATTTGGTGACAACAAGTCCACAGATTCAGAACGACTGCTATCATTACCAACAGATGGTATTAACTCAGAAACACTGTTTGCTTGCTCCACGCGCGTGTCTCTTTGCTGAATATATGACTTTGGCCTTGCACTATAACTACGAAGACTTAGGGCATCGAAGTCTCGTTCTATAGCTAACACAATAGTCAGGAAAACAAACTACACGGCTCTAGTACGTTTGAGCGAGATTGACTTACGAGCATGAGAGGAGGAGTCTTCTTTGGCCATGGCGGCTGTTGCAATGTCTTTTAATACGTTGGATATGGCGCTATATAGAACAGAGTCGACAGGTATTGAACATATAGTATTGTGGTCCCTGTCATGCTCTAGTATCATCTCATGAGTTCGTTCAGCTTTGCAGAGATCCTTGGTAATGATCTGGCTTTACATTAACTTAAGCGAATACAAAAACAGAAAATGGAAGCAATATACCACACGACTAGATTTCCGGAAGCTCAGAGGGATCTTGGAAATTAGTTTCGTCTCTCTTGATTCGAAGACAGAAATTATTCGGATTCGTGGCGGGGCTAATGTGAATTCTCTACAAAGCTTGCTGATATCTTTCAGATCTTGTTGTGTTACATCTGTTCTGAGTGAATATAGGGACTTCGGCCGAGACTGGAGAATGGAGCCCAGAACGTTGTCGTCCGCTGGGCTAGTTTCTTTTATATGAGGAGTTCCCAGGAAAATTATTCCTGAGAATGAGTCAATGAAATCGCTGTAGCGGACGTGGTCTGACCAAGCGGTGCAAAGTGCCCTTTTCAATATCAATCCGCCGAGACTGTGGCAGATAAATAGAACTGGCACTCGGTGGGATTTGCTGTTCGATGGCAGTTTTGTTGTCAACTTATCAAGTAAGTTAGTTCCTTCAGCCAGAATCGCTCGAATGACAGTAGAGCCTTTGTTGAGGATCTTGAAATTATAGATCCAAATATGAACGGAGCACGATGAGCTTTGTGCCAGTTGCTGATACCATAACGATTTCACATTGTCTGGTGTCCCATCTTCCTTCCAAACTTCGGGAGGCTGGGTTCCGACTCCTCCAACAATAACGATATCGAGATCACGATCGTCACCCTCGACGGTATCGCTGCGAACAAATGACATGGCCGTGTCAGAGGAACCGTAAATATATTCGTCGCTGACAGTTGTGGTCTTGACCTGTACTTGCCCTTTATCCAGCAAGTTTACAATGCTAGGTAGGCCTCCTGAGCAATGTAATTTGTAAATCGGGAGAGGTAAAACTTCCCGAAAAAGGAGTTCACGGGCCAATATGCCGTAAGTGGCAGATACCAAGATCAGAAAACGGTTCTCGTTAATGTAACTTGCATACTGTTAACAAGCCGCCCGGAGAACTTTATGTATATGCAACAGGCCGAATCGCCGTACCAGAAAGATCTTTCGAGCGAAAGCCGCCAGTTGTAAGGTCTCGGCAATAATGACCTATTCTTGAGGCGCTACTCTTTTGTGAGCAGCCTTGCCGATCCTGCCCAACGCTGAAAACAGAACCTAGCACATGCAATAAACTCAGAACCCATGCGAATAACGGAAGCCCATAGGAGGCACTTTCGAGTAACACATGGGCGGGACGGGTCAGAAGAACACCTATCGAAAGTGAGGCGTACGGGTTGCATACGCAAAATGAAACAGACTGCGACTGGTTGCAAGAAGCCACTAGATAAATGCACTGCTACCGTATGATCGACAAAACAGAATGTAGGCTGAGTGCTGGGAGAACTTCTGGCTATGAGACAGAACGCCCGACCATAGTGGTTATGTTGAGCCGATTCTGCAAGGCTGTGGCGTATTGCGGGATTGATGCTTGGTGAGGGTTGCATTCGCAAAATGTAACAGGCTGCGACTGGTTGCAAAATGCCAGTTGATAAATGCACTGCAATGAATGACAAAACAGGAAAGACCGACATTAGTGCTTATGTTGAGCCCTGCAAGGACGTGGCTAATTCGGTCGTGTTGTAGAATTGATGCTTGGTGAGGTTCTCTGGCGGCGATTCTAATTCTGACGCTGGTAGTATAGTTGACCAGGACGTGAAAGGTAGTTTTCTTGGCAATTATAGGTTTTGTATCAGAGGTACTATTATGAGTGGCTGAGCTTTGCCCAGAATTCTACCTTTCCTCACCCTGCTCGACTATACTGTATTGCACCTTCCTCTACCTACCTTTGGGTACATTAACCTTGGGTGCCTGATTCCTTTAGCTTAGGAACACTGGTAGGTAAGCATTCAATGCTTCGAAGACAGGTCAGTCTTTGTTTCCAGAACCACGGCAATTATCTATTTCCAACAACAGTTAGCAATTTGTGTAGGAAGGGTTCTGTAGAGTTAAAGTTGCAGGCAGCCCAGTTGATGTTTCTGTGTCACGATCACTTGTAATTTTATTGATATCAAAACGATGAAGCAGGTAGAATGTTGCCTTGTTAATCACTCATGGCGCCACATTAGGGTTGGGATATACTACGCCTCTCTGCATGTTGACGATTCTAATCATAACACTGAGGACGGGCAGCCAGCTAGCACCATTATATTCGAAGCATCCTCCTTTGCAGGCTACAATACTTACAAAACTGGAATTCTAGGTCAACATCCGCGAAGCAATTATGGCAGACTCATTCCAGCCACCCAACAATCCGGCCCAATCAGACGGTCAGTAGATTCTCTCTTCGCCGGAAAAACACATACTAATGTTAAATCAGCAAATCCATCAACGAAGTATGCGGATTATATAGTCAAATTCTCTAAATTAAGGACCGGCGTGGGCCAGAACTTCTATCGTCTCGCGAACTTTCTTTCTTCTGAGACGGAATATCCTCAGGATTACTTTCTCACTTTGCATCGGCTATATTCTAATAGTAAAGACCGACCTTCGACAGATCACATCACACATATCAAATCGATTGCAGATTTCGAAGCCCTGGGGAAAGATAATATGCAAAAGCATAATCAAATCTTGTTCCTTAAAGGCTATCCATCTGCCCAGTGGCTCAACACTATTGGCGCGAAGTACCAAATTGACCCGGAATTTTTTCGACAACATCTCGACTTTCTGTGCTCATCCGATCCGAGTAGCAAACTCGATGCTATGCCACTGCTTTCATCTTCAAAAGCAACAATGGCCAGTTTCTATATAACAACAACGCAAAGCCTAGATACCCTGCAGGATCAACATGTTAGCTTCGAAAAGAAACGTAAAGCGTGTGAAGCGGCCATGGACAGTTATAGGGATAGGCTGATTATAAGGCAGAATGTTGGAGTTGGTGATCCCATTGTTCGATTCTACTCGTTAATAGATGCAAATTACTCTGTAATAGAACAGCGCGTCTCGGTGTATCTGCACAAACACGAGGAGAAACAAAAACTGTCAAAGGCGGATAAGCAAAAGTTTTCAAAACAGGATATGCAGAAATTAACAATGGAGGAGACGCAGAATAACTGGACACGTGAGCCAATAATTCTAGGAACTACAAATGGCTTGAAAACTGACTTCCATGCCGAGTTTTAATTTGGATCGATAGTAGTAAAGATTTGCGCCAGCTTCGAAGTATGCCGTGGGAAACATTACAGACGAAAAGGACAGACTCTGACCAGCACACGCTTTCAGATGCCAACAACCTGAAGAGAAGACAGACTGCCGCGCAAATGCTCCCAATCATCAACTATAGGTTCAAGCTAGCCCTCAAAGCCCGTCTTATCGAGAAAGAGCTCCCACAAGAAGTTCTCGCCAACGAATACCCACCTCAAAGCGCATCGACATTATTTTTGAACTACGGAAGATCCGAGAGTCCGGAGATCATGGCAAGCTGTCCTATTTACGCTTTGAGAGAATTGATGGAGCTTGTTGTACAATCAGAGCTTCAATTCCTCAGCCTTTGTAGCACGCGGCTTAGTGCGATTGAAGCACTTGGTTATTCCCCAGATATCGATTCATTGCCAAACATGAAAGACTTGAAGCGGTTGCTTTATCGGCATATACATCAAAACCAGAACATGTCGACTTTTATCACCAATGCCAGCCGACTTTGGCCGACGCCAAGCAGCACGGAGAATGAGCATGCGGAAATAGCAGACACCGCGGTCAATTATCTCAAGCAAGATTTCAATACCGTGATTGATCGCAACCAAGCATTATATAAACGATGTACAGAAGCGATTGGGGTATTGATGAATGAAATTGTCATCGCCGAGTCTAGAGGAGCAATGGTCCAAGCTACCCGCCTTGGAAAACTGACTTTTCTGGCTTTCGTTTTCGTGCCGCTTTCTTTCACCACATCATTTTTTGGTATGAATCTCAAGGAGCTTGGTGCAGGGCCAAATAGTTTATCAATTTGGTCTTGGTTTGCTCTTACATTTCCTTTGGTAGTTGCAGTCATGATAGTTTTCCGTTGGGAAATGGCACAGATTGTTAAGTTCATAACGTCGCCTTTTAGGAAAATATTGGCAATGGTGGAGAGAAATGTCCCCAAGAGCAATGATATAGAGCTTTAGGAAAGTTCGAAATAGAAATTTGTTTCAAATGACCGTATCCAAACCTTGGACTGGCTTTTAAGTTCATCAGATACATTAGGCAAAGCTTAGAACATCTTTGTTATATAAATCAATTTCGAGTAAGAAATCTCCGTCATATCCGATTTTATTAGATATCAAGCGGTAAACACTGCCAGCACAAATTCCAAACTTCAGCCTTAATAAATATACTCAATTCTCAACATAAAAGGCGACGTAACTGCGATAACGATGTCTTCAGACCACTCACAAATGGAAGTTGCTAATTCGCGTGAGTACAAATTGAACCCAAAATATGGTAAACGACTCACAAGATAAAATTACCTTTTGCTAGGCATTTCTAGTTCGGCATTATGCTCAACCAAAAGCGGAGGGAGCGGTCGGGGTTCAACACTCGCTTCAAAGGCGCTCATGAATTGGAACATGAGGTCTTCTCGACCTGGCAGAGCCATGATTCCAAGACTGAATGGCCGACCATTCCAAAGCAAAGCACCGAGAGGCATCGTGGCGATGGGATACCCTGCGCATCTTCAGAAACTTGCACACAGAAAACATCCGAGAGACATACCTGCAGCAGCAGCGATCATTGCAATTCCGCTATCCATAGGAAATGCCAGCAAGTTAAGATCTTCTTCAGCAAACAGCCTTGCGATGCCATTTTCACCAGCTGTATTCCGGATGTGGGCCAGAGCAGCCTCATAATGCTCCTTGGTCGGGCGACTTTCCAACCCTTTAACCAACCAATCTTGGTCGGGATGATCTATAATGGATCAGTTGAAATTCTTTGATCTCCATTGAATACTAACCACTTGGTAACTCCTTTTCAGCATGATCTTTGTTGAACTGCACCAAGTCTTCCAAAGACCTCACATTTGTGGTGTTGAATCTCTCAAGAAAATTGGCAATATTGTCCCGCATTTCGTAAACTAGGAACGTTATTTATATTAGCCACGGGTCGGGTCGGATATCAAAACAAGAAGAACTCACAAATTACAGCGAGAATTCCTAGCTCGCCCTTGTAATCCAAGTCTTTGACCTCTGGTATTTGAACCGGGTACAAGACTTTGGTGCCTTCTTGATGCTTGATGAGATCCATGATAGCTGTGTATGCCTCAGACTTAAAATTATCAGAATAATAATATATCGGCACAGAGAATCATAAACTCACCATTTGGGCAATAGTTTCCGGGGTTGAGGCAAGTACGTCGGGAGGAAACGTCCAGATCTTCTGGTCAAGGAAACCAATGCGCAGTCCATTGAAAGATTTTGTGAGGTAAGTCTCAAAGCCATTCGCAGGTAGACTCTCAGCTCTTTCAGGTGTCAGAAGACTAGCAGTAATCACTGCTAGATCGAGCACAGATTTGGTCAAGCCACCAATGGCGTCAAAATTTGGCGTTCCGGGCCAAACTCCATCCAAGAGAGTGCTCTTGACGGTGGGTTTCATGGCAAAAAGACCTGCCCTGTTCCCTGGCTGTACAACTGATCCAACTGTTTCTGTCCCTATCGCGAGAGGGGCAAAACCGGCTGAAACACTGACAGCAGAACCAGTTGAGGATCCGCACGGATTCTTGAACTTGTTAGCAGTTGTTTGTTTATAAACGGGCATTCTGTACTGATTGGCCCATGTCTCCATCGCTCTTAGCAAATGCAATATAAGCAGAACGTGTTTGTCCTCCGACAGCAGACCATCCATTTGCCGGAGCGAATCCCCTGAGAATAGTGAGCAAATCACGTTAAGTTCATTGGGCTGACAGACTTCAATCCAATAAGTTCCTACGTCGAATTAGATATTCAATCTCCAATACAAGTCAAGGGATGTAACAACTCACATTCATGTTTGTCTTCCCTAAAAGAATAACCCCCATGCTCTCCAGCTGTTACACAACTTAACATTGTTGTTCACTTATCTCTGGTATGGTAACCCATACCTTTTCAATGACTCTTGCACTCCTAGCTGGTTTGGCATCATCGAATGCGAAGCTGCCAATAGTTGTTGGGAGACCTGTTTCAGGGGCCGTGATGAAGGCATCCTAGATTTATTGGAGTGAGCCAAGCAATACCATATTACTCATTCAATCTTAATTTACCTTGACTAGTATTGGAATTCCGTGAAGTTTACTTCTGACCTTCCCCTCGCTGCGCTCCTTGTCGAGTTCAGCAGCTTTAGTAAGAAGAAGTTGTCGTGGAGTGATTGCAATCAGCGCGTTTACCGATAGACCTTGTTTATCGTGCTTCTCGATTTGTGCAAGATACTGCTCGACAAGTTCCGCACTGGTGATCGCCCCGCTTTCAAGTTTTGTTTGCAAAGTAGCCGCATCTAGTGAGAGAAGCTCTACGGAGGACAGGTGTCGCATGATGGATTCGCGATGTTGGAACCCGAGAAAATTCCAACGGGGTGAGGTTTGACTCGACACTCGACAAGACGACGCAATATGTAACAAGCAATTCAAAGTCAATAGCCTTGGAACTATAATCATGAAGACAGAAGTGTGGGCAGGGTTAGGAGTTAAAGAATCTCTCTCAACACCACAATAACAGCAGACCTCCTAAGTGGACACGGACCAACATCCAGCCTTGTGTAATATCTTGGCGCCAGACGGCAGCCTTTGATATGTAGGCGTACAAAGTACACAGCCCCTCCCAAGCCCCTGCCGCATATGGCCCGCCTGCATTTAACCCCTCTATCTAACCAGATCGGGTAATCGCAAAGCTGTGCAATGACATCCCGCGGATTGTGTACTTAATAAAATTCGTACCCAACATGAATGAGGCCAACCGGCTCTGTTGCAGGTAATGTGAGGGAGGCGATCCGCTGCCACTGTCTATTTGAAGGGGTCTTAGCACTCCGCCGCCTGCAACTTCAAATTCATACTCCCATCAATTTACCTACCCAGCGGTATTGATTATTGACTATACATAGTTCTTTGATCTCTCCCAAAATTATCATATCCAAGCATTCAAATACTTCATCACAACACAACAAGTGCGGCTAGCTGCAAGTTACACTTTTGAGTGAAGGCTAATCTGGTTCAGACATGTCTCAAACTCGTACACAAGCCTGGAAGAAACTCATTGCCGATGGCGCCCACGGCCCTACAATGGAGCATCCTATTCCAGCTATTCAAGATGCCATTGTCTTCAAGAAAGGCGAATGTATGCTGAATGGCGGGACTAGAAGTAGTGTCAATGTAAGCTTTCCCGTATTGATGAGACGTTGCAGATATTTACTCTATTCAGGTGACTCATACTTATGGACAAGTGTATTATGATACCAAGAAGTCGGAGGAAGCTTGAGTAGCTGCATCACAGTAGGAGACGCACAGTAGTGTATTAAGCAGTAGACAGATAGCAATGGATGCAATTTGATAATTACTCTTCAACATAGCTATATAGTACAAGTCACGCAAGATTTTTGAATGTCAGACTCGTCATCTCGCAAGACTTTGGGTTCTATATTTCAGGAACCTATTGACAAGTGAATTATAAGTAAATGTGTAATCACTGCAGTATTTCGGCTGAGTAGGTAACGTAGCTAGTGTTCAAAACGAGCTGGAGTTCTTGCGGGTAACTTAAGCACTTAAATAGTCGGAATCTATGCCATCCCACACATCCCAATCTTGAATTCAAAGCCCCTCAAACTGACACCAAGCACGGTCCCTTCACAAAACGGAAACACGGCATCCTAATATAAAGACTTCTAAGTCATGACTAAAGACCTCACCACTTCTTTCCACTTTCTTTGTCGAGATGATCTCTGGAAACATGAGAAGCCTTACTCCTTGAAGTTCATACCCAAGGCAGATTTCCCGAAGAACAATGGTCAGCGAGCCCAAAAAGATGGAATTATCGTTGAGGATATCCGTGGGCGAGAGTCCGAATTCTCCTTTGAGAAAAATGGGTTTGCTATCATGAGACTTGGTGAAAGCCACATGACCTACAGCGATTTCGATAATTCGGATATTATCAATGCCATTTATCTGAAGCAGATTGCTCTTGGACTCCAAGAACTGCTCGGTGCACGAAGAGTTCAAATATTCGATTGCCTTGTACTTTGAAACCCCTCCATTAGCAGAAGCTATATTAATAGCGCAACAGCTCCGGAAAAGCCATCAAACCTTCCCAATTGCAACAGGCGAAACATACAAATATCAACAACCTGCAAACATTGTTCATATGGGTACGATCCTCTAGATAATGTCTTAAAATCGCTTGCTAAACTTGCACAGATGCAACCCCAGAGGAGACTCGAAGTCAAGTACAAATTTGTAACAAAGATGATGCCGAGACTCTTCTTTCTTCTCGTTATCAATATGTCAAGTAGGTTACTTACTCTCGATATGTACGCTGCCTAACTTCAAAGTGTCTGGAAGCCACTGGTGGGTCCAGTCACCCACTGGCCACTGGCTGTATGCGACCGGAATTCTGTGGATCCAGGTAGGGATCTCGAGCGTCACGATGCTGTTTTCGAACGACGAGTTGTGGAAACATGGGAGGTTTATCACAGCGAAGGACAGAAATTCTACTATCTAAGTGATCAAACAACGGATGAAGCACTGGTGATGCTTCAGGCTGACTCCCATACTGGCCCAGGTTTGTTCAACATCCATCATACACTGTACTATGCTCTCAGAATAACTAATGGCGACTAGGGGTCCCACATGCTTCGTTTCCTAACCCCTTGGCGAAAGGTGAGGGAATCAGAGAAAGTGTTGAAGTCAGAGCGCTTGTTTTCTACTAGGCAGAGTTTGCAATGTTCGGCCTCGAAGTCAATAATTATATTTATTCAATTGCTTTGGTTTAATTGTTTTAACAAGTTGCATTTATTCAGGGTTGGTTTTCTCTTCGATATACCGTGTTGCGCTGATGTCGCCCACGATCTACAAAACAGTCCAAATATGAAAGACAATTATATATTATCACACAGTTTAGACTAGGCTATACATACTGATCAGCTTCGTTTTTGTACGGGAAAATCAAACATACATGGTGTGGATCATCTCTCTGAGGTGGGGATGGCCACCACCCCGAAAAATGCGGCTCAAGGCTGGAACCTCCGTCCTTGATTGTCGAGTTAGAAGTATGAATTATAAGCCGGGGAATGCACTTCACGCGGCCTGTTGGGCTGCGGTGTGCCATCTCACACTGCAGAGTACTAATGCACTGCACGCGGCCTGTTGGGCTTCGGTATGCCATATCACACTGCATAGCACTAATGTAGTCGCCTGAATAGGGTTGTTCGCGTGATTATGCACCGAGGGTTCTATGGAGTAGACCTCGTCGTTACCGAAACATCTATAATGGCAGCCTCACTTTTTTGAAATCGGAAATTTTTGATTGGTTATATAATGTGACGTTTGGTAACGTACTTGACCAGTAAGCTGGACAGATCAGTAAGCTGGACAGGTTCCCCACTCTTACCATATATATTAATTAATTAAAAATCAACCACTTTGAATACTAACTAGCTAATTAAACCAATTGATTTATTGACGCTCTGGGCACGTACAAGCAGTATGTTCTAATGATCTATATATACTATACGTCTATAGTGTATATATTAATATAGATAGTGTAGGTGGTTCAACTACCTAAATTCCTACCTCTTTATAAATTATAGACTGATTTTGGCCCCCTAGAACCTCCTTACCTATAAGAACCCCTCCTCTACTAACCAACACTGTCTTCTTAGCCCTCTTCTTTTATATCCTTATATTTGCAGCCTATAATTACCTATTCTCAGCTATAAGAATTGTTGTATTATATATAGCTATTTGGTAGCCCTTAATTAGCCGATTGACTACCTGAATAGCTGGAGTAAAAGGACTCTATATTTAATACTGAATCAATTGTTATATACCCTTAGTTTAAAGCTGTAATTCAGTAGTGTTATATAGCGTTTCAGGATTCTAGGGATATAGGATATTTAGTACTAGAGGAGGTAATAGCGTCTAGATCTGGATATATAATTCTAATAAAACTTAATCTAGATTAAATGGAACTATCCTAGCAGCCTTAAAATCACTCTAAATTATAGCTGATTAAAATATAGCCAGACAGATCTCTTAATATAGAGTCAAAAAGTCGTCCTTATTAATATAGTTAATTCTGACCTGTATTTATACTTCTATAGCCTGTCTGTAAAGTTGTTTTAGGACTACAAAACAGCCTATATCTAAGGGCTATAGAATATATAAAGAGTAGGGAGGTATATAAAGTATAATAATTAAGTTTTGCTTAATATATTAGTTAAATTCAGCTGTAACATGACTTCTATACCTGTCTATAAGTAACAGCTGATATATCCTAACTATATAACCTTAAGTATACTTATTAAATACCTCCTTAAGCTAAGTAAAACCTAATTCGTTATTTGTCCAGCTATTATCACTAACTCCAATAGGCTAGTAGTAAGGCAAAGCCTTATACTAGCTCTTTTAGTATATCATACCTTTAATAATAATTATAGGGGGCAAGACCCGCCTATAGAATTGATTAACTTAATCGCTATAACCCATTCATAATTTCCAGGCTAAAGTAATACTATATAATCCCTTTTAGCAGATATAACCACTTTTGCTATAGATATTATACCTATTTGGAATCCTGTCTTATCAAAATTATATATATCCTATAGAGGGATGAGCCTGTACTATCAAAGTGCACGATAGGCATCACTGAGTCAGAGGGCGATTGAGTCGCTGGGCCATATACAGTAAAACAAAGCAGTAAAAACACATGAGAAAAGAAATAAATTGAAGTCTTGTCTGTTGCCCCCTCAGAGGAAAGGGTCTTCTATATAAACTTATGCTGCAACCACGTGATCTACCCTGCTGTCCTGCACTAACACTTCTGCCCCACTACAATCCTTATCTAGAATCCTATATTTTGCTATTATATTCTATATAAGCTGAAACTAGGCTTAAATAACCTCAGGATCCTTGTATTTTGTATACTTATAATTATACTTTCAACTATATCAGGATTGATTTCAGGGTATCAAGTTATAAAGCAATAAACCTAGTACTTGCCTAATGTTATCTGTTTAATTAATATATTCTAGATATATTCTTGAAGGAGTAACTTAGCTATTTTATACACTAAGATTTATATTAGAGGTATACTATATAGATTAAGGGATAATATCCGCTTAATAAGTGCAGTTTCTTTAGTTTAAGTAAGTTTATAGTTAGGAGACCTAGAATTAGAGTGTAAGGTAATCCTATAATATCAGGTAGACAAGGTTAAATATAGAACATTATATATATATACAGCAGCCTATAAACTTGAGAATTGGCCCTGCTAGTAGGCCTAAAGCGCAAGTGCCATTCGACCCTCTTTTTGAGACATTTGGAGCGTTGGTTGTGGAGTAATGTTAGTCAAATGTAGAGAATTGAGTGTGGTTTCGGGTAACCTGTCTATCTTACTGATCTGTCCAGCTTACTGGTCAAGTACGTTATAACCGTGTATTTATTTCTCTAGCTACTTTCTGCGGTACTGTATAGTTCTCACTATCAAAACGCTCTCTTTAGATTCTGAAGGGCCGCAATTACTATATAAGATCCTCTTCACTTTCTTCCTTATCTTCCACCTCTTCAATTAGTCTCTTATATGGCCGTTCATGCAGCCCTTCCGCGTCCGGCTTCATTTCTGCCTCCTGAACAATTTTCGACATACCAGCTGTACTAAACACAAACAGCGGCAGGCTCTTGGCGAAAGGTCTTATCCTTCAGGTATATAAATTAGTGAAGCTGTTTTGAAGGTATATACTATATTATATTTTTAATAAAGATGGACAATTTCTATTAGCTATTAGAAGGAGAAGGTAATTATTAAGGTAGTAAGTATAATAGCGCCACTTACAGTACTAGCTCATAAGTTTGAGCGGAATCGCGATTTCACACCAAAACTCACTCTTTTCACTATTCATTTCCTCGACAAAATTATATGATAACCCTCTTTAATATTCGAGAAGATTAATATTTCGAACATTCTTAATACTTTTTACTAAGACTACTTATAATTATTTTTTAGTTCTATAGAGATACAGAGTGTCAAAGGAAGAGAAGTGAAAAATTAAGCGAATTTTGGTGTAAAATCGCGATTTTTACTCGTCCCTTGACTTTCCGGCTCCACATTATTACAGCCACGCTAGATAATTTAGCCTAGATTACGCGAAAAGATAGGTAACATTCCAATAAACAGCTGTTGTATATTATATTTTACGGTAAAATGACGGGAATACCGATTTTTTTATAAGTGTTGCACGTGATTTTTGGTGTAAAACCGCGATTCCGCTCAAACTTGTGATGGGTGATTGCGACTATGGAAAGCCTCAGATAGATACCCGTTATTACAAGGGACCAGCTGATTATGCTGTGCCGCCATAATAAAACCGCACCGCCAATGGCAGTCAATTCCGCACTGCTAGGGATCCAGTTTTCCAGGCCTCGCTTAGATCTTAAGTACCAACCATTCCTCATGTTGGTATGCTGATACAGTAAGCTATGCCGATAAGAGTTATTCTAGACGTGTGACGGATACATGACTATAAATTTCAATAGATCCCTTTAGGAGTCGCAGTTACGTCCGGGTCTTCTTGCTTGCCTCTACTTCAGCAGTTCTTGGAGAACCCCTCCACAGCATTAGTCTCAAACTCAGTAAAGATGGCTGAGCAGAAACCCGAGACGCTCAATCCCCCAATGTACACCGATTACCCGCTTGCTCTGCTTGAGACGCCGAAACATAAGACGGGAAATGTATGCTGCAGCTGCCCAGACCATGCGTTTACCTCACGGCCCGCTGACCGTTTACCTGCAGACAGACGGCTTCACGCTGGAGGCATCGCACATGTGCATCAGTCATAACTCCTTCATCCGGGGCTTCAACAGCATCTACCAGCAGGCACCTCGCTTAAAAAAGTCGGATTATCCTGATTTTATTACTTACTCCCTCGCCTGGCATCGATTGGTCGAGGAGCACCATCGGTATGAGGAGACTGGACTCTTTCTCGAAATCGACAAGGCAACCGGCCAGAAGGGCGTCATGAGCAAGGAGGTTGAGCAGCACGGTGGGTCTCGAATTAAACAATGCCAAAATTTGAGATGCACGTCTGACCGTATTGTGTGCAGCTGCATTCCATGATGGCCTCGATGCATTCAAAGCCTACCTGGTCGGCCTCAAGGACAAGGAGGGAGAATTTAGCTTCGCCCGCCTGATCGAGATCATGGACTCATTCTCCCAGCCTCTCTACACGCACTTGTCAGAGGAACTCGATTCCATTGTCAACTTGTCGCGATTCTCCACGCCCGACAACCCCATTGACATTGTTGCCATTGCACTCAAAGTCGGAAAGCAGGCGGTTACGCGAGACTTCGCTCTTAACTGCCTCCCCTGCTTTATTCTTAATATGGAAGCGGTTGAGTTCGAAGGTGGCATGTGGCAACAATTCCCACCTGTTAATGCCCCTGTGAGATTTGTCCTCCTGAGAGTCCTCCCGCTGTGGCGTCGGACCGTGTGGCGATTTGCATCTTGCGGAGAGAATCGAGCTAGGAAGCAATTGGCTGTCTAGACGAATTTCCGGAGGCTGGATAGGAGAGAAGGTTGTGGATACCCGTTCACTGTAATGATAAACAATGATACTTCCAGCTTGTGTGTGGTATCTTGAGTGCTTTTATTTCCAAATAGTAGCTTAGCAATATGCAGGAAGAACTGGAAGGCTGCCACGAGAACGAAGAGAATGTGTACTGGTGAAAATTTACTAATTTTCTAAGTTTCTTTCTCAAAGAGATATCTCTAGAATCATATGACACGAAAATTAATCGACCTAGTACTCTTATTCTAGCTTCCTTAGATCCTTCTTGATGAGACCTGCAGCCATTTCTGTTACCCCATAGGTGAAAGACAAAGTGTTTCCTTGCCCATGCGTAGCGAAGATGCTAGCATCAACGACCCTGAGTCTTCGTCCCATACACTGCCAATCTATCATTCGCGACACCGCCAATCTCTAATGGCCTCATAGAACAGGTCCTAACTAGGTGAAAGTGCGTCCCAACGGTGGTCTTCGCAAGTTGTGTGACAACCTCCTTCGTCATAGGTCGCTTTGGTCCGTCATCCTTGAGACATTTGCACTGTGGTTCCACTCTAGGGGCCTCAAGAGAAACACATGACATGATCTCCAGATCAAGAGGATGAGTGTAATATTGAGGATCGATTGCGGGCGGATGCTTATGGTTAGCAGACGTAATATGGACAGAGCCGCGAAAAAATGGGTTCGTGAGAGTAGATACCATAAAAAAAGCTGACCCCAAATAATCTGCTTATTCCATTAGCTCTGTCTTGAAATTATTAAATGCGCGGTAGCATTCATATACAGGACTTACCAGCTGCAACTCCGATAAGGCTAGCTACTGACCAGCCGTGGTGACACAACTTTTGACGAAGTCTTTCGTTGGATATTCGGGTAGTTGTGTCAGCCGCTCACCGGCACCAGATCCGACTTATTCAGCGCATGATTTGAGTACAATGTATCACTAGGACCATATGAAGAGCAGAGAAATTACGAGTATTATTGGACCTGAAAACCATAATTATTAGGGTTTAGCAAGCTACAAGTGGCATTTGTTTTCTATCGGAAATTTCGCTTTAATAATTGGGCGTACTCAAAAGCTGCTTGGCTCTAAAGGACACTAAATATGAAGTATTTAATTCGTACTTTGCCACCCTTTCACACGCACCTATATATAGGGATTAAATCTTCTCTATCCGGTCCAGGGAAGTTTATTATCACCTTGGCATCAGATAGCGTTCCAAATTTTTAGAAGGCGGTACCGTTTAGAGATGAGTTTTAGCGAGGACTGGTACTAGAGTTATAGCACAGGCCATGAAGTAGGGCATGGTAGCTCAAGCGAACACTGCCGTAACGCAAGCTTGATGTACAGAGTGAAGAGATTAGGCAGTAAAGACAGTACGAGCAGATTTTTGGACGTGGCTCTCGCTTACCTCGCCAATAGGATATCTAATATTCGAACTTTAGATAGAATGGCCGGCGCTAAACACAGCCGCCCGGGCTGAACATCTTTATGTCGCATCCAAACCAACTCTCATCTCGTCATGCCGCAGACCATTCCAGTAAATAACATGGTCTATTATATATCACACTAGACCAAGTGACAATGGTATGCACGAAAGAGAGCGTCGCGTCAAGTGGCCTAAACATCTGGTCTGGAGAAGCTGCAGCCGGCTCCACGCCAGTAGTCGAGTAAGCTAAGCTGCTATCGAATATATAGCTCGACTAACCCCATATAGTATCATCGCAGTCCAAGGGCTGGGCGCCCACCCATACTTCACATGGGTAAAGAAGGTGCCGCCTTCAGAGGCTGACAAACCTAAGAGATTCAGAGACAAGACACGGTTTTGGAAGAGCAAGAAGGAGCAAAGCAAAGGCGGGGAAGATCGCCCAACAGAGGTCATGTGGCTACGTGACTTACTCGTTCCTCTGTTCCAGAATGCACGTATTGCGAGCTATAGCTACGAATCAGACTGGAGAGATCGTCAGGTCCAAACCAGCCTCCGTGAGTGTGCGGACCAGTTCTTGAATGTTTTATATCAGCAAAGGCGACAGGCAAACGTAAGGCTTTAAGTAATGTTTTGAGTATCTGATATGTTTACTAAAGTATTCAAATAGGAATGCAAGAGACCGCTTGTGCTAATCGGGCATAGTCTTGGATGCCTAGTTATACAACAAGTATGCCCTTGCTAGGTATCGATATTCCCCACGATGGCTAATAAGAGTAGGCCCTTGTGAATGCAGTCCACCGACAAGAGTTTACCGATCTCCGACTCTCTGTAGCCGGAATGATTTTCCTTGGCGCCCCGTTCCAAGGAAGTGATGCAGCCATTTTTGGGGAGTGGCTAGCTCGGCTGTGGCGGCTTGATTCGACCTTATTGGAGAGGTTAAGGAAAGGCAATCCGGATCTATTTGCACTATCGACAGACTTTTGTGGTAGTTATATTGACCGTGATGTTGTGTGTTTCTATGAGAAAAGGGAGACTGAGTATTTGAGATCATTGAAGACAAAAGTTTGTCATAGCTTCTTGCTATAGGTCTTCGTTCCTAATAATAGGTGTATAGGTTGTTAACTCACAATCAGCCAGTCTACTTGGACGGCGCAGTATATTCCTTAATACCGATCACTCTGGGCTTAACAAGTTTAGCATAGATGATGACCCTAATTTTGCTCTAGTTCTACCTGAGATCCAAAGAATGGTCGTGAATAGTCACTCGGCTGTAGCTGAACGTCATAAGGCAAAGGGTACGAGGCCGAAGCACATAACCAAGATATAAAAGCTAATTTCTTTCTCTAGGTGGCATTACGATAGACCGTGGAAATAAGCACTGGATGGTGCCTCGTCCAGTGAACGGTCTATTCACAGGGCGCGTCAAGTTGTTGCTGCGAATACAGGAGGCCTTGCGTAATAATCATACTTCCCCATCCGATGAGCAGAAGAGATTTGTTATTACAGGACTCGGCGGACAAGGGAAGAGTGAGATCTGTCTGAAAGTTGCGAGCCTAATGCGGGAAGAGTAAGTCTTTTTTATTGCTTATACTGTAATTCTATACGCATCATCTCGGTTAATAGCTGTAGGTTTTGGGGGATCTTCTGGGTTGATGTTGGCAAGACTTCTATTGCTGAAAGCAATTTCATTGCCATAGCAAAGATGATCGGGCGAGCCGCTGAAGACGTCTCAGAGGCGCTTCAAGTTCTCGCAGCTACAAAACAAAGCTGGCTTCTTATTCTGGATAATGCCGATGACCCGAATTTTGACTACCAACTCTATCTTCCCTCTGGTACTCATGGCGCAGTCATTATGACGTCTCGTATTCCTGAATGCAGGAAGTATGGCACTGTTGGGGCCGAAGCTCTCGAGGGCCTTGACGAAGAACAGTCTCAAGAGCTTCTACTCAGAGCTGCCGAATTGCCGAGAGAGTCGTGGCCATCACATAGCAGTCATGCTAATGAAGTCGTCAGCCTTCTGGGCTCTCACATGCTTGCACTGATCCAAGCCGGCGCATATATTTCCAACGGTCACTGTCAACTACATGAATACCCTGAGGTCTATTGCCGACAGCGAAAACGGCTCCTGGCGTTCCGGCCTAAGCAAGCTCAGTCGAGGTATTGCGATGTGTATGCGACCTTTGAAGCACCTGCAGCTGTTCTAGAACAGTCTGAGAGCGAAACTGCAAGAGATGCTCTACAATTACTTGCGATTCTGTCTATGCTCGACTCTAGTTTCCTTCCTCTTCAGATTTTCAAAGACGCATGGCACGCGGGTAGAGACCTTCGTACTGAACCTTCAGATCCGAGCACGATATATGACCTATCTCTAGATCATCTTAAACAACTACCTTGCTTCATGTTAGAAGACGGCAATATATGGGATACCTACCGTCTCATTGAAGCCAGCTCTCTACTGGCATCGCATTCTCTAGTCATACGACACGACTCAAACATTTCGCCTGGATTATCTATGCACGTGTTGATACACGCCTGGGCTAAAGAACGCCTGGGCTCGGAACAGCAAAGCGTAGCTTGGATTGCAGCTGGATGCGTTCTAGCACTTTCTCGAGATAACCCAGAGGTGGGGCATATTCAAGGTTGGCGTCTGTTGCCGCATGTGCAGTCATATCTAGATATTCGGGTAAGCAAGGCGCTATCATTCGGTTTGGAGGTCATTGTTGTCCCAATTCTTCTCGCCTGTGGCTGGCTGCTGGACGATATGCGACAGCATTCTAGACTCAGTTACCTTTTAGAAGATATGTTTCTCGAACTTGGAGAGAACCCTGATGAAGTATCACAAGAGTCTCTTCCACTATATATCCTTCAAGTAAGAAATTTGTCGCGTCTATCGAAAAGCAAAAAGGCAGTGCACTTGGCCCAGCAAGTAGACAAAATAAATGAGGATATACTCGCTGCCGATGACCGTGATCGGCTTTCATCGCAGCATGAGCTAGCTGTTGCGTACCAGGAAAACGGGCAGACAAAAGAGGCTATAGACCTGCTTGAGCAGGTGGTCAAGATTAAAGAGACTGTACTAGCTATCGATGACCCTGATCGGCTCGCCTCGCAGCACGCACTAGCTGTTGCGTACCAGGAAAACAGGCAGACAAAAGAGGCTATAGACCTGCTTGAGCAGGTGGTCAAGATTGAAGAGACTGTACTAGCTGTCGATAACCGTGATCGGCACACCTCGCAGCACGCGCTAGCTATTGTATACCGGAAAAATGGGCAGATAAAAGAGGCTATAGAGCTGCTTGAGCAGGTAATCAAGATTGAAGGGACTGTACTAGCTGATGATGACCCTGATCGGCTTGCCTCGCAGCATGAGCTAGCTGTTGCGTACCGGAAAAATAGGCAGACAAAAGAGGCTATAGACCTGCTTGAGCAAGTGGTCAAGATTGAAGGGACTGTACTAGCTGTCGATAACCCTGATCGGCTCGCCTCGCAGCATGCACTAGCTATCTCGTACCAGGAAAACGGGCAGACAAAAGAGGCTATAGAGCTACTTGAGCAGGTGGTCAAGATTAAAGGGACGGCACTAGCTGTCGATAACCCTGATCGGCTCAAGTCGCAGCAAGAGCTATCTGTTACGGACCGGGAAAATGGACAGGTGGAGGAGGCTATAGACGTGGAGTAGTCAAGATGAAACAAGTTATGCACGTTGGGGATCCTCCAAGCCGTGTGGTGTCAGAGCAAGTACTCTCTTACCTCCATAAAAATTCTAATTCCAGATTACAGCTATAGTGTCCGGCCCAAGTAACTTCTTTTATATCCGAGATTGGAGTCAAGAGTATTAAGCAATCGCATAGCGTCTAAAGTAGACGTATTCGAGTCCCTCAAATATTATTATTTCTCACTTGGTCTTGAAGATAGAAATCCAGATTCACGATGCCTTGCGACTGAGAACAAAAGTGAAGCATTGAAGGCCATTTTTTATCCCGGAAGTACAGTAAATAGAAGCATACTTTCCATTTTGGACCTTTCCAGCTACGGTGATGCTTGGTATCCCGAATAAATCTGAGAGAACAGAATGATTGTAAAGGGTATTTATTTTCCAAATATAACACCGAGACATATACAAGCCATACGTTATATTGATCAGGGCCTCAAGCACGCATTACACATCCCTTAGGATCTAGGATATCCTTTAGGATCCAGGATTCAGAGGATTCATGTGAGTCAATGAGAGGCTAAATAGGTCTATATAAATAGGTCTTTACTCTAGTATAGCAGTGCTTGATTAGTTGTCTCTGCATCACTTAATAGTTAATATAACTGAGTTTCACCTTGACATCCGATTACAACCTGCGCATTAACCTGACCTCTGCTTAAGATGTTGGATCAGGTAATATTTGCCAACATCGACCACAAAGTATCAATTAGTCTCTCAGTGCCCGATTTATTAAAAGAAATATGAAGTGACTAGTAGGACTACAAAACCAAATATTGGTTACTTGTGCAGTTAGTGCAGAGTAGATAGATAATGTACGCTTGTATTGTATAGATCGAGGCTTGATGTCAAGACGGAGAATTTTACGTTGATATCACCTGAGGCTTGATTTGGCCGACCACTCTACCAGCAAAGTCTATTCGCTCGGCATGGAACTAGTATAGTCTGAGGTGATTTAGGTATCTACCAAGGCCACGACTCCAATCTCGACTTCTGTTTTCGCCCTCGCCCCAGCTAAAGGTGGGCGATGTCAGGCCTGCCGTCGATATTTGTAAAGGATCCGCCGGGGGGGGGGGGTGGGGGGGGGGGTGTGCTTCTTAACGATGTGATGCTAGAAGAGGAGCTTTCGAGCAAGGAGAAAGGATAGGTTCCTTGCGTCGTGCCGCTGGCCAACACAAAATCCTCCTTCTGCAATAGTACCTAGTGCTGGAATATCCTCAGCCTTCTGGCAACTTGAGGCTAATCCTCTTAACTATAAGAGACAGAGGTAATACGCATTAGTATACTTAAGAGCCTTCTTGGTCCTGGGATGGCACTTCCAAAATCCGCGAGGGAGCTCTGACCATGATCCCAGGTACCGACGTCTCCCAAGGTCATTGGCAGCCCAAGGATCTCAGTCACGGAATATAGAAACATGCAAATTTATCTACGAATATACTAGTCGTTACTTCTGCCTCTAACCATAGAGAATGGTATAACATACAGAAGTGACGAATGTACGTAACGGGGAGAGAAACTACTAGCAATGCTTAAGAGCTAGTCCCCCCTACTTGCTGCGCCATCTGTATGAAGCCCTAATTTGAAAGTATAATATCCAGACTATATTCAACTTCTAGATATAGTGACGGAATCTGTGATTTACGCACGGACTCTTTACAAAACAGTGCCCTGCAAATATGCGCCGCTTCTAATTATATATGTTACGCGATGTTGTGGGCGTTTTAACTGCGCCTCACCACCACCACTTATTTTCCCGAGCCAACCATCCAAGAAATGTTTACTCTTCTCACTCCTTGCAAAGTTTCCTTCTGCTCCTCATTGACATTATTTACGCCTTACAAAAAAGACTGAGGGCCGAATCTACCTGAATTACCACCGGCGCAATGAGCGAGAATCTCAAAATCTACTTTGACGCTCCTTACAGCAGGGCTTACGTTTTCGCCCCTGGCGATCAAGTATCAGGCAAAGTAGTGTTCGACCCTAAAGAGGATGAAAATGTCGAGAATATTCACGTTGAATTCAGGGGGAAATACGAGACACGAGTTGGTGGCGGAAAGGAGACAAGGTCCTTCGAGATTACTATGTTCTCGATGCAGAAGATATTGTTCCAAGGCCCTTTCAAGATGAGGGCTTCCACTTACGAGTACCCTTTCTCGTTTCAATTTCCAAAGACATTCAGATTCAATCCTACAGTCTTTCACGACGATAGACTTTTTCCAAATGAACACGGAGATGGCTTGCAGCCTCTCCCACCTTCATGTAATGACAGCGGCAGTCATTTCTCCGGGAACTATCGGATCTTCTATCGCATAACTGCCAGGATTCCCAGGACCTTTGGTGACTGGGAGAGCGAAATCTTCCTTCGTTTTGCTCCATATCGACTCGAATTAAACCCAGTTCCACATCCTGCGAGTTCGAAAGATGAGGGAAAGCTTCAGCGGCGCTACCGATTAACTGACGAGGGCATTCCGAGACCCCTTACTTCAAATGAAACGTTCAAAGAGAAATTCCATCGCCACGCCGTAAACCATACCATAAGCTTCTCTTTATCGGCATCAGTCCCAACAGCTATAGTCATTGGTAGGCCTTATGCAGTTGAAATTACCCTTCTATCCACCGATGTAGAAAGCGGGCATAGCGCACCTGAATTCCAATTTTCAAATTATTGGCTCATTCTCAAGGGAAGAACCATCATTCGGGCCCCAGGCATCTTGAGCGCCACGACTAGCAGTTTGCAAGAAGATATCACGCTGGGACATGGTAGTATTAAGTGCCGTTTGCCGCTCAATAAGCCACTGGTGGTCAATGGGATGTTTCCTTCCAACCCATCCTACATACCACCAAATTTCAGCTCATTTGCGATGCAGAAGTCTTATGGACTAGAGCTTAAAGGGACGGTTTCTTGCCTGGGCGAGGATTCTGAATTCAAGATCCATTGGCCACGTGTGACGTTGTACCCTGCCAGGATGGAAGATGGTATTGAGGATGCAATGAAGTCTATTGAGAGTGGTGCTCGAGATATGGGTCTAGATGACCAGTCTGGGCTACCAGCGTACGAAAAGTAAGATGTGATGGGATGATAAGAGCAGACTCGGGGTCCATCCAGATTTTTAAGAAGTTCATGTCCACTCTACTTCAATGACGACACAGATATCAAAATGGGGAAACATGGGTAGCAGCCCTGGATAGGAAACATGCTCTTCTCCTCCAACCTCCGTTCCCCAACCGCGCCTCCCTTCCCCCAAACTCCCCCATTCCCCGCCTTGTTAAGAGGGTTGGTTACACACAGATGTGAAGCCCGTCGAGACAGGTAAGCTTCCATGACGCGCCAGCGGTAACCGATTGGCTCCTGTGAAACCATATCTGAGTGGGGAAGCTGTCCACCTCGTCCAGTGCACACGCGCTGCCCATTTTCAAGTGTAACTTCTCTCACATGGCTGCCCTCATCGCGGTCCTCATGGCGGTCTCCAAATATTATTAATCCTCATGATTCGATCATTCGTTTGTCTGGTTTTGTGCATAATATTCTCACGTGATCTTTAGGCAGCTGGACAGCTCCTTTCGCTTCCGCCCATCGCCACCTCCCATCCATTCGGGAGTCCCAGGACCTGTCACTCTATCATCTGTCTACCACCAGCTCTGCGACGTCTCATTCTCCTATACGACACTCTCTAGAGAAGAACAGTTGACGGAAGCCCGTGGCTGCGGTCTGACTTCGGTACCCACTCCTCCCAGCTTACAGTCGCTCCATGCCAATCTCGACACCCCCCAACAATCCAGCAGTGGAGAGAGCAGAGTTTGAGTGGCAGTTCAAAAATTCGCACCCGCCATTACTTCCATTGTACTATGGCTTGGCTTTGGCGCTCCTCTGACCAGCCCCGAACTGGCTATCGAAAACACCTTGGGCAAATGAATAATCACCCCGGCCAAGAAGAGAACGCAAGCAGAATACAATTTCTCGACCTCCCACCAGAATTGATAATATTGATAGCAGACTGGCTCCCTGCTGAATTTGCTGCTTGTTTTGCTCTTTGTAACCGCGGTTTGTGCCAGATTCTTGGATCCACCTTTATGAAGCTAGAAGGAGCCAGCCGCAACGCATTCCTTTCCGTCTTGGCAAGGGATCTCCCTCAATACTATTGGTGCCATAAATGTGTTCGACTTCATCAGATCAGTGCAATAAGCTGGCCCGGGATAGGTACTTACGGTGGAAGTCCTAACTGTCTGCGCCAAACTCCTAGCTATATACATTTCTTCGGATTTGGACTGTGGATAGATTTCGTTCATGTCCAGCTGGTAATGAAACGGCATTTTTATGGGTCCGATCACGGATTTCCTCTAGAAGCTTTCCAACATTTTGAGGTTCGGAAGAGCTTTTGGAAGCAACTCGGGACGGGGCAAATTACAGCTTTATCAGTTGACACCAAGATCGTCGATGATGAGTTCCTAACGCGGTCTCAGCTATGCGTTCTGCTCCCTAAACACCGACGTAGCAAATTTTACTCTAGCACCTTCCCGTATAATCTCTGTCAGCACATTATATCTACCACGCATAACAATGGCCCTTGGTTTCAGAACCTTATGAGATCTCGAGTCGAACAACTCGAAACTCAAGTAAATTGCCGCACAGAGACTCTACACTGCTCAGAATGCTATATGGAATTTACTATAGATGCCACTGACTTTGGGAAGAGAGGTGTTGCCGTGTTTATTACAAGATGGACCAACTTCGGTTCTGGGCTAGACCCGGAGGACCCGAAATGGGAAAGCCATTTCCGCTGGTGGAACTCGCAAGGATATCATCAATCACTTCCTCTAGGTAGTATTCGGGAAAGATTTGAAAGCCAAGGAGGGAAATTGGTGAAAGAGCTCACTGCTGATAACATCGTAAAACTGCTCCGAGCACAATTACAATTTCATCCCTCGTTGATTGGACGGGTGCGTTTCGAAATTGCAGCTCTTGTATTCCGCCAAAAGGTTTCCCAATAAATATAACTTCTATCATTTAGTAATATATGGAAGTAGAACCTAGTAAATACTATCTTTCCCTTAATATTGCGTCTAGTTATAGACTAGACTCCTTAACTCACATCTACAAATATCATCTAAATTTTAAAATACTGAACTTAGAGAGGATAGGTGAGATTCTTGAGCTTCCTAGACACCTTATTTTCTGTATCTAGGTTGGGAAGTGATGCATCGACAGTTATATGCTGTATTTACTAATACAGCCGTTTAGTCCTAGGGAGGAATTCTTACTCATAAGACTTAAGCGCAGTAGCGCCTTAGAAACTGGGATATTGACATTGGTAAATCATTCAGTCCGAGATGGTAATGCTGCGGCAGTTCTGAAGGAGACCTATTGTTGGGAGAAAGTACTATATTCTAGCTAGACTCAGACGTTCATTCTAGTATGGCTCGTGACATTCTATGATTGATTTGGTAGCCCAAAATTTCAAGACCTTTGTGCTTCTCATGCTCAGTAGTTGGAGAACACTCAAAAATTAGAACAAGGGTATCTAGCTTCCTGACTGATCCACAATCCTGAAAGTAACTGCAACGCGCAGCCCAGCCGCAGGTTATTTGTTTTGGAGGATTGGAATACAGTACCTGATGAGTTCATTGAGAATCTGTTTGCCGAGAATTTTGTAGGTGCGCGTCAATGGGCCGAGCATTTTGTGGGCTGTGGTCATGTCATATGTGGCTACGGTATGTGAGAATTCCGTGCGGAGACGCTCGTTGGTTAGCTAGTGCGACCTTTCCTTCGTCTAAGACGACTTTGTCCTAGGCCTCTATGGGCCCTATTACAAGATAAGTCAAGATAGGCCGAATCTCTTTCTCTTCGCTTGAAACGCTGTTAAGAGCTAGATGTACGGGCCGCCTACAGTCGCTTGCAAAACTGGCTTCACCTTCACTGAAGAACAAAATTTCTGCTGTGTCACACTAATCATTAGTTACTCGCATGTCCTAACTATATAACGTCCAGTCTCTGTTAATGTTCAAGGCAGAAGCATCAAAGATTGATTTTAATCATGTGACTTTGAGCAGCCCACGTGCCAGTTGAGACTACCCGACTCCGCCTCCCACGTTTCAGTTTAAGCGCCGACCCAACTTAGGGAAGATTGCGGATTGTTATCTCTGCGAATGTATCTTATTATCTCATCTATATGAACCTCATTACTTGACAATATCTCCATCTAAATCATGTCCTCAAGCAAGAATACGCGTGAGATGAGCAGCAGGCCTAGCCTTCACTCCGAGTCCCAGAATTCCAACTCGCAGCCTGGTTATCCAGGTCCTCCGACGCTGCCTTCTAGTACTTCGCGTCAAACGAGATCCAATGTTTCCAAAGCCCGGCCAGGGTTTGATGATGATGTCCGTTCCTTAGGGATAGCGTCGCCTAGAGCTGGACAGGAAGTTACTCCTCCAACTCATCTTCCAAGGGAGAGGCTGTCTCGAACGGAAGTTACGGGATCTTCAAGAAGTTTGGAAAATGATGCCGGTTCGTCCGAGATAGCCCCGTCTGTATCACGTACTCCTCCCACGAGTCCTCCGAAGTGGTCACCGCGAAGAGATTACTCCAGACCCGAATTCCTCTCGTCGAAGATAGCTTCTGCCTCGCCATTTACTCCCCCCACAAGTTCCCCAAGGGGATACTCGCCTGAAACGAAAGTTACAATATCAGATACCTCCCGAGTACGAAGAGCGTTCGAAGATAATGTTCGTCCTTCAGGGGTAGCTTCTGCCTCGCCACTTACTCCTCCAACAAGTCCTCCTCGGAACGAGTCGGCCTCGACGTCCAAGGAGAAGCCAGCAGAGAACGGATATCACAGCATAGTCTCTAGCTTGAGGGCCAATCTGGGTCTTAATATTTGGAGATGCTGCTGTATTAAGGACAATGGGGAGCCTTGTAAAATGCCAAGATCAAAAGATACAAATATCCAGATCAGTTCCCAGATCGAGTCAATGATTACTCTCACACGATCATCTCCGGAGTTCGAATCCGAGCTAGAAAAACTAGTTAAGATTGTACATTGCCAGTATCATCTATCTCCGAAGTACAAAGAACGCCGCATCGAAACTTGGGCCACGGTCTTTCCTGATGGAGACGGCGATGCCGAGCCGTTAGTTGAGAAGCAAATCAGAAAAGCTCTTGGTGAACTCTCTACTCAGTGCATTGGGATAACGACGCACAGTGAACGCTGTAAGAATGCAATAGGGGGGCGAAAGGTTCAGAATTGTTCGAAAACGATTGATGAGATCGTCAAGCCAGAAGTCTACTTAGACGATGCCTATCTTGACGGATTTCTTAAAGTCCTCGAAGCAAATATGTATTGTAATGTCCACATCGATAGTCGGCCCCTGAAATATGTGGCGCAGTGGAAGTTGAGTATTTTTGAGATCCAGAAAAAGGCCACTTTAAAGGTGATGCCGTCCATTGAGAGTACTACGTCAGGCGGATCCAGAAGTCAAACACATGCTCCCGATACTCAAGACGCTAGAAGATATTCGACCAAGAACAAAAAAACCCCCGTCTTGCAAAATGGAGGACTGCCAACTCCGAGAAGCTCGCGATCATTGACTCCAGACTTAGCTCGAGATCCAACCGCATTCTGGCCAGAGACTTATGACACGACGCCTTTCGACATTCTTTCTAGGAGCAATAGACTTACTGACCACACATCGTCCTATCGTCTAATTCAAACCTTACTTAAGAAGCCTTTGGATGGTAAAGATCAGCGGGACGGATACGTTTATCTCTATGAGGTTGACGGAAACAGTGGTTTCGTCAAACTTGGATACACAGGTCGTGCCGTTGAGGTGCGCCATCAAGAGTGGGATTTTGACTGTAACAGAGTCCCTAGGGCCTTATACCCAATTCCCTCCAGTTCTGCAATACCCGTTCGATATGCCCGTCGCGTTGAGGCATTGTGCCATGCGGAATTGGACCACCGCAGAATCAGAATCTATTGTAAGGGTTGTTTAGAGCAACATATTGAGTGGTTTGAGATTTCTCCCGTGGAGGCGATTGCAGTTATAAAGAAGTGGTCAAAGTGGACGGCAACGTTTCCATATGAGATGCCTCGGCTGAGATCTGGGGAGTGGGGGCTTAAAGGAGAAGAGAGGCGGAAAGCTCAGAATATTGGTCGATTTATGGAAGAGTTGTCGTAGCATAATAAGAGTTTAGAGCTAAAACTTCGGAATGTGGAAGCTGCTCTTCGTGGAGATGTGCGATGATGTATCTAGTGGAAGCATACAGATCTTGATTAGGGTAGCATCATACGGCCACAAGAATGTAACGGCTATGAAGTATTACGACGTACATACCGGCCTTGTCTACTTTGTAACGTCCTGGGGGAGTGTATAAGCGCAAAGGCAAAGCGATGGAGGCGGTTGAATGTATTCAACGCGTTGCCATGAACTGATCTTCGGCCATCGGAGCTAGCGGGGTTGAGTAGTCAAGGATACTTTGGCCCTTTTTGCTGCAATTCCAAACAACAAGACTAGAGAGGAGATGTCTAGCTATAATTGACGCTAAAGGAGGACCCACAAAATAGTAAAATACAGTTCTATTTAGCATTAAAATCTGGCCCACTAGACCCACTAAATTGCATTTGTCCCTCTGGCGGAGAGGGGTTAGTGCTGTGGCTATCATGCCTGCTTAGGATGCTCAGGGATGCTCATCCTCGGCTTACCTTTAGGTAAAAGCGACTGCTGCTCACATCTGGAGACTAAAACTGGTGGGGAAAATGTTTCATTGAGTTTAACAGTACTCTACTAGGATCTGTCAACCTCAGTGAGTATATGACGTATTTGGGTCTGCTGATTCTGGGTCAAAGTCTGTGGGTATCGTATTTTGAATTGGACAATGAGATTCCCTCGTTGATCAGGGTTTTTCGAATAGGGCATACCTAAGCCAGGGTACGTTGCTTTACTTTCAGGCTCGATCGGTCCAGGTTTCTCCACGATCATCATCTTACCGTCGATCATGGTTGTCATTCGCTTGAAACCACAGAGGGAGTCGACAAGAGAGAGTTCCACAGTTAAATAGAGATCAGCACCTTCTCTGGTATATAGTGGGTGCTCTTTCTGTGAGCACTTATAGTTAGCAAAGCAACTCAAGAATATTCGGCGGGAAAATTTGATGGCTGAAGAATTGAAGTTATCTTGCTTACTTCTTCAATTATAAAATGCAAATCTTGGTGACCTCCCTCCTCCGCGTCACCTACACCCTTAAATTTGATCTTGGTGCCTTTTTGATACCCTGGCTTGATATCCATTTCCAGAATATTATCTTGCATTACTATACGGCCAGTCACCTCGTCAAAGGCTTTCCTCTTGATCTTCATCTTTTTGTGGCAGCCGTTGAATAGCTCTTCAAGGCTAAGTGCAAGTGGACGCTCCACAGTTGTCACTTGAGAAATGTGATCAAATTCCCTCGCTCCAGATTGCATTTGCTTTCCCCTGAAGAATTCCGAGAAGATTTTTTCCGGATTTGTGAAAGAAAACCCGCCAGCACCTTGATTTGATGTGTTGAAGTTGGGTCCTGGACCTTGGCTTCCTGGCCGATTAATTTCTACATATGGCGAGTGGGCTGTCTCTGCCCAGGGAGGGGATGTAAAAATCTGAGCTCTGGCAAATGGAGGAGCTGACACTCTCGAACTTTCAGGATTGTAATACCGGGGTTTTCCGTTGTCAAAGCCGTTCGATTCCCTGGACTGGTGAGTCGTATGTCGTTCACGGCGCCTGGGAGGTGATGAACCAAATCTTTCATCACGATGATCACCCACTTCGTCGCTGACACCTAGAGCCGCGATGCCCTTCCCCGCATACTCATTATTTACCTTTGAGCGTCTTCGACTGTAACCATCCGCATATCCAGCAGGTTCTCCAATACCTAGAGCTTCAAGGCCTTTCCTGGCATAATCGGTAACGCTTTTGCTTCCCTTATGATGGCGCTTGGGAGACCGGCTGCGACTGTCATAGGAATCAGGGCTCCCACTGCGTCGGCCGTTGGTAGACCGGCTGCGACTGTCATAAGAATCAGGACTACCTCTGTGTTGGCCGTTGGTAGACCGGCTGCGACTGTCATAGGAATCAGGACTACCTCCGTGTTGGCGGTAATCCCTCTCAAGGGATCGAGATCGAGAGCTATTCAAAGCCGGAGCACCCAGCCTAGCCGTTGCAAGTTCAGCAAGCGTAGTTTTCCCTGCTAACGTGCGATTTTGGCGACCCGCAGACTCGTAACCTGCCGATTTCTTCCAATGGCTAACTGGCTCCTCGTACGCTATATCCTCATTTGAACTTGGTGGTTGCTGCTGTGGATAAAGCTTCGTTATTTCTGCTCTGTTTTTCCCAGATCTAGCCTCTACAGTCCTGACGCGTTCGAAAGGATTACTCTGAGGTGCCGGGATGTCTCCGACTAGAGAGACGGAATCCGTCGGCAGAACAGTTCCTAGGGAAGTATCGTCTGTTCTATCCGAAGCGTCTTCTTCTGTATAGGCTTCATGACTCTGCTGCTCCACCTCGGTTGGTTTTCTCACTTCATCTCGACTCTTCTTCTTTGTACCATGTGCTTCTCTCCATGTATCCTGGTCCCGTTTCCTTCTCATTAGCTCTTCTGCTACCCGATCCATTGATGTTGCTTTCTCGTAAATTGCCTCTGTTGGAGATCTGGCAGGCTTCTCATGAATAGCTTCTTCGTGAGAGACCTCTGCCTCAGGAGATGTGTCTTCCTCAGTCTCTTCATCAAATTCCCGATCACCCTTAGTTATGACTTGAGAAGACTGTATCCTCTCAGAGTTAGCAATTCTAATGGGCTGTTTTATTTCTTCGTCATCTTCATCAGCATCTTCTGCCGTCGGTTGGAATGCGATTAGCTTTTTGGGAACGTCGGCTGTATTTGGGGACTTGCGGCGCTCCAGTAGAGGGGCTTTCGGAGTATCCGATACCACGACTCCCTTCTCGGCATATGATGGAGGCCTTGGAGAGACTTTCTTCTCTTTCGAGGCACTGATCCGTTCTGGCGGGGCTTGCTCCTCTAGACCCCCATTTTCGATTAATTCGGCCAACTTGGCCATGATCCACTGTTTGTGCGCCTCTATCTCAGACTTCGCAAACCCGTCTTCGACCAACTCTCCCTTCAGCACACCCCACTGTATTTCCGACTCATCTGGGTCGTCTTCTCCAACTGCGAACGTAAGAACCGACTCCTCTCTCCTCCCGGCCCTCACATCCTCAATCAACTGGTCCAGCTTCTTCTCAATGCGCCCCAGTGAACCTGTTCCAAGTGTTGTCAAAAACAACGTCAGAGAGGAAGTATGTGCCAACAACTTCTCTCGGATTTCCTGGAGGTTCTCTGCGCTCCACTTCAGTCGATCCCATGTCCTCCTGGTCGATGATCCCAGTGATTTGTATTTGATAAGCTTTTTGTTCAATTGCTGCAGCACGCCGTTGCAGTTTTTGACCAGTATTCCAAGTTCGCTTTTCTTCCCTGCACCAGTTCGATTCAGGATCGAGTCGGGGTTTTCGATTTCGTCTTCGAGCTCCTTGATCGCGGTATGCAAGGCGATGACTACGATGCGATGGTCAGTCGAGGATGCTAGTTGCGAGGGAGGACGGGTTTGAGCAGGACCTGCGTACCTTCATGCGACAGTTCTACAAATGCACCACCTGCATCTTTACCTGAGCATAGTCGTACCTGTCAGTGAGGCTTCACAGCACCTGCGCGGTTTATCACCTACATGACTTGTAGACATTCCAAGCGAGTTGTCCTACAGCGAAGAAGTCGCCAATCGAGAAGCCAAAGCTCATTGTGACAGCGATGCCCTACTGGGACATGCTTCAGAGGGGGATGTGCCAGTGAAAGGCAGCGACCTGGAGGAAGATATCATCGGAAGTGGGCAAGGCTGTGAGGCTGTGCCAGCAAAAGCTTTGACAGGGATTCTCGTTTCGGCTAAAGACGATACAAACTCCTCATAATTTTCACGACCAGGCGTATCCCCAAACTTAACTCCATAAATCCTGATGAGGATGAAGCCCATTCCAAGTGGTATCCCCGCAAGCATCGGCACATAGAAAGGGGCAGATTCGCAAGATGTTCAGCCAAGCCAGAAGAGCACAGACGAATATAGTGGCCCACCGAGACTAGCAAGTGGTAGAAGACGGGATCCATCTTTATGCGACTATGATTTACTGTGCTTGTACTTTCCGTAGTGCCATAAGAATATTCCAATAACATTAATGGCACCAACTCCAATAGCCAAGAACATGTGGGTCAAGCGCACCGATGATTCCGCTTGCGGGGTGTACTTCCTCATTCCCCGACTTGCAAAAGGGACAATACAGATCAGGAGGCACCGCGTGATAGAGGTCGACCTGGAGAACGCGAGCTCCGAATTCTCAGATCTTCACGACCCTCAGTCTGCGACTGGCAGGGATGGCAGAGTGTGAGACCAACAACCAGATATATTTGTTTGATGGCGGCAGGGGCTGCGAAGAATATTATTACTGACTGGATTCGATTTAACACTATACCAAGAGTCTAAGGTAAAACTACTCTTTACATATACTATGTCATGAATGAGTGGAGATATCGAAGATTTCTAGCTAGTGGACGCTTTAAACTTCAACTTTGCCACCGAGACATCAGGGCAGATTTTGCCTTCACGACAAGAGATCTATCACCAGAATATCAGCATACCCTATCATCCAATTCAGCTTGCAAAGAACTTCTGCAGGGCATTTTCGACTCTATCGCATTCCCCTTTGACGGCCGTCAGGGAATCCTTTATCCTAGACAGGCATTTACCGTCATCGGGTTCGTCTACTACCCCCGTGTCGTCCTTCTTCAATCCATAGTACTGGATATCCCTGCAGTTATCTTTGATCTTTGTGAGGCCGAGAGTCGCAGATGAGCTTTTTAGGAGATGGCCAAGTGAGGAGAGCTCGGCGAGATCGCCAGCCCCACTACAGTAAATGTCAGATCCGGATGTAAATCTGGACACGTTGTTATCGCGGTAACTTACACAGCGTTGTCCATCTTGGCAAATGTCTGCTTGGCTTGGTCAAAGAATGCAAGGACAATAGATTGACTAAACTCGTGCTCGTCTTCGTCATCATCCATACACAAGATTTGTGCGAAGGCCGAAACATCGATGCTGCCAGGGAGCTCTTGCAGACCAGCTAGGCCACCCTCGGTCTGGATCGCCGGTGGTCAGTTCTTTAGTTTTGGTATAGCTGATAGTTAAACAGTATCTTACCCTATCTTCAACTGCATGACGTGTGCTGTCCGGCATGACGAGGAAAGCGTTGTGCTCTGAAATGTTTTGGGTGCTAATGTCGCCCGAGATTAGGTTAAAAAAGGGTTTTTATATCTACCAGCTAGCTATTGAAGGCGTTACTTCTTAGAGGCGGCTCCTTGATGTTCTTCTTTCTGGATTGGACTGAACGTATGAACGTATTGAATTATCTGTCAAGCAGTCATAGCTGGCCGCATGTTCAGTCTGGCACTAATATGAACGATGCTTCCGAGTTCGCCGAGTTTCTTGAAGTTTCTTGAATCGATATGCACGGGCCATTATTACGGTGTCTCACGACTAATGTAAATGTGTGACGCAACAGCTAATACCTCCGTCGGTACTTCGCCACCTCTGTTATAAGTGTGCGGCTTTCTAAGGTGATGTCCGCAGAGTCCGCGTTGCTGTAGACCGTCAACGACGGTAAGCACAATAGCACCCCCCCCTTCTGCTGAAAAGCTTCTACGCACTGCAGTTCCAAAGAGAGACCAGAGAGAGAGCTGGATCTGGTATTGGGGGCCAGAGTTGTCAAGGAGACGAGGAGTTCGCTTCGGAGGCTGCGGCACGGATGATGGGAAGTTGACATCAGACTATTCCATGCTCTATAGGCCTCCCTGCCGTGCCAATCAGTCGATTTGTATTTCTCGCATGGCTGGACAACGATCTTCCGCACCTGCCAGGCACCATGAACGGTGATCGCCAAAACTTAATTTGTTATGCATTACTGTTGTCTGAAGTGTCAGATGCAGCTTACCAGGTACGAGATTACAGTACCTAGATTATTGACTTAACAGGGGGGTTGGGTCCTACATACTCCTTTCTTCGGCCCAATAATGAGGCCTGATAATGCCTTCGTGTGCTGTATGTTGCCCGGCTGTGCAGCTGCGGGGTAGCCCATTGTGGAACCAATTCCGAAGCCCCGTGCAGGGGAAGGACTTGTTGACTTGAAGGCGATCCACCGGCCGTTTTCGATTACTGGGATTAGCCGATCATGCGGGTCTTTATCCGGCTGCTCAGTAGATAATAGCACTCAAAGGAAAGTGAGTGCTGCAGGTTTCGATTCTGCGAATACTCTTGGGGAAGGAAATACCGCATCCTGATACCTACGAACCAATGAGGTCATCAAATGCAGCAAGTAGTCTGCATATATCTCCGTCATCCTTTTGATTGCCAGGCTTGACAGCTAGTGTTCGCTGTATGCCCCACGCGCCTACATGAAGAACTCCTTCCTGTTCAATACAGTGTGCATCTTAATTTCCACGATCGCCTACATTCTTTGATAGTCGCCGCCTCCTGAGAGCACAGACAGTCTGACCAGAACCAGCCCAGATCCAACCCCTCCCATACCTCTTCTCTTTATTATGTGCCCCATAAAGCAATGAATACTGTGCTTAAACAGCGCAAACCTCTGCCAAAGGTGCGAAGGGCGGTGCAGGCCTGTGGCAATTGCAGGACCCGCAAATCAGGGTGTGATGGACGGAGGCCACAGTGTGGTCGTTGCAAGGAAAAAGCGACCGTCTGTGTATACGCTGCAGTGCAGAGAGCCGCGTGTGCCTGTGACTGTTGTCGAAGTCTTAAATCAAAATGTGATGAACGAAAACCGCAGTGCGGCGGCTGTAAGGGAAGAGGGTCCATCTGCACGTATCCAGTTCGCCGGCCTAAAAAGTACGATTACTCCCTTTCATAACTTCTTTGCGAGAAGCTCTGCATTCACATGACTAACAAGACTAGAATTGACAAAGCACCGTATATTTTAGATGCTTTGCTACGATTGGAGGGTACATTAAATGGCCTAGAAGCTCAAGTTCGTCCTCGAATCCAGGTACAACCATCAGACTCGTCGAATCTTCCCAACCTTCAGCCTTTAATTTCCGAATCTACACACTTTAACAAACCAGTTACTGCAAATTCGGAGACTCTTTCAAGGGAGCTTGGTAAGCCTGCACAATGCCTTCTATAATTTCATTTGGCGGATCTAGGATACCACTAATTCCTTGAATACAGAAAATAATAGTAATTCACGTAACGAAATTGCTCATTTCCACATTCCTTCCTTCATTACGCCCAACCATTATCCAGTATCAGCAACTGGGCCACGAATAATAGGCCCAAGTTCGCCGAACAGCCTTGAACTGTCAGCGTATCCATTTTCCAATAACTGTTTGTCCTTGCCAGTAAGTCGTTCCGATACCTCTACAATAGGTACCGACTGGCAGAGTTCTGTTACTGCACCAATCTCTATTAGAGATGCCTCGGACCAATTTACTCCTGATCTTGCGTCTAGCCAGAATTTTCAAGTATATAGTAGTGAATCTCCAAGCTCGACAGGATCTCCTAATTTGAATAATTTTGCCTCAACTGCACAATATCAAGCATCATACACAGTATGCCTCAACCAAGTCAGCTCTTTCTTGTGCATGTCCGAAGCAGATTCTAACTACTATTTCTGCCAGTACCGGCCCCTTAATAGCTTGATCTGCGACAGCGAACTGCAATATAATACAAGCGCCGGCGATCGCCCAATACAAGATCCATCACCACATATCTTAGAGCAGAGACCACATATCCTAACCCACGGAGGAAGTATGGCGCAGTCACAGAACTGTGTACATTCTTTTAAATTGCTGCAATCGGGGTCTATCTTCGTCAAATGGGTCTGCTTGACGTGCCACTCAGGTTCTTCTCAGCACATCTTCGAATGCAAGTACTGCAGACTCATGACCTGTCCACAGTGTTTTAACGAACTTTAATTGAAAAATGCTGAGCCTATCCTTTTTCATCCAAAATTGGCTCCAGTGATATACAGAGAAAAATGGAGACTCTGATCCTTCTCTTATTTGGGGCAGAAACCTGCTGTATGTTTATTGTGCGCGGAGTCGAGCATCGGACTTTACGGAAGTGGATTATAATTGATCGGCATGGAGAAGGCGACTTAATTGCTAGTTCCTCCAGACAGCGACCTGCAAAATGAAACCTGCAATCTGTCCGGTGTGTTTCTGATGTTTTTGTTTTGATCTCATGGACCGCAGCGAAGAAATAGGGAGGGATTGAAGGATAAGGGAAGGAATGGTATCCACATGAAGGCATCGTGGTTGGTGAACATGATTAGAATCGCATTTTCTGTGCTTTTAATAGTGTTTATGGTTATCTAGCGGATACTGTAGTGCCTTAGGTATTAGAAATAGTCAAAATAATAGAGAAGGACGTTGAAAATGCTATTGAGTTTGCAATGCCACATCACCATACAACGTGCAGGACTGGCTGCTCGATGTACTATCATACCGATCGTATGTTTATACACACGAATATTGTACAAATTGCTATTGGACAGCTGTCAAGTGCTGGGATTGAGAATACGTATTTTTGCTAGACATTTAGAGGTTTGCTCGCGGTCTTTGAATACCTAGTCAATCATAAAAATAACATTTGAGACATTCTCGCTTGACCTGCATGGAAACGAGTCATAGGAATGACTTAATGCCTAGAACAGTGAATCTAGGAAGAGAGTGTCAGAAAGGCTGCATTCATTCATTCCCCGCTAGCGTCTCCTGCATGCTTGTCAAAATGGCTATACGACAGAAACAAATCAGCCGCCCATCCACCAAAGATAAGTCTTATTTTTGGATCTGAGCTGCAACTCTTCACCTTCAATTCTAATATTCAAGATTCTTAACTGACAAGAATTAAAATTCCTAATGATATTAATGTAAATATTTCTCTTATGGCCAGCGTCAATAATGATTCCTTTAAAGTTATTGTGGCTGTTCGGCATCCTTGTAGAAATTTAGTGCATAAAAATTTACTGCAGGCGTAGTCAAAGCCAACCTAAGGCTAAGCCTATCATAGATAGGACTAGTCGATCTGAACAGGAGCGTGGCGGAGGGCTGAAGCTTGGCTTGAGACATATTCCTAATCTGGTGCATGTTTTGCTGATCACAGACCTGTCGGGCGCCAAGCTTTCTCAAGAGCAGGTATAGCCTACTAACTGTCTTACAACGGCATTATCGAGCACATTTATGGATCTACACTACAAGAGTAACTCCCATCATTGGCCAGTAATAGCAATAATCACGCGTGAATGCCACGTGTCGAAGCCCTCCAATCGGGCTATTTACAGTAGAAATAACTGTCACCTCCGGCAATCTCACTTTTTCGGACTGTCGATCGTATTGATGTGCGCTGGGGTAATGACAAGGCAGCACACCTGCGCTTTGAAACCAAATACCGAATCGTATGCGAAATATTCTTTGCCTTGAAGTGGAGACTAGCAATTTGAATAGTGCTCCCTGCATCCTTTACATATGCACTTATTACAATTTTCCGTGCTTTTTTCGCTAGTTATCTCCTGCGGATGAGGCTGGAGGCAGATTGCGAGGCCCAAAACAGCTGATGCCAGCCATGTCGATGAAAAATTACTATACAATTCTTTATATTAAGTAAACTGTCACGTACTCATATTGCCTAAATGCAACTTTGCAACTGTTCGAAATTTATGTAGTAAACCCCTTCATTTACGCCTAAAATTTGGTCACCCCATTCATGATCGTACTTCTGCTTTCCCAATTTTATTCAATCACGTAATGAGCACTACTCAGTTCATTGCCATCGTATAACAGCTAGGAAAGAACTGGACAGTTCAGTCAACTCTCGGTGTGGAATATGACGCAACTGTGAGATTAGGTTTATGTCCTTAAGAGACAGCTGCTTCTGGCTAGTTTGTCTCTTTGCTACAGTTACGAAGCACTCTGTGTGTTAGTGGCTGCTGGCATTGCATGAGTCATTAGTATATACTGCACATCAACGGACTGGGCACAGGGTTTGTGTCTCGCAGGCGAGAGAAACGACAGCAGGATCTTCTGCATCATAGTCTGATAGACGGCAGAATAAAAGCTATTATATAGAACTATCATAGAGCCAAAACTGCTCAAATGGACAAGAATGGTTACCACTAATAAGTCGCTTGGCTCGAAACTTGTTTTAGGATCAGCAAATCCTGGCCAAGTTTCCCCGCATTTCATTGCTCCCGTACACCCCACCACGAGTCCATATCTCTTATAAATTAAAGTAATAAATTCCATTCCTTTGATTGATTGAGAAACGCCTTTCCGCTACATAATATCAATTCTCACGATAAAGTTGGTCGTCCATTCATCTGGTGGACTACGTTTTTAAAAGTTCCATTCGGACTTGACAGCTCACACGTCAAAGTACAAAGCTTCTAGAAGTTGCCGTCCATAAATATCTTTCAATACTTCCTCTATAGCGCTCTATGCTGAAAATGCTATACACAGAACCAGGATTCTCCTCGATCTGCTCCACACCTGCGGGCTGGTCACTGGATTGTCCCAGCAAATACAACCAGGAAGACCAGATTGTCTTCCCGCCATACAATGAAGTCGGGTATTTGGAGCTAATTGGAATCCTTGAGCCGCCAGAGGGTCATCCTATCAATACTTCGGACACAAATTTATCAATTTCTAAGAGCGCATTGAGTCATGTGTCTATATCGGACCGCCTAATCAAGCATGCTGCGGATGATTCTGTAGTGCGGTTGCAACCATCACGAAACGTCGATTACTTATCCCATGATTGGAAAGAAGAGGATCTTTGGTCGTCATGGAAGTTTATTGTATCAAAGCGAAAAGCCGACGATAACGATACTAGATTGGAGAACGCCTCCTGGCGGACCTGGACAAAGTCAAGATACAGGTTAAAGACGATCCCTCCAGAATCTCTAAACTGGTAAGTTGCTTCCTACTAGCGATTAAGTGTATGAGCTTCGTTAATAACGCCCAGGTATAAGGATTGTGACGATACTTCGTTGTACGGACCATTTCAGCAAGGATCAACCAAATCTTTGACGAAGGCTTCAGAAGCTCACGGGATGAGCAGTAACCCAACCTCCAAGTCAAACTCGTTTCTGAAAACGAAGCCGATCCTGAAGAAGCGAGGCATATCAGAGACAATGCTTCGAAAATCACAGTTATCTGCGTCACTATTAAAGAAGCAATGCTCAATTGCCCTGAATCAGCCTCATCTCAAGCAGCCAGATATCGCATCCATGACCTACACTTCTGAATCATTGAGCGGTTGTCACCCTAACTTTATCTCTACGATCTCCTCATCGGGCACGCAATTTTGTCATTCCCAGAAGAGACATATTCATTTCAACGAAGAAGTGAAGCAATGTATAGCTTTGAGTGTAAAGATGCCGGATTACGCGGCGGAGTCTCAAAGCACATATTGCTGCAATGAAGGTGGGTATAACGGTGGCGACGTTATGGCGAGAAAAAACAATTCAGCACGGAACTCAATACCTCTCCACAGGATGGCGACTGCAAGGCCCAGTGTTCATAATAATGACAATACAATTGCCCTCTTGCCATCCACAATGCTAAAATGCAATTAAAATAGCCTCGGGGCCTCATAAAATTGTGAGGAAGCAAAGTAGTGGATTCTGCAATAGAAGGTAGTCATTTTCCTCCCTGTCTGATGAAATCGCCAAGCCATCGACATCATCGTCGAGAATGCTCCTAGAAGATAGTGGAAATGGGAATGTTATTATAGATAGCATTCACGATATGATAGCAACCCCGGAGTGGACTGGAAAACTTACATCCTTCCAAATATCAAGTCTTAACCGTGCATCTCTAGGGATATGAAGATCCCCTTTTTGGGCATGTCTATACTGCATGGGGACAAAGTTGAAGGTCCGGAAAGGTTGTCAATATTATAATACAGCCAAAGATATCGTGATTGTACTGTAACACGGAGCGCTAATAAGGGGAGGCGGAGTGCTAAAGGGCTTCCATTGAAATCCTACTTAAATTCTTTCCTGCAAATTTACATGTTAGTGGTCTGTCTCAAGAACTTTATGCTTGTATCTATGTGGTGAGATCTTTGAACAGCTAGTTATCTAAGAAGTTCGCGATACTAGATGTTAGCGGGTGCAGAGGGCTGCCAAGGTTGCGATTCCCATTATTTTGGAACCCGATTCGTTTATTTTGTCACCCAGTAGATACTCCTCTCCATAGACTAGCAACTCTGCCAGGGGCGCCAGGGGCGTCAGAGATCTGGACTCCTACAAAGCTGTCTCACGCCACAGCCAAGAAAGGTGAGCCATCGACTGATCGTAAGACTAGAGCCTATTGGCAATCACATGTCATCCATCAGAAATATGTTCGGTAATAAACAGTGTTTCAGACATTACCAGCAGTATTTCCCGGATTGCCATTTTCTCGCAGCTCACCAATGCCTTAAAATTGGTCGTGTACTGGCTGTGTGGAACGGGCGGGGTAAACTTGGCAGTGTCTCGAAGGCCTATATCAGCTTGTGATATTGCATCTCGAAAAATACAACATCGTGAACCTGAACTTAAAAACAACTTTCGTCGCCAGCAAGATAAATTCCTACACCTTTATTTAGCCTCGTCGGGAAATCTGAAGCGCAGCGATGCTGGACAGGATACCTATCGAGGTACTCCGGATTGTTATTAGCAAGGTAAGATCAGTTACCAAATCTTAGTAAGGTAACAGCACGCAGCTAATTATTGAAGCTTGGCAACACGGCTGATTTGAAGAACCTCTGTGAGGTATCTAGGCATATCTGTGAAGTTGTGACGCCTTGCTTATATGAATCGCTCACTTTGGAAATTGAAGAGAGATCACTTGGGTGTTTGACACACCATTACGAAGGCCTCCCTCTGGAACAGGTAGAAAGATATACAAAAGATATATCGATCAGAGTGCCTTTTCATAAACGTTTAAGGAAGCGATGTTGGCACTCTAATGCAGAGGTCATGCAGCGCACAAACGATGAAGAAGATCCCTCATTTGATGCCATGATAGATCTGGATGTGCTTCTCGCAAGTCTTCACATGAACGAGCTCCGTAGCTTTAGGTAAGTTTCTCAGCAAATAAGTATACTGAGTTATGTGCTTATATAGAATAAGGTGGGAAGTAGGATCTTGTTTCGGAGAAAATCTGTTCTCAAGAACAACGGGGCTGGGTGCATATCAGAAGTGCCTCCGAACATTATCCCTACATACGGATCCCGAGTGTATGGCCGAATCTTTGGACGTACTGGACTTGACTCAATTTGACAGCCTTCAATCCTTCGCCTGGAGAGGAATCAGAGGCGATGGATTTGACGCGTTGTCCCAATTTGTGGAAGTCGACCGGAAAGCACTGACGGCTCTGCAGTTAGATTTCGTCAATTGGGTCAGAGCAGAGAAGGCGTGGAATGACCATCAGCGGGCAACACATACAGGGCTCCCACCTGGCCCAGACAACTTCTTTGCCAGGGATATCCTGCATATACACAGCCGCAATGGGAAATCCATTTTCCCGTCCCTAACCACTCTGGAACTTGGCGCGGTGTCATTTGTATCTGCAGCACCACAAATGATACTCGCCTTTAATATGCATAACCTCAGGAGATTGAATTTGTGGAACTGCCCATTTTCTCTCCTCCTGCTCAGCAAGATTGTTGATATGGCTCAGACGCCAAGACTAAAATCGTTCGAGTTGGCCGTTGATATAGACTGCGTGCATTCCCACCTTGGACTGGAGGGCGAAATGGAGCTTCCCATAGCCAGGTTTCTATGCGCTTTCGACGGTCTGGAGGATCTGTCCATCATGCTTCCACAACCTCTAGCCTGGGATATTATTATCAGGGCCGTATGGCATCACCGCATGACATTGACAAGGCTCACTCTTCATGACAGAGATATAGATTCCGACGAGGACTCAATAATAGATGGCGATATTCCTTGGAACGAGCAAAGACAGATATTACACAGAGACACCAGACTAAGCTATATTGGCACAAGTGGAACTCTTCCTCAGCTAGTGAGACGTTTTTCTCCTTTCCGCGACATAGTCCTTTTACTAGTTAAAAATATCGAGAGGCTGATATATATACACCATTTCGTTGTAGGAAGCGGGTTTCAAAGCGATCTCTCCAAGGCCGATAAGCAAGATATTACACATAAGAGCCTCAGGAATAGACCTCCAGAGACAGGAGGACGAATATTTGTCTTCGATGGATAGCAGCGATTATATGGAGATAGATCTGGACAGTTCTTTGGAGAGATTTGCCACTTCTGTTGATACATCATTACGCAGCGATGTTGTGCTGACAACGGATATGTCTACAGGCGTCCGTGACAATTCAGCTCCGCCCTATCTGAGTTTCAGGGCCAGTCCTGTGCGTAATTCTCAAGTTATACATGATAATGCACTAATAGTTGCTGATAACGAAAAGCATAGGGCGAATAAAGCCAATAAGTTTGCAAACCGATTCTCTCTGGCCGAGCTAACTCCCAATTTTCTTGACTTCGTTCGATGGATATTTGGTCAAGACGGCCTGCCAAACCTACAAATCCTGGCCATAGGGGACTTTTCTAATTCAGGGCGATGGGCAGAGTATAACATGATACTCTGCAGAGATGAGAGCCTCCAGAATCGGGAGGGAGTAAACTTCCGAACTCTGATGCACGGAGATTTTCATTATTGGGACCTGATAGATGACAACATGGACATGTTAGCTGCATGCCCTGCAGATCCTCTGCTGTGGTAAGACAGTCCGAATGCTTAGAGCCGATCCGGTGCCGCACATTGTGGGGTATTTGCTTGTATGCACATTATTTCGTCCTAAGATGTTCGTTTCTTCTGTGGGCACCGGCTTTCAAACATATCATAGTATGCTATTTACGCCTGCGGTCCAAAATTGCCGACTTCCACTTGCCGTGCGACGCCCCAGTCCACATTATTTTCGAGCATCCCAGGCCCGTTCTGCTTACGACTACGACATATATCACGCCATATATACTTCTACGATTTTGTTAGCCTGAGGATAGAGCAAATGTTTAGATTTTCTGGTCTATTTTGCGGTGTCCAGGAACAGAGCTTGCTGCAAAGATATCGAGGGACATCCAGAACAAGTTGTTCCAGCTGGGCGAGCGATAGGTTCCCATTGGGGTCACAGCCTGCAAAAGCTACAAAAAGAAGAGAAATGCTATGACGTTTCTAGGTAGTTTTGCAACCCAGCTCCTCTCAGTACAATTAGGTAGTTAAAACTCTCTTCTTAGAATTCTAATCACCAAAGATATTAGACGCGAAAACCTTCCACCCTCGACTTCCATGTAAGGATGTCTTCTCTCAGACTTCATTGTACCGTAATGCAGTTATCGAGACCCGGTAAGAAGGAACCTGTTGTTCTCATCCATTTGTCCAAAGTTTCCCAGCACACTTCCATCTCCTATTAGAATGTGATTTAACGTATCATGTGATGATCTCTTTCCGTCAGCTTTCCTATAACACTGGACTCGAATAAATCACCAGCCGTTTGTCCTCGGCGTTGGCATTACTGGAGACCCCCAACAACAAAGGGGGTGGCTCCCACGCGACTCACATGTCAACAGGCTTGGTTCACAGGTGTACATGCGGCATATTGTAGATCTCTTTCTAATCTAGGATGATAAGAAAATTGGTTAATCAAGGGGGGTAGATCCTCCTGAGACTAGTCCTGATTGATATTATCACGTGACGAGATGTTGTCATGGCGGCATCGAACGATATCAGGAGAAGCAACGTGCAATCGAACAGAGTCCTATAATCGGGATGCTGCGTTGGGGCCCGCCACCATCCAGAGCACGGGGCAAGGGACAAGGGGCGGGGAACTTCCGTCGCTAAATAAATGTAGGATTCTAGTATAGTAAGCCGAATGATTCCCTCATAACAAGGCTGATGTAGTGCATGCCAAGAATGCAGCTTGAAACGGTGAATCAATAGTTTGTATTCCGGAGAGCCATTTTCTGCAGGTGGCCTTTTCGTCAACCTTGCTTGGAAAGAGGGGAAGTCGGGGGGTTGCATACTTCAATCACTGCAACATCGTCACTGGTGCAGCAAGCGTATTTCGATCTTCAATTGTAGGTGGCCGAAGCTGGTGGGGAGAGACGTTTTGATCCCAGTCACAGGAGACATGACGCATGACAGTGCAGGTCTTTTCGGTTAATACACCATTAGCAACCTCGAGGTACCTCGGCGTTCTGCATCGATACTATGTATCATGGCGGCCTGCACAGACACCCAGGTTCGGGGAACTGTTCTGCGAGTCTTGACGTAAAACAGGCAATTGCCCCGGAGGAAAATAACATGTCCTTTTATCGTGACCAGCGTCATAGATAACGCAACCAAGACAGCATCTGATGAAGATGCGCACTCCATACTCCAAACGTACGGTAATAGTCAGGATATACGCTAGACTCTCAAATATCGCCTAAAACTCAATTTAATTAAAAAATAGGAGCCACAGATTGAATCGTCCTGGATTTATTTGAGATAATGCCCTGCAAACTAAACAGTATCCCTCGTATTTTGCACACCACCCCTTACCTTTAGCCCTGTGTCACCTCCCGTCCTTACCCCTCCCGACAGCAGACGGAACTTAATTATAGTATTATCAATTACAACAGTTACAACATCGCTAGCGCCTTCACCACTTTCTATTTGCTCGAGCAGAGAGTGTAATTCCCGGGCATGGTTTCAGAGTACTGCCAGACTCAATCAAGCGTATAAGGAGTCCAATCCGCCAAGTGTATACTTACACCATAATAGATATATCGCTTCCATTTTACCATGCTGTGATGGTCTCCTTTTGTTATTTTCAACTGGTGTTAATAAAACCTGTTCTAGTGTCCCGCCAAATCCCTGCTCGACAGAACTATATCAGTATACATGTAGTGTCAGATATTAACCCATGTCCAATTTCTTCGATCCTTGGCTATGCTGTGGTTGCGTAAGATTGACTTAATCGTGGAAAGTTGAAGATTGACCCCAAACTCTTTGCGGAAATTGTCCGGGATGGATCATGTGTATTTGTGGACGAACGGCTTGAATTTACCCTCTTTACGAGGAGTATAAGACAATAGCCACTCTGTTCGGGGCCTAGATTCGCCAATATTGCGTACTTGGCTGAGCTTCAACATATCATGTACAAAGTTGAATTTGGTTCTGCACTGCAAATGTAACATAGTCTCTGTTCTTTGCCCAGTATCAATCTCCCATCCGTGTGCTGGGCCAGTCGAAGCTCAAATCTTCATCTTCATTTTTGCCGGCCGTCTTCCTTCAGACAACTACTAAATAGTTTGTATATTTACCGGAAGCCTTTGAACCCACTATGTCTTCAGTATTTAGTATAATTGCCCGAGATTCCTTGGGCAATCAAATCTCGTTACTTAACGACGATCCAGTACCCAAGGCGAGGAAGAAGCCCATCTTCCCGGAGCCAATTCTCACATCTACAGTATCTTCCTGTACAATATCTACGATAACCCCATCCTACTCATCAATATCTCTGCCGAGTCCTTTGCACAGCGACTCGTATGATTCGCCAGACACTACATTTCGCGCTCCCCTCGATCTGGGTCCCGTCTTCTTGTTGGAACATGAGATGCGGCCGTCCGCAGCTCCTTGGTGCAGGTTCTTCAAGGAGCATGATGCACAAGACGGTCACCGCTCTTTCTACCCCAACCACCCAAATTACCCTGAGTATACAGGACATATGCTCTCACACATTGGGGTCTACAGAGGCTCACCATACTGCGACAAGCATAAGGAAGCTTCCTATACAAACAAGCCTGTTCTGGAGAAGGTGCCAAAGAGGTACCCTTGCCGACTCAAAGCATCCCATGGATGCGACAAGACCTTCACGACTTCCAGCCACGCCTCGCGGCACAGTAAAATCCACACCGCTGAGAAGGCGGTGGTATGTATATATCATGGATGTCAGAAGACATTTACCCGCAGGGACAACATGAAGCAACATCTCTCGACACACTACAAGATTCGCAGGCACAAAGCCTCTGGAAGACGTGTCCCGTCACAACGCAGTAAAACACCACATGCAAAGCTTCATGAGCGGCGCAGGAATAGATGCTACTCGACAGACCTACCCTCTAAACCTAAGACCACGGTTCTGAGTCCTATTGGCTCTCATGGCTTCCTCGACAAGAGCCGCGTCCTTCCCCCCATTCCCTCCAACGAGCGAGCCGTGCGAAGAAAAGTTAGCTCGAAATTGGACCTCTTGGCTGTTGCTGCCTCTTCTCAGGTTGATACCCAAAGTTTCAATCAAAGCATCGTACGGCAGTTTATTGGGTATCACCCTATGGCTGCAACGGCATGACCTGCTCAGCCGTATTGAATTATACAATTTTAGTTCAGTACTTGTCGGCAACCCCGCCCTGTGCCTGACTGTTGTCTGGTTTAATACCACTCAACGGCTTTCATAGATGTTGTATAAGATGGACGTCGGCCTTTTGACCGTCTCCGATTGGGTAATCATTCACCGTTAGTTATTGGTGGGAACGCGAGCGCTGGAGAGCCAGCTGAATTCTTAATAACCTGCCACTTCATTCAGGAGTTAAGGGAACTAGTTACTAATACTTTGGAGATTACATGTGGGACTTTTTACAACTCTCTGTGTATATACAGGCCGTACAGACATCTGCAGTTATCAGTCAAATCAAGTCAATCCACCGTTATATTCTTACCGATATTCTCTCAAGTGGTCCTCAAAATCAACCAATCATTTGAGGTGCGATACATCAGTAGTCGTCTCTATTTGCGCACGCCTCTTCTGAAAGTTATGATAACCGCGGTCGTGGGATGTGAGGTGGCTTCTAATTTGAGGCTGAACTGCTTGAGACTAACGGCTCTTGGCACGCCAACCTTGCCCATGAACTGCCAACTTCTCACCAACGAGAAACCTTGTTACCCCTCGGTGGCATTCAACAGGCTTAGCCAAATCTGGTCGTCGGAGATAATGCGTTGCAAGAAATTGACCAGGTTATGAGAGATACTTTGGGGCTGAGAACGCCTCGAGCATGGATGCCGGATACAATGGCTCCGTACTACCGACTGCGAGGAGGGGGAGATCTTTCCTCTTTCAGTCAACCAGAATGTGACACAATCCGGAGCAGGCTGCCGATAGCTAAAGGCCTGCACTCCTAATAGGACTTCACTCTAGCTTTGTCTCTGCTGCATATCGTTGCTCCATGGAATTCTCGTACAATTCCATGTAAAGGATGGTAATTTGAGTTAAGTCAAGGAAGATAGACCGGCCAAGCCTGCCTTTTGAATCCGGGTAGGCCGACTATGTCTTGCCGTTCCGACAGGAAGGCTGACATATGTCGTAGCACACTAGATAATCGCGCCGCAGGTGTCATGCAACATCAGTTCTCGTTTTGGGACATGTCGCAGATAATACGAACAAACTTTACTACCACACCCATTCACCTCCCACGCACTATTTCGCAGCTGTGGAGCGAGGTGATCTGTTTTGTAGAAGTTTCTACCACTTAGTTACCAACAAATGCAAATCAGGTGTTATGCTCCGTCTGCTGACTAGGTCACTGTCAGCTTCTATGTACCCCTTACCTTTTACCACGGACCTTAATTTGGCCTATATGACAAATCTTCATGGTACATAGCCGCTGAGAATATATACCAAGCGTTTTGACTCGCTATTTACAGGGTGATAAGCGAAGGGGGTGGGGGGGAGACCACCTTGTAAAGTCACCCAGGATAGTCCCAACCTAATTCGTAACACAACTCCGAATCACTCCTTGCCGCCACCGTTGAACCTTCATGCAAGCTTCTTGATTGTGGCTTCGATAGGCAGACTAGCCGGTTTTAGTATCATTGAAGCGCCTTGTGGCCGTTGGATGATCCCTCACCAAAAAGGACTTAGCGCGGGAAAGTAAATGAACGCCTTTTATTCCCGCGCAGGGAGTTGACTCGTGCCATGTCGTGCCCCTGCCACTGGGTTAGGCTGGGCCGGTTCGATGAACGGCTATATGATGAGACATTTGTTATCTCTCGTGTCCGTAGTGCTCTGCAGCAGGATTGTCGGATCTCTTAGCTAGAAGCAGTGAAATACTGAGTATCTGTGCTGCTGGCCTGACTTGGCGCACCTCTTGTCACCTAATTCTTCCACCGTATCCTTCTACCTCTTTTGCCACTGACAATAACTTTGCCGTATAGCGGCGATTTATTTAAGTGATTTGTCCTTGTGACATTTTGCAGATACACACCCACCGGCCTGTCAGGTGCTCAGCCTACTTGAAAGGCCTCTTGCGCCGCAAGACTACAACCTATTAAAAAACGAAAGCAGGACTGGATTCGAATAGTCTTGTAATTACACAATCAGAGGGACACAGGATGAAAGGTACGCGACGAAGCTTCCTTCTATCTATATGGACGGAGGGAGTTAGAGGGAGCTAGGCCTATCACAGCTTAGCTCGTCCCTAGTCCTCAAGTCCTTCACATCTCCTTAGCTGGCGATCTTTGAGCTCTCATTAGCTATGCGGACAAAGGTACAGGTGTAGCATTTTCTAAGAGAACTACAGCATTCAGCTTACAATATATCCCCTCATTTACTCCTGACTTTCATGTCATGCCCGTCGGTTCCGTGCTCATACGTACTCGTGCATTACGGCTAATAGATCTACTTGTGGAGGCCAGCGCACAGTGAGGAACTTGAGTACGGATCAGCTGGCTCGGAAACGGGCAAACGATCGAAGGGCACAGCAGAATATCAGACGGAGGATGAAGGCGCATGTTGAGTTCTTGGAGGACTACATCAAGTTCTTGGAGACGGGGGTGGAGAAGCTACAGAAAGAAATAAGGCCTGAGAACGTTGAGAGTGTGCTGAACAAGAACCACGAGTTAGAGGCTGAGAACACATTACTTAGAGGACAATTGGCCTTGCAGGTGTCCTTAGAAGGCGAATCGTCGTTTTCACAAGAATTTTGGTCGGCTTGGGCCCCAGCGCCTTACAACCCTCCACAACCAATACCCAGCCCAACCTACCCTACAACTACTCACATATACCTCCCAACCAGGGTATGTGACACTGCGGAGGCTTCTCAGCATCTCAGCTCAACAACGTCGGCTCCACAATGGGATCATGCCACCGACTTTGGCCAGGAATTGAACTTAATAAATCCGGGTCTACCGTGGACGCCATTTCAGCCCGCCCTGTCTCAATCATCTCGAGACGGCATTCCCAATGTCTATAACATAGTCTCATAACCACCGATCGTCAACCATCACATTTGCTGGTTTAGCCATCTCTACCGCGCAGGACGACGCGAGCTCTAATTGTAATTACCTCAGCTTTAGCGTGACCTGTATATATCATTGACTTATATCTCTGAGGTTTTCTAGTATTTTACTTATTCTCTCTGTACTTATATTATTTAATGGTAATGGATAGGGCTAGTAGTTTCCGTACTAGAACGCGGTTGTGGCTAATTATATAAACCTCCTTTAACTCATATGTGATCAGGTCGATAAACGTGCCCATTTTTGTCGGACGCTGGCATGGACTGCGCTGCGGTGCAAAGCTCCTCACCACTCCTTCACTCCTACTTGTGAAAGGCGACTTCTACATAGACCATTCACGTCGCCTCCTACTCCTTCTTGGCAATTTTTGTGAGGAGACAACAGTTGCAGCAACGAGATAGAAAATTGTGCAAGTGGACAACAAATTAATGCACATATATCTGAAAATTTATAAACTAAAACGAATAGTACAAGCGTAACGGTAGGTGTGAAGTGCAAGTATATCATTGTTACCGTGAACTTCTCCCGCTTGTAGTGCCTGTATGCTAACGTATCTATCACAGACATAGGATACGCATGACTACTTTTAGACTGTAACTCGAGCTGCTGAGGAAACTTTAGATGTTAGGGTATAGAATCAATCTAGGGTCTTTAAGTTGCCAACCACAGAGTGCGCAGCAGATTTGTTCACTAAATATTGTGTCAAAAGAATAGACTGCTAATAAGCTATCAAACCAAACTCTGTAGTGAACTGTGGCTAAATTATGCACCGTTTTCAAAGCTTATTAAACCAAACTGATAATACAGTATCATTAATATATTCTAGGCTCTATAGTCGACTCACTGCCTTTAATGATTGATCAAGAATGCAGCAATGCTCTCTCCGCTTATAACACCACTATTCCAACACAACGTGTCTAAAAAGTAGGATTAAGCCATGTCCCCGTATCACAAATAGGATTGGCTATAGCAACAGACACATCACTGGTATTCTGTGTGGTCGTATAGCCATAACACTCTCCAGGATACGCATTATTTCCATTCCTCCAGCACACAGTGTTACATTTCAACTTACTGCCTGACTTAATTTGAGTCTCATCCTGCACGTTATATGACGCACACAGATTGATGCAATCGTCCAAGCTAGTAGTTCGCTGGGTAACTACAGATGTCGATCCAAAGGCGTTCACATATCCGAGGCTGCACAGTTTGCGGAAGATCATATCACCGCCAATATTGACCGTGTATAGTGTCTCGTTAGAGGATGGGCAGTCGCTAAGAAGTGTTGTAGACGATTCCACGATTTGGGTGGTAGTCACGGCTTGTGTACTCGTCGGGGAGGGGGTAATGGGGCCAGTTGAAGGTGAGGAGGTTGGCGCTGATGTTGATCCTGGAGAGGTAGTTGTTGGTGAGGAAGTTGTTGGTGAGGAAGTCATTGATGAGGAAGTTTGTGAGGAAGCCGTTGGTGAGGAAGTCACTTGTGAGGAAGTCGTTGGTGAGGAAGTCGTTGGTGAGGAAGTCGCCGGTGAGGAAGTCGCCGGTGAAGACGTCGTGCCTACGCTTTGAGCCGATGTAGAGGAAGATAAAATTGCATTGTTGCTAGATTTCTTGCTATTTTTGGCAGCAATGCTTCCTCCTACGCCTCCGCCCACCGCAGCACCAATAACCACGATTGCGATTATCACAGCGAGGAGTATCCAGAAAGTTCGTGTCGCAAGACCGCATATGGTACGTCTTGAGCGAGGGGGAAGGGGCAGAGATGGCGTTTTATTCTCGAGACGCGGCGCGTAGTAGGCTTCCGCCTCATTGCGCTGCAGTCCTGAGTAGTCAGGGAGCTGAAGCCCTGACTGTTCTGCATAGTGAGCAGGATCTACCTGAAGGTCGGAATATGAAGCGGCCATGATGGTGACCGTGTGATGATTGCTTCTGCGAGATCAGAACCAACAGGACATTTTCCAATTTTTGCTCCCGAAGTGCGCAGCTGGTCTACTGTAAATTCGTTCCCACTCCAGTCATGTTGGTTATGTTAGTTGTGTTGGCTATGTTGATTATTTCTGGTTGGCTAGCCTGCGTTCACGCTGATAGGCCTACTAATACTAATCCTTGCCCGCGCCTTCCGGTTTTGGAGCTGTGCCTTCTTCAGCTGCTGCAAGTGGCAATGGCTGGAGGATGATAGGGCGGAACTTGGCAGGAACAATTTCGGTTGTCGCTCAGCCCTGAGAGCTACCATGAGGTCTTTATCTTGTACGAGGGATCACCGGTAGATTATCAGTCCCTAATTCCCGCTAACCAGGTGATCTCTTATTGGTACTTCCTCGTGTTAGGCCGTAATGGCTTAACTATGCTTAAATAATTAGATACAGTAAGCCTAACTATTGGTATATCTTCTTCTGGCTTTGACCAGCAGCCACTGTCCTGATATCGGCAGTTATCCGCGTGTTGACTCTGCTAAATCAATTCTGACCCTTCCAAATTAATTCAAGTCAGAGGTGATGACCTATCTATGAAAAACATTATTCTAACGATTTGGAGGAGATTGTTGAAGAGGCCCTACTACCAAAAGCCGAGGGTATATTTCTAGGAGTATCTCTTGTCCTAGTCGACCTCGAAAAGACTCCCAAGCATCACGTCAAAGAGAAACCCGAGAAATTGCCTAGCAATCTCAATGATGTATACGATTGGATTTAAGACAGACTGAAACAGACAGTGTGGAAGATGTCCAGTTTATACTTCGCTGGTGGCTGTTGCCTGACGCCCCTTGACTGTGGACGAACTTTCGACGGCTTATGTCTTAGACTTAAGGAGGTGGAGGGAATATGTAAACGGCCTCATTCGAAATATTGCTACCAAAGCATCCGGCGTCTTTTTGTGAGTTTAATTGGTTGTTAAATCTTTGCTGGCCGGAATGGGCAATGACGACAGTGTTTCCGATTTGCAAAGGAGATTAGATCTTTTGCCTCCAGACTTGGAAAGATCATACGATGCCATTTTGGACACCTTAGACCCTTTCTATTTCGAGCATGCAGCTCAATACTTTAAACTAATGGGAGCCTGGAAGGGTCCTCCCTCTGCGCTCATGTTTTCTTTCGCTGATGAGGATGTAAACTTCGGGCTGGTGCAACCCATAGGACAAATCTCAGAAGATACGATGAAAGCGCGGCTTGACACGGTACGCCGCAGGATAAATAGTCGTTGCAAAGGCCTCCTTGAAATTACTGATATGAATTTGTATTCAACTGAGCCGCAAGCACCAGCAGACGATCCTGACTCTCTTGACTATGATCTGGCGGTTCATAGGGTCCAGTATCTGCACAAATCTGTCAAAGATTACATTGAAGCTCCCGGTATGGCACAAAAGTTAGATAGTGCAGTGGGAAATTTCGACTGCTATCTTCACCTCTGTTCAGCGCACCTATTTCTTACTAAAACTCTCCCACTTGCCTCGATGAGTGCGGTCGAGATGTATCGGTTAGCTAAAATTGTCCGCACTTGCCTTGAATATGCAGCCAAAGTTTCTCAAACAGGAGAGAAGACATTGCTTGCTCATATTGATGAAATACACCGAATTCTAACACAAGAGTTACGGAGAGACCTCTTTGAAGAATTTCGTGACTTAGAAATACGTATAAAGACACTGAAACAATGGATATGGTCCGGTTGCAATCCTGGTGTACCGTCACTCATAGTTCGCACAGGAATTGTACCCTACGTCAGAGCTAGGTTAGGGCACGGCGCCATAACTGCAGATAGTGGTAACGTTCTGAAGACGCCAGACACGAAACAAAAGGTTAAGAAAAGAGACTTAATCTTAAGCAAATTCAGATCAAAGCAGTCTGCCGATTCTGAGCCACAGAAGGGCTGGCCATTGCTTCTCGACGCCCTGGTAACGCGTCCGCTCAATCTCGAAATGTTCGTATGTCTCCTAGACCGTGGAGCTGACCCAAACATTGCTTTGAAAAAGAGCGGCACTACTGTATGGATAGAAGTTTTGCATAGAGCAGTGTCGGATTGCATTTTCCTAGCCGACGACTTGACAGACGAGGAAGATAAATGGCGAAAGTGGACTCCTATTATACGGACATTCTTCGATCACGGTGCAACAGTCACTAAAGAGGTTTACGGCAAGGTGAGAAGGCGTACGGATGGTGGCTGGCTTGACCGTGACAAAATGTATCAAGCTTTAGTGAGTCTAAAGTCTGGGGATGAAAATAGTGCTATGAAACACCTGCGAGAAGCCGTTTTTGTTTTATTAACTTGAATTAATGAGGTAATAAATATAAGCTCACAGGCTCAGACATCACGCTAAATTACTTCATCAAGAGATTAACACTACGTCTTATTGCTGCGCCGGCCAAATGACTTGCTTCGATTGGCCGGATCGGCATATTTCATGAAATTTACTTTGAGAATACTGCGGAAAAGAAAGGGTTACTCCACGGAACAATCTGCATGTACTGGTCGATCAAGCGTGACAAATATTCTCTACCTCGTTAAAAAAAAAATGCACTGCATAATTTAAAGCGTGACAATATGAAACTCGGAAAAGGCGGAGTAGTAATTTTATAGCACGCGGGTTAAATTATTTCTTGTGTGCAGATATTTCTTAGGCACCGAATTTAGTTCTTGTGTGATTTATATAAGACTTGTTGAAACCCATAAAATACACGACAGAATCATTCCGCCATAATATTATAGAGATCCACAATGAGTTTTATAGTTCAGTCTTTGGTGTGGCCGAGAATCGTCGAATGTACTGTAACCTGATAAATAATCGACAATACCGGGTGCAAGGATTCAAGAAATCGACGAATCTGCCTTGATCAATTGCCCTAGCGCCTTCAACACTCGGACCACGGGAATCATCATATTACTAAAAGGGCACCACGAGAAGCTGTGGGATATTACGAAGGATGTGTTGGAGCCAGTTGTGCCGCCAGAGATGTTTGAATGCCGAAACAACAGCTAATTAATTTCTGGAACGCCCATGGCCTCTGTAAGTGTGTAGATTCGTGTTGCATCCCTGCGCTGGATTAGTTCACCGTGGTCGTGATAACGTATTTGATAAGCGAGCTGCGAATGCATGCGAGCTGCGAACTCAATACCCATTTCTGGGCTTTCAAGGCAAATACAACACAACCACTTAATTAATTAAACTAATCAATTGCCCTAATTAGAAGCCTGCCTTACTGGACATGTACACGCAGTATACGATAGAGATTTGTATATACTACAGGTCCGTGGTATACGTGGCTTTATAGTTGCCTCCTTAGTCACGACCCCACTTTCTGGCACTATATTAGTACCCTAAGACAGCGCAATCCCCTCTATATTAGTTAGAACCCCTCCTATAGCTATAAACGTCCTCTTTTATACCCTCTTTTTCTTCTGCCTTGTATTTTTATAGTGTAGTTGCCTATTCTCCTCTACTAGCAGGACAGCACTATTTATAGCCAATTGATAGCCTTTAATTAATTGATCTAATACACGATTAATCAGAGTTGGCAGGGCTATATACTTAATTGTATTGGCTTGAAGCTGTAGCTAAGCAGTATTATAAGGTGTCTCAAATATCCATGGCTAAATAGGAGTATTAGTATAACTAGTTGAGGGTAGTGTTAGGGTCTTGAACTGGGTATTTAGCTTTAAGAGCACCCTCTCAGGGTTGTACAGAACTAGTCCTGTAGCTGCAAAACTGCTCTGAATATTAGCTAGACTTATAGACTATATATATACAGTATAGTATACCTTAAGGAAGTCTGCCTTATCAATATAGTTAAGACCATTATATATATACCCCTTAATTTGCTGTCTATATAATTGCTTTAAGACAGTAAAGCAGCCGATATTAAGTGGCTACAACAAGTATAATAAATGTAGTAGTATATAGAGTGAAATGATTAAATACTCCTTATAGAATAGGTCAAATTCTGGAGCTATATAGCTGCTATAGCTATCAAGGATTAAGAGTCGGTATATACCCTTTATATATAATACAGTATACTTTTCAAACACTTCCTTAAGCCAAATAAGGCCTAATTTATTATCTATCCAGCTATTATTACTGACTCCAGTTGCCTAGTCTAGAGGTCAGGTCTCTGAATACTATATTGATTGATATAATTTGCCCTCAAAAATAATCACTAGTAGTAGAGCCTATCCAGCTGATGTAATACAGTCAATAACTATAACCTATTCTCGATTTCCAGGCTGTATTGATTTAGGCTTTTGACTTCTTTCTGCTCCAGTTATAACCTTAGCTATTGAAATAACTCCTATTTAAAATCCAGTCTTATTAAAGTTGAAAATATCCTTATCTAAAATCCTATATTTCTTAATTGTATTCCGTATAAGTCAAAACCAGTCTCGAATAATAATAGGATCTTTGTATTTTATATACTAATAGTTATATTTGCGATTGTATTTAGACTAGAGGGAATCATTACACTATATAAAGTTATAAACCCAGCATTCGCTAACCGTGACTATCTTGTCTTAAGATCGCAATTAAAGGAGTAGATTTGCTATTTATTGTACGGATTGAGCTCCAAGTGGTAGGCCTTGCTGATCTATAGATAATATCCAATCAATAAGGGTTAATTCCTCTATAGTCATAAGTTTCCGATTAATAGGTATAGAATCGCGTCGCGTGTTAATGCCTTTAATACATCCTCGGAGTGTTGATTCGGCAACATCGTACATCTTTGCAGCGGCGTTTACGCTTGAAACCTGGCCTCGTTTAAGTGCCTGCATAGCTAAGGCAATTCGACCCTCTTTTTGAGCCAATTGAGCGTTGCGTGGTGGAGCCATATTAGCTTGATTCAGTGGTGTTGATGGGAAATTCGCGGCTCGCATGCATTCGCAGCTCGCTTATCAAATACGTTAGTGTGCTGACCTAATCTCCCCTCAAAAATTCAACGATTTAGCCTGTTCACGATCTACGGACAAATTTGACCGATGGCTTGACAATACCTCAGGCATCCATCGTACTACGGTAGACCATCGTATTACCCCTTGCCACAACTACAGAATTACACTAATCCGGACTCTTCCTCGGAGTCTAGACCGCGCCCTCAAAAGCGAAACGTCTTGGCACCAATCCTCAGCACTTCAACCCGCTAGTCGATGAGAAAGTCAAATCGAAGTGCAGCATTCGATCCCGCCTGGTCGTTAAATGCTAAGCTTGTCTTTCGAGGCAGGAAGAAAGACTCCAGTGAGCCTGGCGCCAAGATGGCTGAGACAATCGAGAAAAGACTGAAGATTTACGGTTTATGAAGGGCCGATATCTTGTCTATCTCTTCTCTCCTCTTCTTTTCGTATTTCATGGGGGTTGCATATGTTTAGACTTTCTGGCCGAAAAGGGTTAGCGACTTGGGGCAGTGCGCAATATTACTAAGCTCTTGTGATGTCGTCCATGCATCGTATAGCAGTGACATGTCGGGTGTTGTTTGATTAGAGGCCAAAATTCTCGTACCTCAATTTCTTTCAATCTTCCTTCTGTTTCTTCATCTATCCGTCGCCATGAAGCCATCATCACCGCTCTCCCTCCTCCTCTTCATCCACCTCACATCCGCCTCGCCGCTCCCCAGTCTCTCGCTAGAATGCCAGCGCTTTAGATCCTGCGACAGCATCCTCTCGCAACGTGTCAGACGAGACCACCCTTCTTCAGATCCGTATTCCTCCACGGCTCCCATCTTCTCTAATCCTGAAGGGCTTCTCCCCCCTCTCAAGGAGCAACTGAAAGAATCCCTTACACCGCCAAACGAGGATGCATCTTCCAAATACCTCAACTCTAACTCCCGAAGGACTGCAGAATTACCTGCCGATCCTTGGACCGCGAGATCAGCGAATACCCCGGAGTCAGCGAATACCCCAGCGGGCGACCAGCAAGGCGAAGTTATCTCCGAGACCGAAGAAGATGCGTACAGCTTTTCTTGGTGCGACAAAACGAAGCCACTATGTGTTTGGCAAGGTGCAGCAGCCTACAGCGAGCTCTTTGTCGTGAGCATCGTAGTGATCTTCGTTCTTGTTGTGCTCGTATGCGAGGGAGTAGGGAGGTGCGTTAGCCTGTGTGCTCTCCTTCGTTCCCAGACTCGTGGCTCTAACTACGAAATAGGAAAACGATTCGACGACTAGGACGTATCTATCCCCGAGATCAAGACCAAAACGGTATCCTCAGTCACCCCGCCGTTGTGTAACAAGTACTATCACAGGGGAAGAAGCAAATACCCAAGGGGAACGAGAATCATTGCAGCTTGAGCAGATATGGAGAAGAACTGCTCAGGGAAGTCGCATTCGTTCGCGCACTGCATGTGCGACAACTAAAAAGACGTATCGACTTCAGACTTGATCCTCGAATTATATACGAAAGATTTTCGAATAATAGCATAAGATATGATGCGAGCTATGCATCTTCATGACATGCGGAAAGGATTCATAGGGAAAGGCGTTTTTGGTTGAGTAGGCATGGCTGGCAGATATTAGGAGGGACTTATGGCTTGAATTACTGCTGGCTGGGGAGAACTTAGGTGCGAAGCACCCTTACACTATCACGACCGTGGGATACTTCACAAATATGATTTGGCAATCCACGTGCATTAATCAAGAAATAATATAACGGCCGTACCTTTTGCTTCTTCAGAGAGCTTAGATTCCACTAGGGAGACAGCCTATAATAGTCACAGACCGGCCTTAATCTAGAGGCAAGAAGCTCGAAAGGCTGAGAAGAATTAAAGATTCTTGACATCTGGATTTCAATACATGCTATACAAACACACTTCTGGGGGAAGTGGGTAAATTTAGATGTCTCAAAGAGTCAAGCAATGGGGTTTAGGTAAACATAGTATGTTACGGATCCTCGTGCTTTATGATGCGAAGTTAGGCAATTCTGGAGAAGAGTATAACGCTTGGAGCACTTATTGACGGGCTACCCTGTCATCCGAGAGAAATTATATGGATACTGACCGTTTAGATATTGTCGACACTTTTACTTTCCACAGCACTTCTAGTCCTTACTGGTGCGGCTCACTTATTTAAGGGTGTCCTAGTGACAATTGAGAGTGCTTGTGACCATAGATGCGTTCTACATCCTCGGTTCTGGGGGATTTAGAAGACGTCCCTGCGAGAAGAGGCCATACCATTTGTGGAGATATGGCCAGTGTTACATAGATTTGGGCAAAATATGAACCGCCTCATTACGAAGCCGTCGTTGGAGAGTGCACCAGAAAGCTTTTCTGGAGGTTGAGTGGAATAGTTTGAACAGTATAAGGGAGTTTCGTATCAGATAAATATAACTTCCAAGTCCGAACTCAGTGGGAGCTTGACACACGCACTGTATGTCTTGAGATGAGAGAATTGTCGAGCTTGGATATACGAGACCGTATATCCGAGCCAGCAGATATTCTCGAACTTGCTCTCGAATCGCATACCATCATCTCTCCCTTATCTCCCAGGAGTAGACAGGTGCTTCACATGAGCTTCCTCGAGGTAAGGAGCCCCAAACCCCATATAAGCCCTTGCACCATCCAAAAACACACCCCATATAGCCGACCATCCCCGTGCTCCTTCGAACTGTATACGTAACCAGCCCAATACACGATACGCAACACTATCCAGGCAACTCCCAACCACTTAGCTGCTACGGGATACTCTAGCCCAGCCAGGAGCATCATCATCATGGTTTGCGGACTGTTTTCGAGGAACTGTGCGTGGGCGCGCTGCGCACAATTCAGCCGATACGCCATTGGGCTTTTCTTGGCCTGCTCGGGAGTTGCGTATGGGTTAGGGTACCAGATGCCGGCAGGTCGACGGTAAAGCATGACAGCGAAACCGTGAAGCCACGAAAGAAGGGGAATAGCGCCTAAAGCAATGGCGGCGACAGAGCTGGAAATGCATGTGGTAAGGTTGTGTTAACACTATGTAGGAAAGATATTTTGCTCACCCGTAACCATCTGGGACAGTAAGAGTGACTGTCATTTTGTCTTGAGATTTAAAAATTGGCCTAGGGAGAGAAGCGATGAAGCTTTAGGGTAATATCAATCTCGATCTTAAAGGAACGCATCGTGTATAAATAAACCGTGGCATCCCGCCCGACTGCAATGGTCGCGGCTAGCGGTTGCGGGTGGCAAATTCCGATCCCGATGGCTGGCAGACAATTTGCCCGCATACCCACGCCACGGCAGATACTTCCGTCCACTCTCCAGTGAACTCGAAGGGAAGATCGGGGTCCAGGTACTGATATCTGTGACCTATAACTTCAAAAGCGGGGCTGTTATTTATTTGTCAGTTTCAGTTGGTACTGGATCCGTATTCTAAATCGCTTTTGTTGTACTTACACCACCCCGTCATCCATTTGAGGCATGCTCGGTCAAGGTCCCGTACCACAATAGTAAGTACAAAAATACCCAGCGACAAAGAGAAGAAAAAAAGGTCATTGTGGTAGGTGACGGAGGTATGTATTTTCGATGAGTCATTTGTCGACTTGGTGCAGTCCCGTAGAATTCATGCTCAAGCAGAAGCTGTTCTGAGTCGACATCATTATCGAAAGAGCTCTGCTTGAGACTTTCATCAGGCTTCTCAGAGCTATCGTGCTGGTACATTTTTGGTGTAAGCGTAGATAATCCAAGGAAAGTGAGAAGAGCATGAATAAGAGTTAAGTGAGCTGGAATTTTGAAGTAGACAGGAGATAGAGCGTCGAGGCGTATGAACCGCCAGGAGGAAGTCGGACACCGAGGGATATTGGTCAGTACGCTGGACACCCTTCCAATGTTCTATTGCTAGCTTCTCACGTCATTCCCCATGCTTTCCTATCTTTGTGATTATCGATCACAGAAGCTTCAATATATTCTCTCCTCTAGGAAGGCACTTTGGACGGGAAAATAATGAAGAATACTCCCTGCAAACCTTCCAGGACGCCAACCACCTGGGCTATGTGTATGCTGTAAGATTCAGCACGACGGGATGGGAGTGGAAGCATTCAGAAACGGTGAGACAAATCTATATAAATTACACAGGTATTGCTCTACCAGCGACGAGAGTGATACTATTTCTAGCCACGTCTGTGATATCAAACATTTGGCATTAGTTTCCCTATTCAATATCATTGCGTAAGGGTTTAATTACCGCATATCAGACTTCCAAGTTGGAATATTCCAATGGCACAGACGAAGGCCTTCTTCAACAGGAAGAATTTAAAGGTCTTTCCCCAAGTGGATTGAAAAGATGCCAACGTCAGGAAGAACGCGGAGCCATACCAACCGATGTGGTCAATACTTTGGAACTCGCCTGTGATGCGGGGTATGGCAGTTGCAATGATAGTCTAAGGATGTTATTGCTTGCGTGTTGTACTTCCTGGAGCAGATTCAATTACCAAGTCAAGAGCCACCAAGAAGAAGCTTAGGATAAGAGACAAGATTACTACGGCGAGCCTGAGCCCCTTTGGATACTCGTCAACTTCTTCCAGGGAACTCTCATGCGCCTTTTCTGGTTCTGTGACATCAATAGCACCATTCTCGCCCGGCCCTCCCTCTTCTCTCCTCTTACCGATAGACTTTATAGACATTTTGTCGGGCCAGATGCGGTTATATAGGATTCGCAATATGGAGAGGATAGAAAGCTGTAGAGGAGTCCAAACAGAATGCACTCAGTTATATTGTAACGAGGCCCTTAATGCTACCCTTAGATTGTTACTGGTCACCGATAATCCATTACTAAACGTATAAGGATGAATCTTGGATGGATATGAGCGATATGGAGCGGGGCGTAACTTTTGTCCGCTTTATAATCCGCTCTTTTAGTCCACCTTTTTGGTCCGCCTCTGGTGCGCCTTTCAGTGCGATAAACTAACCGTGGTATAATCATGTATATATGATTAAGATTGATAATCATCTCGGCGATAAAGAAGACGGTGATAAACTACTGAATTGGTATCTAGGATTGGAATCTGTAAGCACACGGGCCAGATAAATAGAGACCCTTATCCTTAATACTAGTTTGAAATAATTCATGCTCAAACTGTCTCCAACACGCAGACATAGAGTCGATCATCAGCATGGCTGCAGCTCAAAAAGCCACTTTCAGTATCGAACGGGCAGATCATAATCCATCATCCGATGCTGCTTCACCGGAAATCTCAACTAAGGAGGCCGAAAATGGGCCTTCTGAACCTGTTACGGACGCGGCGGAGTATCCTCGAGGCCTCCGCCTCATTGGGATCATGGCCTCTCTAATCCTATCCGTTTTCCTCGTCTCCCTCGATCGAACCATCATAGCCACAGCTATCCCACGCATCACTTCTCAGTTCCATTCTCTCGACCAGGTCGGCTGGTATGGATCCGCCTTCTTCCTCACACTCGGCTCTTTCCAAAGCACATGGGGCAAAGGGTATAAATATTTCTCTATGAAGCCTACGTTCTTATTCGCCATTTTTGTCTTCGAGATCGGGAGCTTGATATCCGGCATTGCACAGAATAGTACAACACTTATCGTCGGAAGAGCAGTAGCAGGCTGTGGAGGGGCGGGAATTGCTACCGGGGCATATACTCTTATCGCCCTCAGCTGTCCTCCACAACATCGACCGGCATATACCGGACTGATTGGGGCAACTTACGGCGTTGCGAGTGTGGTCGGGCCTCTCCTCGGAGGTGCATTTACGGAAAACATCACTTGGCGATGGGCCTTTTATATCAATCTGCCCATTGGCGGCATCTCTGCAGCGGTTATCCTCTTCACACTGAAAGTTCCCAAAACCGTGCAAGTATCTGAGGTCAGCCTGATAGAGAAGATTCTGCAGATGGATCTGCTTGGCACTTTCACAATTATGGCAGCTTCTCTCTGCTATCTCCTGGCCTTGCAATGGGGAGGAGTGACGAAATCATGGGCCGATAAAAGTGTCATTGGTACATTAATTGGCTGCGGTCTACTTCTCATTCTTTTCGGAGTCCTAGAATGGTACCTTGGGGAGCGCGCTCTCCTCCAAGGCCGTATCGTTAAAAGTCGAATAATCATTGTGGGTTCGGCCTACGTTATTCTCTTGGGCGGGGCTTTCTTCACCCTGGTGTACTATCTCCCTATTTATTTTCAGTCGGTTTCTGGGGTCTCTCCTTTGAACTCGGGGTTGAGGAATCTAGGAATCATTATAGCCGTCAGTGTGAGCACGATTTCGAGCGGCGTGATGATATCCGTTTTCGGTCATTATGTGCCTTGGATGGTCGCGGGATCTATCTTAGCATCCATTGGGGCCGGACTTATCTTCACCTTGGACATCGGATCTCCCTCATCTCAATGGATTGGGTATCAAGTACTAGCAGGCATGGGACTAGGAAGCGGTTTCCAGGTTCCAATAATAGCGGCCCAAGCCAGCGTGGATATCACTGACATTTCATCTGTGACAGCCATTCTTCTCTGTAAGTTTTGCCGTCTCCACTCCACGAGCAGCTTCTAACCAGCATCCTAGTCATTCAAACCATCGGAGGCAGTTTCTTCGTTTCCGCGGCCCAGTCCGTGTTTGCAAATCGACTATTATCAACCCTGAAAGCTAATGCGCCTTCTGTCAATGCGGTTAAAGTCCTCGCGACTGGCGCTGCAGATATTAGAGATGTTTTTGCACCTGACGATATTCACGGTATCTTGATCAGCTATTTAGACGGGTTGCACGCGGTGTTTGCTCTAGCAATCGCGTTATCAGGCCTTTCATTAGTGGTGGCAATATTTGCGCCTTGGAGACGTATAGACGTTATCCGATCATTGAAAGTCCCCCCTGAAGTCCCAAGTAGAAAGGAATGACCTCTTTGAATGCACGAGGAAATTCCACTGAGGTGTGAAATTGTTGCGTCGAGTGGGGCTTAAGTCAGGTGCTCGTGATGGGCTCGTATTTTCAGGTAATAATGCTCTGTATTTTCTAAGGAGGGTTTGCAATTCTAAGACGGAGATTCGAACGAGCACCCTAGACTGAATAAGGGCAAATAGTCTTTGATTCCGGGGTTCGGGAATCCGCTACACCGATAGAAGCTGTAGGTCCCGACGATTCGGGCTACAACTAGCCATGACGGACGAAAGAGTGGACGAATGCATACGGGATCGACCTGACCAAAGGCCTGGATTCGGCTGGATCAGTCCAACCACTAAACATCTAAGAGCCAGTTAGGCCAATAAATGGGCCTAACCGGCGTCTCTTTTAATTTCTACATCCGCTGCAGGAGCGGCGGCTTAGAGGCATCAGTGTTATACGTTATCATTATCGGCCCCAGGGTCTAACGAATGAATCGGCATTTATCCACTAGATCTGTTGTGATCAGATGAATAAGTGGAGTAGAGATTACTGAAATATATGAGAGTATTAACACCCAATAAAATAGGCTCTTATCTCATCTTATACATGTTCTACAATGCAAAATTTTATCGGTCACATTGAGTTATCAGCGACCTAAGACGACTATTTCAATAAGCAGGCACCTAGTACCCCAGGATTCCCTTCTCAATGCACTGGTTAGCGTAAAACCCAACGTTGACTCCAATTGCAACTTGGCCATAGCTGCAGTGTAGAGGGAAATCAATACGGTGTATCGTCGATTAGATCATAGCTCTAACTTGGCCTGCGCGTGATGTCTCATTATAACCCAAATATTAGGGGTCCTCTTCACTACTCTTCTCTTCTGGCTTTAACTAAGGCTATTCTACTAAAGCTCCTGGCCTTAATTCGTATGCTTAGGACTTAATTGAACTCTTAAACAAGCCGGTAACCATTTTTTTCTCTTGGATCACGATAATATATATCATGGCTCTTCTTGTTGAAACATACTACTTTGTACGACTCTCCCTGGTCAAGTCCAGATCGATTAATCAAGTCTTTAGCCTCCTCCATGCTAGAAAACAAATCCCCAGTGTGCATCACAGCCATGGTGAGTTATAGATGGTGCAAGGCGCGCTCAGTGGTAGAGTTTTCTTCCGATGGAGCCGACTGCCTAATTGGGAATAATAATTTTAGAATTTGCATTTAATATTACTGAATTTGTGTTTAATATTACTGGCGTAGTGCAGGTCTACTCCGTCGGCAAATTCCCAAACTCACTCTACTATGTCGATAAATTCCAAACCCCATTATACTATGCTAGTAAGTTGAAGAAAAATTTCTTTTGGCGTAATTCGCTCTTTAAAGGAAAATGAAAAGTCACTAAGTTACTGAGTACTAAAATGGGCTGTTTTAAACCAAACTGCATGGGATAACTAAAGAAAAGAACGGTGCTTTTATGCTTCATATGTTCCTAGCCCTTTCTGTCCGGAAAAATATATTCGCCTCTTAGGGCTTTTAGTCTCTAAGCTAGGAAATCCGACTCTTCAAACAAAGCCACACCCTCAAAGACCTCTTTACTTCCTGCCAATGTTCCATTAAGTCTTCCAATCCATCTTGTATATAGATCGGAGTTTGCAAAGATCACTCGTTCGGGCGTGGCATCCACTTCTAGAATCTCTCCGCCAGCCAGATCCAGAGTAATATGGAAAGCTCCGGGTCGTCCTGTTCCCTTCCCTGGAGGGTACGTAGAATTTTCCCCTATAGGTCGAACTTTGATCCCATTACAAGTGGCTGTGATAATTTGGTTATCGCGCGCAGCATAGCCACTTACGCTTTCTAGGTTATTGTTCAAGGAGAGTAGGTCGTACCACACGATAGAGTAGGGGCCGAGGTGGCCATGGCCCCAGTACCAACTTCCGAAATTCAGAGCGTAGTTTTCGGCAGCCCATCTCTATACACCCCATATGGTTAGATAAAAGGGATTGTGAGCGTAACTACAGGGCTAGACAAACAAACCTGATCGTGGTATCCAACACCGGCGAAGGATAAGGCGGTCCCATTCAGGGTCAAATCTACCTGAGCTTTTGAGTCTGGTAATGCATTAGACCAGCCAAGTCCGGGCCCAACTTGCATGTCTTGTCCAGGAGATATGGGCCCACAGGGGTAATGACCAGGGGCAACCTAAAAATAAACAGATGGTACACTCATCAGCCTATAGCACACGAAAGAACACAATACAGGATAATTTACTGATTCAAGTGAAATTGTCCCATTGACTCCGAGCGCCGGTGAGTCTATCTCCACAAGATAGAGCGACATATCAGGCGTACTTGTCCATCGAAATCCCGTACCATCAAAATGCCCAGATGAACCACCGCCGTCTGTAACCACCGTAGCGCCGTCAGCCAAAGCTTCAACGTTGAAAGCAGTTCCATTCGCAAAATGTGCTGAGAGTGATACAGAGAGAGCATGGACACCATCACCTGCGACAGCAGGTGTCGTATAGAAGAACACATCGATCGAGCTTTCGAGGTTATCTGACACGACATCAAAATACCACCAGCTGAACGCGGGCTCGTCGATTGGTTTCACTTTTGGCGCATCTGGTCCGTAAATATCTGAAACGTACTGAACTATGCTCGTATCATTGGAGATGGCGCTAGGAATTATTGAGACCGAATGCGGATTAGAAGAAAGAACATTACAAAAACTATAACCCACGAGTAAAGAATATAAGAGTGTTGGGAGTTTGTAAAGCATTTTTGGTTGTTCGGTCTGAAGCAGCAAGGAGACTGACTCTATGGAACTCAAGTCTGGACATTAGGAGACTCTGCCCTACATGTATATAAATACATAGACAAGCAATTGCTCGCCCATGTGTCCTTGGAAGGTACCGCATGAGTTTAATCCGCAATGCAATCTTAACGCGTAGATGTAGAGGCTGAGCAGAAGAAAGTGACGTTGGCAGCAGTTCTTGTCCTGTCATGCTTTATAATACGATAACTCGTCTCTATCCCTATTGTTAGTCCAATACTACTTTAGTATAACTCAAGTTCTTATTTATCCCTGAACGAAATTACACTAGATGCTATGTGCTACAAGTTTATTACAAAGCCCCGTCAATGAACCCTGAATTCAATTTGTGACTAAGGAAATTGGCTCATATGAGTGGAGGCGAGTGGACCAAAAAATTGTCCGCTCGTATGGTCCGCCTTTTGGTCCGCGTCCCGCGCAGGCGAGCCTCCCAAATTTTATAATGCCTTGGGACGAAATAGGACGTTGAACACTTGGAGCAATCGTCCTCAAGCCCACTTGCTATTAGTTAACCCACGAGATCCCGTAGAAGATGAAGGTGATTTTATAGTGCACGCATTGTATGGGCTTTGACGAAACTATTGGCTGAATTGAATGAAGTGAACTATGTAACTATACTAGTACCTTTTAAGGCTTAGTCGGGCGTAATTGAAATAGACTTCATTCATTCATTCATTGTGTGGCCTGATTGGCGAGAGGACTGGAACACATTATAGTATGAACCATTTCACACTGCTTTATCACGAACCTTCAGTATTGGCAATATTCAATACGATAATACTAGGCCCAAAACTGACATGGCTTATCTGTCGTTCTTCGAGTACTGGCGGGGGAAGGTAAGCAAAGGCGGGCGAGAAGGCGGGCGAGAAGGCGGATGAGAAGGCGGACGAGAAGGCGGACGAGAAGACAGTCGCCTTCAAAAACAAAGCCAGTGAAAGACGAGCTTTGATACCCACGGCTCACCTGAGTCTCCTAAATTGGGAAATCGTTGTGGTTACATGTCTTTCCTGTGCTATTTTTACAGGAGAGGCGTAAAATGCGCTTGGTCTCCACACCCTGATTATGTTACGTTCGAATCCATTTATTTCCCTTCAACCCCGCATGAAGCTCGAAAAAATATAACAGAAACTGCAAAACATCAAACCCAACCATCTACTATTCTCCTTATTATGTACATCTCCAACTTCATTCTTGCAGTGTCCTGCCTTGCAGCTGTGGCATTTGCAGCGCCACTTACGATGCACGAAGAAATAGCTGTCGAGCCCGACGGTTGCGGTGGGCGTTAGTATTCCCTACCTACGGTGCTCAATGATTGATTGGCTGACAAGAGTTCATTGAGTGAGCAGGGGCAGGAATTAGCTGCAACTAATTGGAGTGTTGAGGGGTTTTCGTCAGGGCGTAGGGAATTAGGCGGCTTTGTACTGCTTTCCTGCTGCGATTTCCCACATTTTCATGCGAATAAAACCACTGTTTTCCTAGCAACGTTGATTTTGAGTGATTTTGGCCCGCACTCCTTTAAGTCCGCAAAGAAACGCCATACATAGTGTCAGGGGTCGAAGCTGAATGCGTACGATAACAGTCGATCCTGTTTACAGGTAATAACACAAGTTCCACAAGCAACTGGTGTGCTCCACGACTCCATACTATCTGTGTAGAGGTTAACCACGTTGGGGTCTTAAGCTCGAAGGATCTATATCGGTTTAACCATTACTGTATTCTGTAAAATAAACGTATCTTCCTTGATATTTGATTCCAAGTTATGAAAAAAAAAACAGCTCTATTACAGCATGATGGCATAATCGTTAGGTTACGTAACCAACCCACCAACTAACCCATCCATGAATCGGAGAGGATATCAGTAGAGGCTAGAGGAGGGCTCCACTGCTCTTCAATTAACTCCATGGTAGAACTGGTAGTCGAACAGGCAGTCGAACAGGGGCGAAAAGATGATGGTGGAGAACCAGAAAACTTAAGACTAAGCCAATAAATTAAATAATATACTGTTTCAACCTCGGCCTTAACGTTCCTCATCAGAAGAGTGTGCTGAAGTCGTACTACTGAAGAGGGGTAATAGGACACACTTCTAATGGACAGAAAAGTAACCCCTTTAATCATCAGTTCAGTTCAGATCCCAATTCCAACCGTCCTGGAACCCTAAGTCAACTGCCCTAGCCCAGTCTGGCACTACGGTCCAAAGGTTGGCATAGTCATTTTGGATATAGCTCTCGAAGTCAACATAATGATCTGCACCAGGGTCATCTCCAAGGCTGGGATGCAAAGCAGTCGACATCTGGATGCTGCCTGTCGGATTTAGTGTCGGTGGAGATCCCCTGACTTTTCTGATGCGTATCCTTCCGAAGTATGGCACAGTAGCTTGGAAAGTTTCGTTAGTATCGGAACTGCTATGACGGAACCGGCAGAGGCTCTCAAGGAAGTGTGCAGCCTGGGTAGGAACGCCATCAAGCACATCTCCTGATACTCGATTAAGGATATTGATGAGATTGCGAATGACTTCCCAGTCCTCTTCCCGTTGCTGATAATCATAACCGCGGAAACCACGTAAAAGGCAGAGGACTATGATCATGGCCGCCGTAAAGACCTGAAAATCCACGATATTACACACCCTAAGAATTGGCCGATGTTCATCCCGAAGAACTTGGTAGCATTCGATCATAGCCCGAGACGCCGCCAAGGCTTCATGTGCACCTAAATAATCTCCAGGATCTGCGAGTGACTTCAGCAGGAAAGGGAGATGAATATGATTCTTTAGATTGTAGAACCATAATTTCACAGTGTATCTTTCGTATATAGCTTCTATCGGAGTTTCGGAATCGGCCGAGGCCTCCCACCAAGCAGAGGGCATGATATTTCTGCACTCTTCAAGCTGAAGATCGATATTGAGCGTAGCAGTATATTGACTGTCATCCTGCTGCTGGTTGCGATCAATGACATGCCCGGCAACTGTGGCCAGCTTGAACATGAACTGTGCCTTTGTCGGCAATATCGATCCAGGGCCGTAGGCGCTCTGAATGCGATATGGAAAGGAGGAGAATGCATATGGGAGGCCAAGTATGAGAGACAGGCTTCTATCGGCTTGCCACATATGAAACCACAGAATTCTTTCCCGGTTATCCATCTGGCCGCCAGATATAGCATCATTTGTCTTTGATAGCACCTGGAGAAAGGTGACGGCGCGCCGAATGATAAGCCAAGATTTCCGAGGAAGTCCAAAGTTGAGATAGTATCTGACTTGCGCCATCATACATTCCAGACCGTCAATGGTACATGCGATCCCCTCATCCGGTGTTAAAAATGCTTCGGCAGACTCCATATAGCAAACGTGGAGCGTTTCTAGTGGAGCCGGCGTCGTTCCGTAACTCAACTTAAAGCTGGCTGGAAGCTGCTGGATGCAGGAAGCGAGAGACAGGAGAACCTTCAAAACATTTGCCACATTGTCTGATTCGAAAGTCGAGATTATATGCTCCCTGAGAAGAATGAATTCCGAGTTGTCTAAGCAGTAGGAGCCAAGTCCGGGAAAATGCGGGAATGTCTTGTCTAACAGGCAGAGGGAAGTGCGGCTCTCTCTGATGATAAGATCCAACGCCTGGGCGTCCAGTGCGAGAGAACGCAAACTTCTCAAAAGCTTACGGTTCCTTTCAGTAATACCAAGGCTTCCACGCGAACTCTTAAACGGAACATTCTGTAGGATATCACAGGTTTCGCGGTGCAAAATAGCGTTGTCAAACAGGCCGGACAACGGCGCTTTCTCCAATCCATCCGCCCATCCAGCTGAGGAAATGGGTGTGAGTGATGGAGATGTACCAAGTAAATCGGAAGAAGTAGACTCTGTATCCACAGGATAACTGCCACTGTCTAGTCGAAGTTTTTTAAGCACATCTGCGGCACTGAGTTCTAGTCGATCAAGGGTCGATGATAAGCCCATTTTCCGGTGCTGGTTAAGGATCTGGCTAAGTAGTTCCTCAAGTTCATTTATTCTTTCCCGCATGGTTGGCTTTTTGTGATGGGAAGATCGGGAATCGATATAGGTTTGCTCAAGGCATCGATTGCCGCGAACGACACATGGGCCACACTTCTCGGCCTCCAAGGGCCAAATACATCGCCTCTTACGCCTCCTGCACTCGACACAGCTACGAGTGCCTTTACGCATCCGCTTCAAAGAGCCCGCGATACCGTTGTTTGACGTGGACATGCTTGCTAATTTCAAGACGGTAGGTTGTAGTGTAGACGAAGATTGTGTGTTATTTTTATGGTCCATCCAGCAGGCAGGATTAGTGCTGACGTCATTTTGCACCTCGGCCAAGGCCATTTCTAATACTGTACTGTAGAGGTGCGTGTATGCGCTGATTTCCACTCAACCAGGCTGGACCAGTCTCTAATAAAGCGAACTCTGAGCTTCTAGTGCGTCACAAAATCTCTGGCTCAATTGCGCTATCATTCAGATCATCCAGAACTGCGATTCTCGTTAACCTAAATGTGTTACCTTTAGAACCTATCGAACAAACCCGATTCTGATCGTTAGTATGCTTCGTCCGCCTTTTCGTCCGCCTCTATAATTCCTCGCTAACTATTAGTAAGGAGCCGAACCTTTGCTTGTGCATGGTCTTCAGAGAGAGCTGCCACAGCGCTAAGGATGCCCCCTGCAAGGTCATATTCGATTCAAGGGTAGCTGATTCGATTGACGGCAGTTGATTCGATTGAGGAGCAGGAGGCGCAGGAGGCGCAGTCAAGAATTCGAGTAAGGGCAGTTGTATTCGAGCGAGGGCAGTCGTATTTGAGTGAGCTGGGAATCAGGAGGAACTTGCAAGCTCTGTGATATTGTTCGAGCTGCTCGCTACTTGGACATTATCTGCGGTTTTCGTCCTGATTGTGTTTTTGGGATCAAGGCGGTGGGCTGGTGGGGCGTTGCTAGTACTGTACATTGTATTCATAATCCAGGAGTTTACCATCTTTAGAAGATAAAGGCTCTTGCTGGTTTCTCCATTCGTATCGAAAGACAAGCAGATCAAGAAGTAGACAAATAATCCATATCTAGCCGGTCTATTACCTGCAAGATCAATTAGGTCGTGGAAATTCACCTAAAATTCAGTGAGGAGGCTCTAGAATATGCATTGCTTGTAAGAGTTTATATACCCAGAGGCCCCGAGTCTGACTTCCAATCTGCCATAACGAGCACTATCTACTCCGCATAGTGATATCTCTTCAAATGTATACAAAACAAGAATAAAAAAAGAATGCATCACGGCATTCTAGGTTAGAATCATTCCCAATCCGGCCCGTCAGAGCCTGATTTTAATTTTCTCTAACGGGGCCAACCCCGAGGCGATCGTAGACAAACCAGTCAACACGATGACAAGAATAAAGAGATCCTGTAAGCTCTGTGAGTACGACAGCACAATACCGGGGATGTTCGATGCTGGGAGCGACTCGCGGAACTGTGTAGCGCCTATGCTAACAACTACGAAAGGATTTATTTCCGGAATATTGAGTTGAAGATAGTGGATGAGCCGGTTTGCGAAGATCGACTGAGCAGCTGAGATAAAGAATGCTCCTCCTACCAATTGGAAGACTAAGTTATTGTCAGTTTTAGTTACAAAGGTGCATTGCTAAGAGCTTACAGAGTGTGATTGCCGTCATATGTGAGACATCTGATGCTTCACAAATTGATTGAGCCACAATCGTGGGAATCTGGAGGCCCAAGCCAACGCCGAGTCCTGCGATAATCTGGAAGCTTATCCAGTGAGATGAAGGTGATCCAACCTGAAAGGTGTAAATCAATCCCGCCCCAACTGTAGAAAGAATGCCACCTATTACGAGGTAGGGAGCGTAGTAACCGAATAGGGATATAAGCCCACCGGAGAGGATGGATGCAATTGCTAGGTCCATCAGTCTATAATTCACCTCTAGTAATCCAGGACTTACAAACAGAGATAATTAGCGGTAAATTTCGAATCCCAGATTGCTGAGCCGATACCCCTCCAATGGCTTGGAAGTAGATAGGCAGATAATATAATAAGACGAAGAAGGCTCCAGAAAAGCTGCAACGTGGTTAACGGTATCCCCTAGAAGCGATAGGTGGCTTACAAGATGATGAATACGCATACCGCAAGGAGGGTTCGTTCTCTCAGCTTAAGAAATTCTAGTTGCGCTCGATCTCCTTGCCACCATTCATTCAGGATAAAAATAATAATTAGAATGCCACAAACAACTAGCGTCGCAATTACATCTGCAGAATCCCACGGTTTTGTCACACCACCCCACTCCATGGCGAGGGTAAAAGAAATTATAGCCCCCATGATGATGAAAGTTCCGATGAGATCCATCTGCAAAAAGGTCTCTCGTAAGCTAGCTTTTACCGGCTTCGCTGCTGCAGGCGTCTTAAAGAGGATTAGGATAATCAAAGCAGAAGGAATACCGATAGGTAAGTTGATATAGAAGCTGGGAGGTTAGTTGAGTATATACTCCAGACCTGCATACCAACTTACCACCACCGCCAGCTGACTTTATCAGTAAAGGCTCCACCAAGAAGAGGGCCAACAACACTCGCACATCCGTAGGTAGCTCCTAGAATACCAGTGAAAGCCGGCCTCAGCCGAGGAGGTGCTGCAAAGTTGACGATTGTATAGCAGCCCGAAGTGATACCGCCGGCCCCAAGTCCAGCCACTGCTCTGCCTGCAATGAGCGTATTGCTGTTATGGGCGACACCTTCCAGGTCAGTAAACACATAGATGATCCACAATACAGTCAACATACCACATAGCAGGCTTCCAAACTCGAATATCAGAATTGCAGAGATGAATACCGCCTTGAGAGGGAAATATTTGAATGCCTTGCCCCAGGCGGACTGGAAGGAAGCCAGTGTAAGGAAGAAGGCCGAGCCATACCAGCCAATCTGGTCAAGACTGTGGAAACTATCGGTGATGCGAGGAACGGCTGTAGCAATGATGCTCTGGAGGTAGTTAGCCTTCAATCCTCAACGGTCATGGCTTCGATGTACTGTACCAGATCCAAGGCAACCAGAAATACACTCAAAACAAGAGCGACAACAACCATGGCGAGCCTGAAGCCCTTCGGATGATCTCCATTGCTAGCAGTTGTCTCTTCTGGCTCTTTGCTGGTTTCTGTATCTATCGTAGCATCACCAAGCTCAACTCTCCCTTCCTCTGTAATACTGCTAGTCGACGTATGAAACATTTTACAATAACTTTGGGAAAGTATATTTTATGGGAGCTATGTGGAGAAGTGGAGGTGATAGCCTGCTTAATATGTTGCGCGGCCATCTTCGGTCTCAACGCCCGGCAGTTAAGTACAGTGTCCTCAAGCGTTGTCATCATAATTCTGCCTAGACAATTTGCGCTCACCCATAATGTTCCATTCCGTTCTAAACTTCTTGGAATGGTACTGAGAGGTCCAAAGTTAGACCAAACCTTAGCTGTGATTCGCCCAGTATTCGAGGAGGCGCTCTGATTGCTAATCGTTAAACTGAGTACTGACAAACCACTAGCGGACTAAAGTGTTTGTTCGCTCCCCTTGTAGTGTAGATGAGTAATTCCTTAAGGAAGCAACTACAGTCGCTGTCCTTTTTCCGCCTTTTCATCCGCTCTTCACCGTCTTTCGTCCGCCTCGCCGTCACGGCTGATATGCCCGCAATAGTTGGCATGACGGTATTGGAGCGATGCTGTACGCTGGAACCAGTACGAAAGGTCTGTGTGAGGCCCCTTCTTGCTCACGAGACGTCAGTGATACTTCGGCTTTGTTAGCCTTCCCGGTAAGCATATGCTAATGTAAGACCAGAGATGCCGGAACCAATAATAGTTATCTTCAGAAAACCAGACGACATGTCTAATGATTGGTATCGGACCTTACAGAACTATGTATTGTTGTGGTATCTTCTGCCACTCAAGTCTCTGAAGCAATACATCCGTGCACACCGGTTATCTATGTAATTCGAGACCCACGCTTACAGAACTGAGTCGGCATTGTCAGACTGAATCTTACTGCATAATCCATTATTTTAGCGAGTAGGAACCTCATTTATCTTGATCCTATTGTTCGTTCTTCCGCAGATCGAAGATTGTAAACTAATTCGGCGTCATTTTGACTTGGGTACGTATTAAAATTACTACATCACACCGGAATACTCTTCAATTAATCTGGTATTGATATCAGCTGCTGCGAGAGCGTTATTGAGCTAGAAGAAGTACAGTTCACTAGAAACTCCGCATACGATGATAACGGACGGTTCTACGTCCCCAACCCTTCGCCAATCAAATTATAAAGCTCAGGTCCTGAGGTGGACGATGCCTGGAGGAACCTGACACTTGCTGGACGTAGGTATCTTCCTGGCAACAATATAAACACGCTACATAAAATTATTTGCTCTTCGCTCACTGACGGTGATGCGTTAGCTATTAGAACGAGACTTCGTTATTTCAGAAGACGAAACCAAGGAGCTGTGGCCCAATGATTACAAGATCCATTAGCACCACAAAAAACAGGGCTTTTCTATCCGGTTCGATGTTTTCCATACGCTTTATTGCATTGTTAGTACGAATCTCTCCTAGCGTTCATTAACTAAGTTAGAATTCCCGTTATAGAGAACCGCTATTCTAAGGCTTCCCTCGACGCAGGATAACTTGAGAAAGTACTTCTACTAAGACGTCTATCCGGTAAAAGCAGGCCATGAACATTTTGCTAGACTGCATCGAGGTACATAAACTTCAAGGAAACCAACGCCCACCTATGTATCTAACACTTTACTTCAATAGGTCACTATATCGACTAGATTCGCCAGTATGTCATGTGTGCTGGCGACATGACACCGTACGGCACACGCTACTTCCCAAATCCAGGACGCAATTACGCCGATTCGGATGTGACACATACATGCCGTAACTTTGGCAAGCTTCAGGAATGGACGTTAAACCGCTTCCATGCGAGTGGTAATGTCCATATATCAGGAGTCGAGATTTGGAGCTCATTTGAGGACGGAGTCTGAGGCTCTTTGCTTGCATTTAATATTTTGTAATTCCCGGTTTGTTCCATGGTGCCTTGACCATGGTGCCTATGAGCGTCTTGCTATAACAAGTGTTGTAATAAATTGACCAGTAAACCTCAAGCTATCAACTTCCCGAGACCCCATATGCCATGCTAACATAACTAACATGGGAATTGAACAACCTGCGAAGGCAAAATCAATTCTCCAAACGTGACTTACTTGACTTTATAGGACAATTATTATCAAGTACAGTTGAAATTCTTCATCGAGTGTCGTTGCGCATCCGTATCCAACGTAAGCCACACGATCAGAAGATCGCTACACTACGTATAAGTACTAAATTGGCTGCTGTATTTAATTGCATCTCCAATGTTCGGGGATGCCACAGTTAGTATTAGCCTACAGGACAAAGCACTACTCGAAGATAGAACGCAGAGAGGTATTAATATTTGTCAGATACGATACGCCATGGACCACTTCATAATCATGTCTGCTCACCAACTGTTGAGCATGGCCCTAATCAAGCACAAAGTGGGCTATTTATGATCTTTCGCCACATCCGATTGGAAGGGCTTTGGTTGGAGTTGTCAGCCACAAAATGGGGGTTGTAAAATCAGATTTCATAGACTCCAGCTGTCTTACTCCGACGACATAGGATAAAGACAGCTAAATTCAGCACCACTCCGCTAAATTAAAGGATCATTATGGGGACTCGAAGTAGCGCCAAGGTGGAGCTTGTCCCATGGGACTATGAGTCGGCGGCGCACTGCGATCGTATCTTCCAGCAGCGGGAGGCGTGCGGTTGGAAGTCCGAGGAGGTTGAGATGTGGAGGGACAAGTCCCGTAATGGTACCAAGATGCTGTACTGGATTGTATATGATTTCCCCTTTCCTGTCTTTAGGATCAACTCAAAACGGTATACACTAACACTTAACACAGATCCTATCAGACGACTGCCCCGGCCGTGAGGACTATCTCTCGTCCCATGTGACCAAATACCCCGAGGTTAGGCAAACTCTCTTCAAGCACTTCTCAAGAACGAAAACTTTCGTTCCTCTCTTCATTTAGTAACCCTCTCAGGAATCCACCTCTATCATCGATACAGCACCCGCCGCCTACCTCCAGCCGCGGCACCCGTCCAGGGCCAACTTCACCCCCATCGGCCACGTCGCACTGGACTTGCGATCCGAAGAGAGCTCTAATGTTGGGCTTCCATCTGACGCTGTCGCGGTATGGATCTCCGCCTTGTACGTCTCATGGGCGCTACAGCGCGGCGGGGTGGGTGGCGCGGCTATGCGCGCGACCGAGAAGCTGGCAGGCGACGAAAACGGGCCGCTGAAAGGAGAGCTGATTGTTCTGGACACAGTTCCTGAGGAATATCAGTTTGATGAGGCTTTGATAGAGCAATTTTACTATGCGCATGGACGTCCGAAACCAGTGGTGAGATCCTTGCTATTGTCTTAGCATGTTCAGACCATTTCACAGGACAATTAAGCCTGGGTTGTGGGAATAGGGCTAAATTAGGGAAATGTGGCTGATACTAGAAGCAGATCTCCAATGAAATGTGGTATCGTAAACAAGGCTACGAGTTGTTTCACAGCGTTCCGGTGGGGTATATGTGGCCGAAGAATGGTGAAATGGTTCCTGTACCATTTTTGTATATGAAGAAGAAGTTGAGGTAATGTCCCTGTAGTGGAATACACAGAGTGAAGATCAGCGCGATGGGGTTTTCATTCGGGGTAGATAGTGGCATATCAGATGTCTCGTAAACTTATTTTCCTCTTGATATTATCCCTGATAAGATCCAGTTCCACCCCAAGCCGATTACACTACTAAGGCTCAACATTATTTTGCAACGGGACGGTTATCATACGCCTCCTATGCCTTACTTATCGTATCAGAACTGCCCAGAAATCAAGTCCATTTGCAGAGGCGTTTTCTTTCTCCCAATGGACTGATGGCACGCTTTAAGGAAGCTGCGCCAGATTGATGTCATGAGAGCCCAGGAGATAGTTGCGGTCATTCTCCACCCACTCAATGCATGGGTCGAGCCTGCCCCATTGAATCTTATCCTGCCAACGCTTTGGCAATAAGATTTTCTGGTTATTGCGGTACCATGCAGCCATAACGACCGTGACAAGCATTATCCGTGTGTCATCGGTCCTATTTGGCATACCAGCATGCCATATACGTATGTCGCGGATGATTAACGATCCTTTTGGCAGGCTGGCTTGGATAGGGGGTCGAAATGTGCGACGTTTCTCGACCAGTTTATCGGCATAATCAATAGGTAATCCCAGCTCCTTAGCACGTGCTGCCTTTTTCTCCAAGGCAGTGACTGGATCGGGGCCATCATCGCCATGTCCATTGATAGTGAGTGTTCCTAGTGTGGCGTCGCTGTGCGTGCCAAGCCAGAACTCAGTGGCACCATTCTCAGGCGAAGTCGAGACTAGATTGATATTAACACAGTAGCCAAATGGCGTCCGGGGGTGACCACGGGACACGTCGATGTGCACAGGCTGGCGTGCTTCGGCTTTGAATGCCGTATTAGCACTGTAAAGGCGGACTTTCGGGTTCGGGCCCAGCATGTGTTCAAGTATCTCAGCAGCCCAGGGATTCGCAATCACATCGTTGAAAATATATCCTTCATTCGGAACAGGTTCTTGTTGGAAATTACGTGTCTCCGAGCTGAAGTTGATGTGAGCATTTTCACGAGTCTTCAGTTTCTCTGCATCAGCGACCATGCGTTCGTTGAGGTGGTCCAAGTGATCTGGGTTGACAGCATTTTCAAGGACAACCAGGCCGTCCTCATGCAATGCCTCAAGAGCGGCTTGGAGATTGTGTGATCCGATCGACTTTGTTGCCAGCTCCTCGGCAGTCAACTGGATGATCTTTGGCTGCTCTGGCGCAGAAATTGAAGTCGGCATCGTTATTGAGTTGTTAATTTGGTGGCTCCCGAGAGATATTCTTCAATCCCATCTGCTAATCGCCCGGCTACCTGGATAGGATCGTGGTATTATAACCTTGTCTTCTTACTTCGGAGGGAGTTTAGAGCATGTGGACACCCGGGGATTAACTAGTAGAGGTGGGACCAAAACGGGGAATGGTGAATATTGTGGCCAAGTCGGAAAATACCTAAATCAGACTTAACCAGCAGTTAAAGCTTTACCTGATTTGCAAACTCCGCCCTCCAGGTGTGAGGCAACAGTGGCTGAAGTGTTGCCCAATGCGGAAACTCCGCTCCGCTCGTCTCCCGTTGTCAAGTCTCACGGTTACCGTTCGGAAGAAAGGCCACAAGTCAAAATGCATTGCACATTACATACAAGGTGAAGCTTGAGCTGGCAGGTGCATACTAACCTGCAACGCTTGCCATGATTACTCAGGAGTAATATCTCTCGTTTAAATATGGGTCTCGGCATACAGCAAGTTCTGTTCAGAGGTCGTCGACAAAAACGTTTCAGTTAGGCGATAGCTACCAGTCCCCCTCGAGTTCCGATCTTGTCGGTTCACCAACATTTTCTATGCCGGTCCATTAACTGGCTTTTGTTGTGTTTTGACCTAACTCCGCTCACTCTTAGGTTAGCATAGGTGCAGTGATTTTGTTTCTCGGACACTTACTTTACAAGAAGTCACGGAAGAGCACAAATTTTTGGCTACCATCCCTATCCTTACAAACTGTCGCTCTGTGCAGATGAGATAAATAACTGGTTTTGCAGTGAGAACGAATATTTATTTGCAGCCATGGGTATAATGGACACTCCCCCAGATGGCTATCCGGTGGAAATCATCGGCTACGTTGAACCCTGGATTGCAAGTCCTGGTAGCACAATAAATATAAAAGTACGTAAACTTGTGAACACTGTCTTACGTGTCTCGGCACACGGCGACCCTCATGCAACGTCCTCGTAGATTTGGGTGTTTGTGGCTGAAGAAGGCGTCCCTTTTCCTTCACGGTGTCTACTCTCGCCAATATCTGGCTATCTACTGTGAATTTGAATGCTGACGATTGCGGAGGTGCTAACGGTGACAACAGGTTTCATCAACAGAACCAGAACTGAAGTATCATGTTGTTCGTCTTATACATGGCCCTCAAGGCGCCGATACTTCGGGGATGAGGCAGGAGGTAATCACTAGGACTCCCCATGGAAAATTCACAGGCCGCTATCAAGTCGCGCACCCTGGTTCTTACGCCGCCATTGCTGAAAGGGACTACCAGGTCAAGTCTGCCGGCTTGGAGTTTACTCTCTATTTCCAATCACATCTTCCGCAAGCTAAGCACGTTCAGGCAATCGTCTCTACTCTCGACGCATCGGCCAAGACTGGATATGCTGTCGTTTTGACTGCTGTGGGCGCGGTTGAGTTCTGGATAGGAACCGGTACTGCAGTTGAAGTGATATCTACAGGATTCAAAGCAGCGTTAAAAAGGTGGATAGAGCTTCGCTTTACAATCCAAGGTATAGTTTTCAACTACGACATCCGTCCTATGCCTTGTTTTACAGATATCCCCGAACCTCCGAGTAAGGGGAGCAGAGATCTTAGCCACGAGGCAGATGTTTCCAAACCCTGCATCCTTATGTTTGCTGCAACTTTAGCAAGGAGCCCCAATGAGGCGTCTTTAATCGCCACGAACTTTTTCAATGGCCGTGTCGATAGACCGACCATGAAGTCAGCTTGTTCTGACGGCTCCGTCCTTGCCCAATGGGACTTTTCGCGCAATATGACAAGCAATAATATAGTCGACGTTTCTGGAAACGGAACTGGTGCCGAGGGCCAACTTATCAATGCCCCTACCAGAGCAGTGACAGGACATGACTGGGATGGAATGGAGTCAGACTGGACGAAAGCAAAGCATGGCTATGGAGCCATTCATTTTCACGAAGATGACCTCGATGATGCAGCCTGGGAAACTGACTTTTCCATCAATTTGGCCGAAAACCTGAGATCTGGCGTATACGCAGTGGAGATAGAGTCTGTAAACGGTGAAGTGAGGGATACGGTTCCTTTCTATGTGCACCCTACAAAGACCACAAGTGAAGAACTGGGCGCAAAAGTTGCATATATTATATCAACCATCACCGTGAGTGTAAATCAACTCCAAATCAAAATGAATCGTTAATTAGGCGCGACAGTACCTTGCTTATGCAAACGAACATGTATTTGATAGGACACATCTCAAGGATGTAGTGAGCTCTACCTGGACGGCTATACCAGATAAACACGCGGAAAAGACTGTACGACGAAAGGATGTAGGATTGTCTTGCTATGATATACACAATGATCGGTCTGGCGTGATTCACTCCACAGCAAAGAGACCGATCTTGAACATGCGTCCTGACTATATCAGCTGGAATTTCCACAGACCTCGAGGTTTAAGTGCCGACTTACTCATGCTAGAATTTCTGGAAAGAAGTGGTATCCCTTACGACGTGGTTTGCGACCACGATTTGCATAATTATGGTAAACTCGGCATTAGTCGATATGGTACCATTATTACTGGCTCTCATCCGGAGTATCATACTGTTGAAAGTCTTAGTGCCTATGCAGATTTTATCAAAGCCGGTGGTAATGTCATGTACCTTGGAGGTAATGGATTCTACTGGAGCTGTGCCATCCCGTATGAGAGCTCTCATCGAGTAGAGATTCGGCGAGGTGGGGAGGGCATACGGTCTTTTACTTGTCCCGGTGGCGACCGCATCTTCAGCAGCAACGGACAGTCGGGACTCCTGTGGCGGTCTCGCGGTCTATCTAGCAATTACCTCTTCGGCGTCGGATGTTGTGGAGAAGGACCAGTAAGTTTGAGAATTATTCTTCTCCGCATGTTAGTATGACAGGGTGAAACTCACAATCTTCCTCTAGGGGCCAGGAGTACCGTACAAGCGGACAGATGCAAGCAAAGATGCCGCATTGGCATGGATGTTTGAAGGCATTTCAGAGGATGAACTTCTTGGAGAGCACGGCTTTGGGGGCGGCGCAAGTGGCGACGAGATCGATAAATGCGATTACAAGATAGGAAGCCCGTACAACACAATTGTTGTGGCAACCAGCACAGGACATCCTGACACATTCGGCATGTTTCCTGAAGACATTGTTTTCCCATTTCAGAATGTCCTCGGTACCCAGACCGGGGAGGTAAGATCTGATGTCACATACTACGAATCGAGCGGTGGTGGAGCAGTTTTCAGTGTCGGGAGTATCAACTGGTTTTGTTCGCTTGGATGGAACCACTTCCAAAACAACATTGCGCGTCTTACAGGGAACGTGCTTAAAGAATTTGTGCGCAGACATAAATAGTTATCTTAACTGTATTTACTCTATAGTTGATGTCCCGCTCTTCCGAGGTTCTTCAAACTGTTTTGAAGGCGATATATAGAAGAGAGCGTTCTAGCACTGACTAATAAGACACGAAAATGGTGCAAGCCTGTAAACTTGCATCCGTGTAAAGAGAATGTTTGGATTAGACAAATAATAACGCCAAACCTAGTTAGGAACTCCTTCACAATTTCCTTTACTCTTTTAGAGTAGTCATATGCACCCTTAGGTAACCAATAGTCAGACTCTAACTTACTCTAACTTTGATTAAAAGATAACTAATGAATCGTTTAACGTCTAACCCATCGACGCACCTTCCAAGTCGATAATCAAGAACGCATAAACACTTGAATGGTGCTATCATTCTGCTTCCTACTTTGATAAATCACTACAACTCCGTTTGCGCCTAATGAATCGTCTCGGCTTAATCCCTTTAGAGAAGCTCACTCAAAAGCAAAACCCTCTCTACGACACCGTCAATAAATATGCTAGTCAAACACCGTAAGTCCTTCTCCTTTCCTCACAGTTCCTACTTTCCAACTTGAAGTTCTTCAGATTCATCACGAAATACCCCACAGGCGAACTCGTCGGAGCCTTTGCCCTACTTCTTCACAACCCATCCTTTGGCGAGCTCTGGTTCAGACTCGATCGTGGCGTCGGCTCGCTCCCAGGCCTGACACCGGCTATGCGAGAAGTCGCGATATTAGTTGTCGCAACACGCACCCAGTGTGCATACGAAATCTATGCTCATATAATTATGGCTGAGATTAGTGGGATCAGTGAGGAACAGAGGCAGGATCTCATGAATGGGAAGTGTCCCGAGTCGCTGGGAAAAGATGAGAAGATAGTTTGGGAGGTTGTAAATGCGTTAGGGAAACCGGGCCCGTTAGATCATGCGACTTGGGAGAAGGGACAAGAGGTCATTGGGCGGGACAGTATGATATCTCTTGTGCATGTGGTGGGGTTTTATCAGTATGTTTCAATCATTTTGAATGGGTTTGATGTCAAGGTTCCAAATGTGAGTTAGAATAAGCTGGAATAGTGTTAGAGAGGCTTAATATGAGATTGCCTTCAGACTCAGCAATGAAAATATGCAGAAAGGTTTAAAAAACTTGAATTGAGGCTTAGCCTCATGAAAATAAGTAAATACTGGATAATACTTGTATAGGGCATAAATTAAATGGGTGTATTATATAGCTATAATACTGCCCAACCATACAATTCAATAGATAGCATTGGCAGTAATGGCAGTAGTAGTAGCGATAATTCTTTATCCAGCGACATAACGGCCCGAGATAGATGATCTTAAATACAGGTATAAACAACAATACGCCGAAAAAGAAGGGCAGAAATGATAATACGGCACGTAAACCAACTTTCTGCCTTATTACTTTTTTATTATGGCTTCTAGGGCCACCTTTCTTCATCGACTAGAAATGCCCCTCCGGGTTTCTTGCGCTTGTCATTAAAAGAGGGAAAGGAGTTCCGATCGGAATATCCATATGTGGAAGTCCGCCCGTCCCAGTTCGAAAGTGGGATTTCTATTCCACATTGGAACCACAAAACGCCTCGTGTTTACGATCTGACAAGATGCGGCCGAGCTAGAGTAACTATACCGAGCACCCAACAGAGTCTAGATCATGATACTCACACTCTTACTTCTCGCTCTTGCGCCACCTTTCCGAATGAAACACCGATTCTCCTCAGACCTCGAACATTCTTGAGACCTCCGATTCTAGCAGACTCAGTTCCTTGAGTATGCAATTGTAAACTGGATAGGGAGATGATCGATTTTATCACTAATAATAAAATCGATTGAATAGCTGCCTCAACACAGCAAATCGGAAAGTAAACAATGGACTTGCCACGAGCACGTGATAAACCCCCTCTGACAACGTTACTTCTCGACTCCAGCAAAAATGCAACAACCGGCAACGTCAACCTCTCAAAATCACAAAAACAATCTCCATCCCGCCTACATGAAGTAGTCTCCAAACTCAAACCCATGATGTATCGTCCGCTTTTGGGTTGCTACTGTAGTCATGATACGGTTCGTACCGGCGGACGTCGGCACAATTGGCCAGAAGCGCAAACAGGTTTCTCGCGCCTGCAACGGATGCAGAGCCAAGAAGAAAAGGTGTCGACACGTTGAGGCCTCCCCTAAGGACTTAGATTCTCAAATTCAGGCGGCACAACTGGCCAAAGGGGATGATCGAATCGATGCCATCAATGACGATTACGCCACCTCTCCAACAGCCGACTCCAGCACTATTCCAGCTTCCACACGACCCAGTCTTCAAGTATCCCCGTCTGAGAACACCAGAAATCCTGTATGTCAAAGCACTATGGCGGCCCCTCCCCAAGACACGCTTGCTCCTCGCTTTGTCGACGGCCTGAATCCAGAGGGTGTCTTTCTCGCCGTTCACAGCCCACAAGATACACGTGGAGCTTTCTCGCATGATCGCGTTGGGATATGGCTTGCCGACAAACTCAACAGTAAGGAGAAACAAAACGATAGAACACTTACTCGGTCTTGGCCCCAGTCGAGCCTTCTAGCCGGGAGACACTCCTTGCTTCCACCGCATGAATCAATTCGTAATCTTACCTCGATTTATTTCAAGAGATTCCATCCAATTCTTCCTATAATTAACGAATCTGCATTTCGAAGTCTGGGACCGACGGATCCAGCGTATATTTTGTTGCAGCAAGGAATATGCCTAGTGGCATCTATGATCCCTTCTTCAAAGGGGCATCTCTTTCTTGGGGATTCTGAAGTCCCACTGCAGCATCGAGAATTCGGGAAACGCGTGGTTTCCGCTATGAGAATATCAACTGAGGCTGGCGTGATTACAGATAAGATTGTCTTGATTCAGGCGTTAGTGTTGATGTGGATGTTCAGTGATGGTCCTGATGCCCGAGACGTCTCATCCCTGCTGTGTGCAAGGGTAGTTCAGCATATCCAATCACTTGGATTTCATGTGTATAGGAAAAGCCCTGATCAGGCTAGCCACTACGAAAGCACAATGCTGTGTTGTGTATGGGCAATTGATAGACTCAATGCTACCTTCCACGGCCGGCCTGTGTTGATGCATGAGCGAGATTTTGGAATTGATCTTGCGGTATACATTGATTCACAAATGCCATGTACGAGGCTCTTCCTACACGTAATATCTTGGCTTGACAAGGTCATTGATATGTACCGTCCAAACGCTGAGCTCCGCAGCTCCGATTTAGAAATTCCATTTGACTCATTTGAAGATCTTTTGGTACAATCCCAGTCGCTTCGAATTCCAACCCCCCTCCTCGGTCAGTTCATCATATTGATTTCTCTTCCCCGAGCGGTATTTTCGCTCTCAAGGATTTGGCTGATATTCAGTCCCAAAGCAACCATCGAAACACTATATCATGCTGTTTCGATACTCTCATGTCGCCCGCGGTCGTTTAATACGAAGATATTATCCTCTGCTTCGCGCTCCCGTCGAGAGCTATCCGCTGAACGAGTAACTTCACTCGTCCTCGACAAGCAGGTTTGTCAGTTGACGTACTTTCCATTCGTACCATACGCTGTATCGCTTTCTTTAAGCGTCGCCTACAGCGAAATGCGCCACACGAAAGTGCCTATGCTCCGAGCCCGTGCGCGCGATAAACTACAAATAAACTGCGGTCTACTGGAACGGCTGGGCGAGATCTTCTACCTAGCTGGGTTAATGTCGGACATGGGGAAATCAACGCTGGACGAGTATGACAGAATCTACTTAACGGCAGTAGAAGATTATCAGCAAAATTATAGCGGCAGTTGTGCGGCCCTGGATAGTATTAGAGCTACAGAACGGGTTGAAATAATCGGTATGTTATATGCCTCCCGCCATGAACCCCTCGATTGAACCATACGCTCCTGACAAGTCATTATTCAGACAACTCCAATGCCGTCCCATCCACGTCTCGGGAATTCGAGTCAAACAATGGTGTTAACGGGCATTCTCTACTAACTCAAGAGTCTGATCCAAGCTTTTATGTTGACTTGCCGGATTTAGATGTATTTGGCCTATTTGATCCGAACTTCAACCTCGATGGAATTGATGCATATCTTGAAGGCAACTTGAACTTGACTTACCCTACAAATTTCTAGCACAAGTTTTGGAAGATTGGAACTAGTTACAAAGTCTTACCTATTCACATATCAAAAGCATACCTGCTATATATCTTTATAAACCAAACACCAACACATCAATATGCTAGGCAAGACTGTCTACACGGGTGGCTGTGCTGTCTAAGAATATTATGCCTGGCCGTTCATTTATCAGAAAAATTCAGGATTAACCAACCCTTCCTTACAGACTTTGGGAGTATCCAAGGCTTGAAGCTGTGCGAGGTATTGCACTTGAGATATGAGGTTTAATACTGTAACTAGGCGTAGTGCTCATAGTGCTGTCATAATAACTAATGGTAGGTTGGGTTGGAGTAATACTATTCCAGCGTATTCCATAACTTTTTCCATACGCTTTATAGCTAGAAGCCTCGACTCCATCTTCAGGGCGAGAATCAAAGCAATGAAGACGTGAATTTGCTACAGTAAGACTTCTAAAAATATGGATAGGCCCTCTAGTGAGGACAAGCCGAAAGAAAAGTGACTACTGTTCAATCAAAAAACTTATCGATGAATTCAGGGCGCCAACGATAAGTTCCAGTAAATGCCATGAACTCGACGCCCTCACTGAGCTGATTTGTTGCTATTCCATGCCTAATAATGGCATCAGCATGGCTAGACTGCAAACTAACCTTATCTATGTGGTCCCTTCCTATCATACCTCCCATTAAATCGCCAATAGTTGCCGACATTGGGATGACGTCCCAAAATTTCAGACTTTGCACGTTAATTTCAGACAGAAGCGACAATGGATCTTTATAAGACGCTCCTCGGAGACCTTCTACTGCATCCTCAAGTATATCCGGAAAATTTTCATGTCGAGTTATATCTCTTCCGAAGAAATCTGTTAGAGCGCTCGAGACATTCTCTAACTCTTTCTGCAGCTCTACCTTGCCCCCTGCTATTTCCTCTTTCAGGTGATGCGCAAATATAATTAGTAATGATGCATTGACAGGGCGGGAAAAAAGGTATTCTAGTACCTTTGGGTTCTCTTCTCGAATAAGGACCGAAGGGAGATGATTATTTGCGAACAAAAGTTTGACCAAAGCGAAGCTGTAACTTGTACAGGAAGTTGCAAGAAACCTCTGTTCAAAGCCCATTATATTAGACAGGATCGCCACCCTATCTGAGACGACTCGGCTGTCACAGCTTTCTATTTCGAGGAAGACTTTGTGGACGAGAGGGTCAATGAAATTGTTGATCTCTTTTTGCCGACCTATAATCTCTTCGGATCTTTCAAAGAGCCTGTCGAACGAAGTCTCAGCACAAATGGGGCCACAAAGGAGCTGCGCAACTTCATGAAGCGAGTTTAAGGATTCGTATATAGTGTCCTTGACGGTAATGTCTTCCTGAAGTTTTTGGGCCAGTTCCCCCTCAGAGAACCTAATCCTTAGCGCAATTGCAATTGAGCAGACCGATTCAACGCTCAAAAGATAATCTTCTCCAACAAGCTCCTTAGCGGAATAATGGGGAAACTGTTTTAGAGCCTCAGTCGATAACGGTAATAGGAGATGCATTTCAACATTTGCCGAGATTCTTTCTTGAAAAACCCACGCTCTTGTGAACCAGCGATCTCTCGTGATAGCCTTTAATAACCGAGTTATGCGTTGTATATCTCTTAGGATTGATTTGAGCCCATATCTAGCTATTGTGCGTAATTTCTCGTCGGCAAGCTTTGGATCTGGATCGTATATACGGTGAAACAATTCAAGGGTTATTAAGTAATCGACTTGATTCTCATATAGCTCAAAATTTAGGAGACCAATTGCGAATTCTGCCTGACGGAAGATGGCGTGGTTCCATTGCAGATGGTTTTGAACATCAATAGGATCCTCCTGATTTACACATTCTTGGTCGATCCAAATGAATGACACCCCCCTAGAAACCGCAAACGCGATTGCCCTAATCAAGACGTTGGCTGGACACCGAGGAGGCCTGGGAGGTTTACCGCGTTGCTCAACCAGGACTGTTGGAGAAGAACGGCTGTCTGCTGCTAAGCCTAGGCTGGTGAATGATTCCCAGCAGTATGAGACTGCAACGTAACTATTTTCCCCAGGATGCTCCCCCTTTTCCGTCAGTTCGCAGGTAACTGTTGGATATAAGTCGCTGTATTGTTCTAAATTGGTTATCTTGAGGAAGCGGAGATTCGTGTGCGTATCCTGGGAAGTGATATTCTCCGAAACTTGGCTCAGCGCATAGCTTCTAATGCCCTCTACAATTACATCACCAATTGTGAGATCGATATCTCGCTGCATAGTTGGTGTTGTGATTGTTATGTGATAAGTGATTGTACGGTAGGGGGTGGTCAGTGTTGAAATGAGGTTGCTACTGTGTTACTTATGTGGTGAGGGGATAGTGTTACAGTGGTAGGAGGGATAACGGGAGAGGAAGGTGGGCAAAAATCGCTCAGATATTTATCCCTAACGACGGAAGGTAGCCTGAACCGCCGACTGCCGCTATAATGATATGCAACCTGCTGTAAGGTGTCATCCAGCACATCATGCGGCTGGGCTGACCAGCACACACAGACGACCTGGCAACATCTCTCAGATGCTATTGCAAAGACACAGTGATACACGTCTATGTGTAGCGCGCTGAGAAAACAACTTACCAGTTGCACAGTGTAGCGATCTGAGGCTTGCTTCTGTGCCCATGACCTTGGGCTCTGCGCGCCGTCGGTCCTCCTTCATCGTGACAGCCTTGCAACATTGACAAGATTCCGTCAGACGGCGCGAAATTGAATACCCTCTATGCTACAAGCCGATCGGATCTGCTCGTCATGATGCATACTTAAAGAAGGCTTGGATCATGAATAACCAGCGGAGACATCTTCGAAATACCAAGACCATGGCGAGGCTGTGGAAGCTTAGTAGTGAGAAGATGCCCACGCCAGCGAAGAGCTTGTAGCCTGAGGCTAAACATACCTGCCTCTTCGGTGCTCGCGTAACCCACTCAAATACTGATACTTGAGGCTTGAATACTAATGACCGACGAATTTCACAGTAGGTTCTGGTTGCTAGGCAACTACTCAGAATACACATTAGGTGTATCCCGGATTAAGTTAGCGCGTACAAGGACTTTTCACATCGAACCTCGAACTCATACCCCCAAGTTATTCCAAACCCTTCCAAAGCCGCTGGAATTTTATTTGTGTGGCCTTAACAACGCCAACTGTAACAATGGATCAAGAGGTCATTTTCGCCCCAACTCTCCGCTCCGAATGTCTCACCATGACTCTTTATGATGCGGATTGCGATTCACAGTTTATATGTGACTTCTGGAACGTCGTGGCTGGCTCTAACCCTCCATGGACAGATGACATGTTGTGCCGTTTCATGAAGAACACAACTCTCAGTCCACATAACTGTCTGGGCCGGAAACCAACTCGTCCTTTAGTGTGTTATAAATTCATTGTAGTCATACTTTCTGCAGAGTTCCTCTACTAATGTTGAGTGCCAGGTGTATATTATACACCTGGGCTCGCAAACAGGTCCTGCGATCGGAACCATCAATATTAGCGAACGGAACCCTGCCATCCCACCTGTATGTCCATCTGCCTATTCCCAATTTGCACCCAGCCTTAATGAATCCGCCGTTTAGGACATTGGCTACGCTATCCACAGTGATTACCGCCGTCGAGGGTACGCTTTTGAAGCTGCAGCCTGTGTGCTCTCTTACTGGCACAATTCCCTTGGTCTGAAAGACATAGTAGCATTTTGCCATCCTGCAAACACCATCAGCAACAAACTGATCCAGAAACTGGGGTTCGAGAGAGGGGGGGAGGCGACATTAGAGATAGGAGAGGTGTTAGTTAATGCCTATGTTCTACCCGGAATGAGCGTGACTTTGACAGCGGCCACACGGTTTGGGCGAATGGGCGTTGATAAAGTTGAGTGACGACAGTGGGCGAAGAATCAGGTTTATTTCGTGCACCCGGGTCTTATCTTAGATAAACTATCACGCTGGCACTTGGGTTTATGGAATATTTCCCTCAAGGTCGTACTGCTCTTAGAACTCGTATGCGTCGTATCGATACCCCCTTCAGTCTGTGGCAAAGCCTCTACAGTATACACTCACTGACGAGCCAGAATACAGAAATGCCCTCTTGGACCATCCCGGCGATCCAGTTTCCCTTTTTCATACTCGAAATTCTCCTCTTATAGGAACTTAGTATAGCCTTGTAGCTCTAGATAGTGAGGATCTAAAAATTGACCTACTCCAGGCTTGTCGAGAACTGGGCGTTGCTGTTATCGCCTATAGTCATACGGGATGAGGCCTCTGTACTAGTTGTTACAAGTCCTATGACGGTATAACTGGAGATCCATTTTTCTCAGTCATGCTCCGTTTCCCTAGAGAAAATTTCCCTAACGTCCTATCACTAATCGACAAGTTAATCCCTATAGCTAACAGTGAGGAACACACGACACCACAGTTAACGATGACATGGCCGATAGCCCGTGGGGACGATATCATTCCGATCCTGGTGTGAGGAATATTAAACATATGGGGAATGTAGGAACACTTAATATCAGACTATCGACCGCGGAGGTGGAGGAGATCAATAATGTGGACATGCGGACAGAACTGATAGCTGATCGGCCTTCCCAAGGCAGGTAGATATATGTAACGAACCGCGTGGAAGCGATAACTCACCATCCCCACAGTCAACCTAATGGTTTCGACTTCGGAGATGCATTTACAATGAAAACGCTTACAGGGTAGCCATATTGACAACTTGGTCGATTGTAAGCTTCCAGTTCTGGAGCTGTGCAGACAATGCATCAATCCTTTTTTGTTTGAAGAATCCGACTTTGACTTTCTCCAGCCACAACAACTTGCCATCGTCCAAATGCTTAGTCCATCACTGTAGGTCAGCATTAAACTTGACGCAGGCATAGTTGCATAAATTGAGTGCCGACTTGATCTCTATGACGACTTCTGGGCCAAGCAAGTCGAGGTCTACTGGTGGCACTGTATCGAGGGCAGCCAGAGCATTCTTCAGAGACTCGAGATCTTGTCGGATCAATGTGATTGTTTCTAACGCCTCCAGAATGCTGTTGATATCATTGAGAAGAATGCGCGTCGCATGTGCAGCGGTAACAACGAGGCCAGCAATGCTTGCGGCAGCACTAACACCATCCATATCGTGGCTTCGTGAAAGTAAAACGGATCGATGGGTTTGTCGCTAGATGGAAAAATTGTCAAAGTTTGGGTAATTCGCAAAGTAGATATGTTGGGAGCTGAAGACTTGCGCTTCAGCTGAGGCGATGCGTTCTCGCTAAGGCATTGGTGGAGGGGTTACAACAAATCATAGCACCAAGCTTGCAGCTGCCGTTCTTGTAACTTAAACCTGAAAAGTATCCTCAAAAGTATGACATCTTGCAGGCCAAAGTGGAAATGACAATGTGTTGTAAACAATCCAAGGTTATCGCAAGGAGACAGCGGCACTAGCGTCTAATACTTTGTTAATTCCTACCCCACCGACTAGAACTGCTATCGTTACCGAAACTAATGTCAGGCAGCAGTCTGCACGCCAGCGGCCTCTCCGCAAACAATAATTCTAAAATCATCGTTGTACAAACCCAGGATGCACACTTTAGCGGAAGTGAAGGTGAGTTATACAGCAGACTGCCGTTCTCGGGAACGAGAAGCTAACTTGCGGCTTAGACCTGAACGATTTGCTCCGGTCTCTGCCTATTGCAAATGACACGCCGTTCAATGTGTACAACCACCAATACGAACCCGCCTGCCTCCCTGACACTCGCGTCGCCCTTCTACAAGAGATATATGACTGGGCTGATAGAAAAGATAGACAAGATGAGCGATGCATCTTTTGGCTGAGTGGCCTAGCAGGGACGGGAAAGTCAACAATCTCTCACACCGTCGCCCGTATATACAGTGAGCAGAAGCGTCTTGGAGCTAGCTTCTTCTTCTTAAAGAGTGACGGAGATATGAATTATGCTAGAAAGTTCTTCATAAGTCTTGCTATGTAGCTCGCAGATACTGTGCCATCTCTTCAAATTAATATCCGTGATAGTGTAGGAGATCGGCGTGATATTGCAAATCTATTCCTTTTAGACTAGTAGCACTAGTTTATTCTCAGTCCCTTATCAAGGCTAGAGAACTCCTACTAGTCTTATATTCTTGTTATTGATATGCTCGACTAGTGTAAAGGTGATAACAATATCCGGATTATTCTAGAGCTCTTAGCTGAAACTTGGTCACTGAAGACTTGACGACTTCGAGTCTTTTTAACAAGTAGACCCGAAGTTCCAATTCAACACAGTATATAATATATTCTACAAACTAAGCACTAGAACTTTATACTTCAAGATATATTACTAGTAATTATCTGTCAGGATCCTTCTGTACAGAGTGAGTCGGACGACTAGCTAGTGGGTATACAGCAGGACGTTGGTGGGTTGAAGGAGCCTCGCTAGTGGGTTGCTGGAAGCTTGAAGTAACGAAGTATATTTCACCCGGAAAATCAGAAGAAGACTAAACGCTACTCTCTTAAAAAGGGAGCCTGCCCCCTTTATATACAAAATAACTAGCCACATGCGATTCCGTCACCTCCCTATGACCCTCCATCTAGTCACCTGACATTATCATTGATATTCTAAAGAACTCGACTCAGCCGCTTTGCCTTCATTATCTTTTATTTGTAACTTCCTTTTAAACAAAGATTAATATAAGGATTTCTAAGTAAATAAGAAGAAGGCATATTAGATATTAGTAGTTGAATATATATAGCTAATGTTTTAGATACTCAAGAAAGACATTTGCGAAATATAGGTGTCTATAGATGCATTTTACTAGTATTTGTATATAGGTCTGTGTAATTACTATTTCCTTGACCTAGATAAGCTCTGGCAAGTGACTTGGAATAACTCCTAGATCTATATTATTCTCGATAAACATTAAAAAGGATATTACAAGCTGTATTCAGTTGTCTATATTCTATAAAAAGCACCAGTAATAATATAAAAGACCCCTTTTAGGAGAATAGTATTACTAGCTAAAGCAGGATATAGCTAGAAAGAGTGTAAAGAGGGAGGTTAGTGTATTAGAGCTAAGTTATAGGCCGGAATATTAATGATCTAGTCGCAGGTGGTTTTCTAATAGCCAATCGCTTAAGCGAGTCAGCACGTGACACAGACGGAGCGACCAGCTTGTTGCAATACTCGATCTGGAGTTGACGACTTGAATTGCCACTACAGTGGGAGAAGCCTATTAAATACATAAGCAGTACCAAATGTACTGTATGCCTGCGTACACTGAGCCCTTCGGGCACACCACCACAGCTCACACGGGGGGGTCGGAATTTAAGAGAAAGCAAGCTTTCAATTATATTAAAGAGATCTCCACATACAATATTTAAGCCAGATACCTCCATACAAAGTCGAGGTGTTCGATCGAAGCTTCGGCTGCGAGGTGGTAGTGGCAGTTCCGGTGGCCGAAGACGAAGACGTGGTGGAGGTGGCGGTGGACACTACGGCTCCAAGCAACTAGACCTCTGCCAGTATATAGCTTTGCAATTGCCACTGCACACGAAGGGCGACATACACTGATCGTGGAGTATCTTTGGTCGTTGATCTTAGACCAGCTCTTGGCGCTGCACTGCCGCCAAGTACCCTCTTGTCGAACCCAACGACCAACAACCTTGGTCGGTTCATGTTAGCGATAGTCTCTTGCCAGTAACCTACTCGAACACTCAAGGCGAGCTCGCTTATTAGAACGACTACTGAAAGACACAGATTGATTCGAGATACAGCTGACCAACAGTGCAGAAACTTTTAAATTGACACATCTATCATACATCCCAAGGATCATCACCATGTAGTCCAGCCGCAGCTGCCGCAACCAGAGCAGGAAACAAATAGACACTGCGTACCCCCATCCCAGCTATCGCCCATTGCCCCACAGCAAGAACCATCTGAAGGTGTTCAAGAATAAAAAGATCACATATGATGTTGTCAACGTTAACAGCCGGGACACTTACCAAAGCAGGATTGTTGTATCGAGATCATCTTTACTTGCAAGAGCATTTCGCCTTGCACATGTCGGCCATTTCCTTCCAAAGTGCCTTGGTGTCCGGGTGAGTGCCGCTTGGAACCGATGTGGTGGTGGCTATCTTCAATTTGCATTCAATCAATTTATCGCATGGAAGTGAGACCTTCTTGTTTGGCATGACACGGTAAGACGTGCAGGTCAAGCCTCCGTTCATTGAGCTTATGGAGTTGCCAGGGACAGGTCCAGCTTGGACATAGCCAGTAATGGCCGAGAAAAGGAGGATAGTAACTGTGGTGAATTGCATCTTGAAAGTTTGATTCTGGTTTTGGTTTTGATCTTGGGTCTGACGTTTCGGTCTTCGATTGAATAGCGTAGTGAAGATTGAATAGCAAAGTGAAGATTGGATGTGACTGATAGTCTCTTTAAGTATAAAGGGAATCCAGGCAACCTATTGTTTCTTGATATGTAAAGTTAATCTTAGCTTATAGATCAGCCTTGAAGGAAGTCCTGGTCTAACACCAACATCTGCTCCTTAGTTAACATTTGAAGTTATAGGATTGCTTAGGCTAAACTTTTACGTATAATCTATTTTTAGTAAAGTAAAGATTGGATATAACTGATAGTCTCTTTAAGTATAAAGGGAATCCAGGCAACCTATTATTTCTTGATATGTAGAGTTAATTTTAGCTTATAGATCAGCCTTGAAGGAAGTCCTGGTCTGACATTAATATTTGCTTTTTAGCTGACATTTGAAGTTATAGGATTGCTTAGGCTAAACTTTTACGTACAATCTATTTTTAGCAAAGTAAAGATTGGATATAACTGATAGTCTCTTTAAATACAAAAGGAATCCAAACAATCTATTGTTTCTTGATATATAGAGTTAATTTTAGCTTATAGATCAGCCTTGAAGGAAGTCCTGGTCTGACATCAATATTTGCTCCTTAGCTGACATTTGAGGCTACAGGATTGTTTAGGCCAAACTCCGAGCTGCGCACAATGTATTTTTAGGTGCTGTTCAAGTTCAGCCGGCTTAGCGTAAGCCGCCAGCCGTCGTCAGCTTCTGGAATGGGCTGCGTGGCTGAAAAGCGCAGCGTTTAACCTTCTCCGCCAAAGGCTAAGCCGGCTTTCCCCACATCATGTGACCTGGACATGTGACTATTTGACTTGGACCCTTCGCTCCATCATCGCTTTGTTCCTGTCTCATGCCTGTGACCGCTTCCCATCGACCACCCGTTCACCAGCACCGCACCTTCTTGATTCGACCCACTAGCCTCGACTCTGTATCTGCCCTAACGACAGCCGCACAAGAGTCGCACCTGTTCACGATTTCCAGCCTGCGAACGGACTACAACTCTCTATCGGCCTCTTCAACACACACGTGCGCGCACGCACACAGGCAGAATCGCGATTAGAGAAGCATTGTCGGAGCACAATGGCACAAAAGTCCTCCCAGGAGTACAAAGTGGTGGTCGTCGGCGGCGGTGCTGTCGGTAAATCATGCCTGACCCTCCAGCTCATCCAAGGCGCCTTTGTCGACAGCTATGACCCCACAATCGAAGGTACGCCTGTATAACAAGTCCCAAACTAAAGAGCGCCCAGCTGATCTGTAGCAAAAAGACTCCTTCCGCAAGCAATGCGTCATCGATGATAAGGCCGTTCTGCTCGATGTCTTTGACACTGCAGGCCAAGAAGAGTACGTGGCCATGCGGGAGGATTTCATACGCCCAGGCGAGGGCTTCCTGCTTGTCTATAGCATCACCTCAAAGCACTCGTTCGAGGAAATCAAGTTCTTCCAGCAGCGGATCCTGAGGGTTAAGGAAAAGGACTCTTTTCCCATGATCGTCGTCGGCAACAAGTGCGATCTTGAGGGCGAGCGCGCGGTATTAACCGAAGGTGCGTATCATCTACACAAAGCCCGTTACAGCATGACAACAACGCTGACATAGGACACAGAGGGCGAGCAGCTCGCGCGCCAATTCGGCTGCCGCTTTATCGAGACCTCGGCCAAGTCAGGAGCCAACGTCGAGAATGCATTTTACGACATTGTCAGGGAGATTAGAGAATATGGCCGTGACAGCACTAGCGACGCTAGCGATGTAAACGGTACAGGTGGCCGGTCGAACAAGGAGACAGGCGAGCAAGATCTCGACCGAGCAACCAGCCGCAGCAAATGCGCCATTATGTAACTTGTTCTGCAATAACCTGCTACATTCACATAACGATCCCCTCTGTAGGATTGCTCTGTATCCAAGGAAGACAGTCAGGTGCTCCAAAGGCCATGCTAAGAGAAATCATGTTAATCGAGACAACTTCAGGTGCATCCCTGTGTACAGGGGCCTATGTGGTCATGAACAGCAGGAAGTGCCCTCGCCATCCGCACTTGGCAAAAGGAAGCAGGCGTAGGCAAGCCTGCTGAATGACCATGATCTCAAAGATTATTAACCTGCCCACTGAGAATGGAAGGAACTTCTTGGGGTCTAAACCTGGTCTAGTGCCACTTGCTAGATACATCCTTAGAGGCATCTGTAAGATCCACTAAAATAGCAATCACTCTTCTCTATATATTTAATGTCATAGTTTTTTTGATAATCTATCTAGAGAGCTAAAATAAATATTACTATACTATAACAAGATTATATCAGAGAAGGCACAGGCAGATTTTTCACGCTCTGACGTGTGTTTGAGGAGGAGGCTGAGTAGCTAGGCGATAACACAGGTTTATAACAACAACGACCCTAAAGTCATTGACCACTAGTCCCTGAAATCGTATTAGGAATTTATAAAAAAAAGGCACCTACTAAACAGAATTATCTTTTATATTTTACTCTTGATACTAACTGTTATACCACGGAGATGTTTTCACTTCCCAACCCTATTCTAATGTAAGCAGCGCCGCCTTTGCTTAGACCGGCTCAGCTTCGGCTTAGGTTTGCTCAGGCTAGATGACCCTATTCACATTGTTTACTAGAAATCAGCAACTTTTAACGAGGGGCCGAAAATAACCCTTCTTCCCCTTTTGGGATCCCAAATATTTACCCTGCCTAATCTAAAATTAGCCTCTCGGTAATGGTCAAGACTATACTTTAGTAGAAAGATGGGAAGGTTGGAAATTATTATACTAAAAAAAAAATAAAGAAAAATGGTCAGATATAAATAAGAACTCTTTCCAAGATTCGAACTTGGGTGATTGTAGATACTCACATCCTAACCATTCGTGCGAAGTTCTTGGATTATATCTAATTTGAGAATGTTCGCGGATTCTCGACTCTATTTTCTAAATTACCGACAGATAATAACCTTACAGTGCAGTATAGTTATATCTCGCTATTTATAGCACATATAGTACTATAACCTGTACCACAGCAGCTTTTTGCACAATAACATGGTCTACAATGACTTGTATTATAACAAGTTCTAGTACTACGAGCTGTATGTATCACAACGATTTGTAATACAACAACCTGGTCCCAATGACTTGAAGCATAACAACTTCGGATTATCTCCGGACAGGGATATTTCACAGCAAAAATACCTGCGCAGAAGAAAAGTGGCCTTCTTGTCCTCACACAGAACACAAAAACGCAAAATGGCCACATGCAGAGAATTTTCTAGGTGCTTTGTTAAAGGCATGATAATAAGCCACACGGGTATCTGGTGGTTCAATATTCAGCCTAAGAGCTATCTTCGCGCCCTGTAGCTTGATCTATAGAGACTATAATGGTCAGTAGTAAGGAGTCCTGGTCGGAGTCAAAGATGAAATATAATAGGGCAAGCATACGCGGACAAATGGAAGGAAGAAGTCGAAGAATATAAAGCTTTTATAGTGCGTGGCTGTACGGAACAGAAAGCGCGAGGCCCAGCCCCTCTCGTAGGAGCTCTTTCAAGCTCTTCAGTAATAGATTTTTATTGATCCCTGGATCGTTAGACCTTCAATTAAAGGGATCATTATATAGATCTGGTAGGTAGAATCCAGCCTTTCCCAAGTGTGCTGACAAGAAGAAGGGGCGGTCCCACAGCTGCGTGGAAGGAGCTTCATTCACTCTTCAAATCAGTCGGCCCTTTGCACGGACTCTAGGCTTGAGCCTTCATAACTTTGGATAAGTGAACCGGATTTGTTTTCCTAGCCTGTGACGAGTAGTGGGGTTAAAATACAGACATGCATTATTATTTAGACGTGAGGACATAGAATTTCAACGTCGATCAGATTCCGCACCGAGTCTCATGGCATGATGTTGTCTCAACAGCAAATTTGCGGCCTCTTCGTATGACTCGTCAGTCCAAACAGACTTATGATTTTCTTAAGTCTCTCTCCGCACAATTCTTGCCTAATCATAAGTCGTATTGTGCCTCGGGATCATAATCGTCAGGAAGTCCTTTTTTCTGTAATTCCTCTTTCCGAAGTCGTTTCTGGCGGTATCTCCGCTCAATTGTGATATCTCTCATAATCTTCTCCCTAGTATCCCAATTCTCTGGTATTGAGTTGAGAATCTCATCTGGGATGCTGCCAGAATCTTCCAGTCGATCGATGAGCACCAACATTATTCCCGCCGTAGCCGCAGTTATCACTACTTCTTTAGTTACTGTCACTTCATCCCTTCGTCTTTCTAAAAGCAGCTTTATTATCTCCTCTCCGTGAAAAGGATTGGAGGCCGCATTCTTGACAACTTTCTCGCTAACCTTCACTTCGACCCCCCGAAAGTCCAGGAGTAGCTTGAATATCTCTTTTCCGCAATAATAGTTGCGAACTGCGGCTTCAACCAAGTCTTCAGTGACGATAAAGTCATGTCCTTTCTCTTGCAATAAAAGACGCATCGTTTTGTCTCCCGAACTACCTTCTGCCACAGCTCTTAATATTTGGGGAGTGATGCGAAGCTCATCTCCTCGGGAATCAACAAGAATCCGCATTATTTCAGCATTCTGTGACACAGCATTCAAGATTGCTTCAGTAATTGCAATTTCTTTTCCTTGATCCTCATGCAAACGCTCTAGCACCCAAGATCCGTCTGTCTCACTCATCGCTTTTTTAACCACGGTTTCTGAGACCTTCACTTCACGTCCTCGATACTGAAGTAGCAATTCCATCATGCCTATCGGTTTGGCTCTTGCGAAGACTTCAACAGTTTCTTCAGTGATCTTGAACTTCTCTCTTGGATGTTGAAGTATTCTTTCCATTACTTTTAAATTCCAGTTTTTTGCCGCGGCTTTGACGGCTGCTTCAGGGATTGTGATTTCTTTTCCTTGATAGTCAAGCAGCAGTTTCATCATTGCTGGCCTCGGATGGCTTGCGGCGATTTCAATAATTTCGTCTGTGATTTTGACTTTACCACTTGGGTGCTGGAGTATCAGTTGCATTACTTCTGGCGTCCGATTGTATGCAGCGATTTTGATAGTTTCTTCTGTGATTTCGGTTTCGTCATTTGCATGCTGAAATAATAGTTTCATTGCTCCTGGATTCTCATTGTATGCTGCGAGTTTAAGGATATTGTCCGTAATTTTGAATTCATCTCCTAGATGCTGAAGTATCATTTGAAGTACTCCTGAGTTTCTATGTCCTGCGGCTGCTTCGATGATTTGTTCAGTGATTTTGAACTCTCCCCCTCTTTCTTCAAGAAGATGTTGTATTACGCTTGTTCCGTAAAAGTTTTCCACCGCATTTTGGAAAATTTCTTCCGTAATTTCGATATCTTCTTTGCGTTTCTCAAGAAGGAGATATGTGACCTTTTCTCCTCCATGCGAATTGCTTATTGCGGCTTTCAGGATGCCTTCCGTGACTTTGAACTCATGTCCCCGCGTCCGCAGTAAAAAAGCCATTGCTTTCTCATCCAGGGTATTTGCGACAAAAATAACGCCATCTTCATCAACTATGGTCCTTTCTTGATCCTTAAGCACCTGCAGAATGAACGCGATTCTCTTTGCATCGTTCCGAAGCCCTGCTTTCTCAAGAGCAGTAGCTAAATCTCCGAAGATCTGCATGCAATTCAAGGTGTCCGAATGATTTTCTCCTTGCACCAGAATTCTCGTCTGTATTACCCCAGAAAGAACGGCTTCGGCCTTTTTCCAGTTCCCGTTATTCTTACACAACAGTCCGAGAGCATCCATACATGTTAAAGTATTTGGATGATCTTTTCCAACTGACAGCTTGCAGAAGTCAATAGCATCTTGGATCTTTTGGCTTATTAGTTCGAAGCGCTCGGACCCTGCCATAACGAGCGCAACTTTTGACAACCTCTCCGCTTTCGATGATGACACCTTTTGGATTCCACATTTCGCTTCTACTTCTTTGTATTCCTGTTGTTGAACTGTCGCATTCCATTGCCAGACTAATAAGAAATCCAACGTGACGGATGTGATCGATTTGAGAGCTTCGACCCACTTCTCATAATCGTTTTCAATTGAGGAATTATCTACATCTGTGTCCCAATCTCGCTCCACACCTGAATCATAAGGAACGGCATTAAATTTGACAATTTCAAAAAAGTCATCGCGTGGTCTCACAATAACAGGCGTTGGATTGTGCTTGAGAACGCATACGAGGTCGCCTTCCTGAATGGGGTTCGCTGAGACTAGGAAAGCCAAAATAGCTCTATCTCGAGAGGGCACTGAGTTGTTCCAACTGTATCTATCTTCTGATGGTATGAAATTGTTCCAAAAAGTAACCTCTACTTGTTGTCTGTCGCTCCATGAGATGTCCAGTTCCACGGAAGACACCTCTCCCATGACATAGCCTGTGGCCTTGGCTACTGCTATGTCGCTGTCGCAGATAACTTCAACGGATAGAGATTTGCCAGAAACAAAGAGGAGAAGGCTCTCAAAGAGCTTTACCCATGGAATGTTATAGTCAATTAACAATCCAGACCCAGTAAGATCATCAGTACTCATTCCTAGCAAGGCAAATATTTTGTCGTGGCGTACGGTAGCTTCGTGGTCATGATACATGTCTATCAGCTCTGCCAATGGGCTGATTTCCAAGGTGGTCCGTCCTGACCACCATGACGTAGACTTAGGTCGGAAGATTGCTTGACTTATTAAGAAAACCACGGAACGAATCAAAGCTTGTGACTCTGCGAAGCCTTTATCTGGAAGGTTCAATTGTTGCAATCCTAAACAGAACGTGTACCCATCAAGCTGCACTGCACCGCACATAATCAGGATATGTCGAGCTGCGGCAACTTCCTGCAAAACCTAGATTAAGAATGTCAGTGTTGTTAAGTTTCTCTCAAGTCTCAACGCACTGACCCAAACGCGCCGAAACCACGGTCTCTCGATTAGCCTAAGGACATTGTTGCGGAGTTCCGTGTTTAGTGAAGGCTTCGCTGGGCTTTTCTTGGCTGCAATGCCCATTGCTTTCAGAACATCATTGCGAAAATACCCTGTGTCCTTGAGCTTGGGTGGGCTTTTCTTAGCTGCAAGACTGACTTCTCTAAGAACATCATTGCAGAGTTCCCTTGTCAGTAGGGGTTTCGAAAGTCTGGTCTGAGCTGCACGGCCGATTGCTTCAAAAGCTAGATCGCTCCCCTCCGCACTCTCGCCAAACCAAACTATGACAGATTTTGCCATGCTATAGATTTTCGCCATGTATCTAATTTGATGCTCCCGCTCTTCCAAGTCATCTTGGTTTATACAAATTGCATCTATCCATATAATTCGTTCGAAATCGCGGTTTCTAAGGCGAGACAATGCTGCATAGAGGTTTTTCGTGACATGAAAGACACATTTGTCTAATCGAATCGAGTAGTTTTTGTAAGGACTTCCCCATATGTAAGATAATGCTTCGTAAAGATAATCTCCTGTATCTGTGTGTTGCAAGAAGTAGTCGAAGAGCTGGCATTCAATAATACCATTATCGTTTTCGTTGGGAAGCAGCCGAAGCAGTCGAATGCTATGAAATCCATTTCGCTTCGATAACGGCGAGTAAGTATATAAAGACATGATCTTCAGTTTTCTCGAAAATGTCTAACCTCAGCAGCCTATGCTTGTTACAATTCAGAACTCAGAGCCAACGGATCTAGGCTATCAGATTGTGATTTCGTCGAGCAGGGCTTCCAGCCGATAGCATACCTAGGCTGCCGTTGAATATCCTTGGCTCATATAACAGAAGTGGCAGCAAGTATCAGGTTCAAGGCAACGTAGTCAAATTGAGACTTCACTGTAATTGAACGGAGTTGTCTTACAAGACGGACATTCGCGAATAGTGAAGCCTAACTCGTGAGAGGTGCCAGGCGCGTTTTGCCCTAAGCGAGATTGGTTGCGTAAGCTGGTGCCGTTTACCGCCGTGGTAATCATGTGATTAAGATAATAATACCAACTGTCTTATCTCAGGCCAGCCACTTCGAAAAACCCTAGTCTCTGGTTGGCTCAGGTAACCTGCAGTAACTTGCAGCATTTTTTTTGGGTTGTTGCTCCGAGATCACACGCCGGAAGGGTTTTAGCCCGTAAATAAGCGGTCAGAGCATTGAGATAACAACTGTCCCGTTCTAGCCTTAGATACTATGGTGAATCATGAGGTGCGGGCTCTGCTTAACAGGGGTCTAGAATTGGCTCCGAAAGAACCCTTGGTTAGGTAAGGTACTTGTCTAATTTTAGCCCGCGGTAGTCATAGCCGAGGAGCCCAAATGGGTTGCCTTCCGCTCAGCCTGGCTCTGGTTTTACTCACCACAGCTCTGGCCCAAAGACGGAAATGGAAATTGCCTTGGAAACATTCCCGTACCGTACTGGCTGTAACAGTCGGTTAACCTTCAGTGCTACTGTAGGTCAAAGGGCAGTCTAGGTGTTATCTAGGTTATGGATAGGGATGCGGTCACTTATCAAGTTAAGCTGTGTGTTACTAAGTATGTGTGAAAATACTGTATTTGAGTTAAGTATAAAGCTTCTATCTAAAGGAAATAACTAGAGCTTATATAGAGCTTCGTCAGGAGCGCCAAGCTCTATGGATATAGTCACGTGACCTCCTACGACCTCGTCGGCCAGCTATTTCACGGATGATGGCATTCGTAAAATGCACAAGAACCAGTTTCCAGACCATCCAGAGATTGATGATATAGTATTCGGAGCTTTCAGTAAGTAAATATATCTCGAGCATAGACTTTCGTTAACGAATCTTTAATAATGCAATAAATAGTTCGGAACATGGCATTCGCGACGATCTACGGGACCTCTCCCTATACTCCCAAGAAGCTGGCCGATCATTGTTTCGGCTTCATGTATGACATCAAAATGGGTCTTCTAACACCTGTGGAATACGATGACCAAGTTTGATTGAAGCAGGCACTGTGTAAAGTCCATACAAATTTGTTCACACTATACAACTTTTATTTTACGAGGGAATACTGTAAATTCGATTGACTACAAACTTTTAACGAAAGTGATCGTTGATGAAGAAACTAATAAGGCCAGCGCTAGTCAAATAAATTATACTACTTTGGAGGAAACTCTCCAGTAATCATTACCGGAGCCGATGCTGGACCGGACACACCTTGTGCGTACAAGCTGTGCTCACCTAAATCTCCTGAAGGCCAGGTGAACACCACAGGGCCGAACAGACCCGGACCAGGGCTGACCGTAGTTCCGACAGGGTTCGCCGGCGAATCTATGTATACACTGACCGTCCCCGCCGGAAATCCGCTAAAAGTAACATCGAAAGGATTCCCAACGGTAACGTAAGGAGCTGATTGGATTATTGGCATTGGGCCGGTTCCTGCAGCATTGATCAAGACGGGTGCCTGAGCGGATGCACCGCTGGCAGGCACCGCGATAACATTATACCAGCCGGGACTTTCTGTGGGGATGGTAACAGTGGCCGAAAAGGTAGGCGAATTGGTCAATGTGCCGTTCCCGATGAGTGTCTGGGAGCCACCAGCTTGAGGTTGAAGATAGATCTGGACAACGTCGGACTCGCTCCCCGTAGTGAAAGGTGCGAGGGCGCTGTATGGCGTTTGAGTAAGCAGGTCTTTATCGGCAACCTGGAAGTAGTAGGTTGCGTTTTGGTTAAGCCCATATGCAGTCCATTGGTTTCTGCCGTCAGAAGAGCCTGTACGTACGATTGTTTGGCTACTAGCGGAGACCGGCACTGGCGGATTCAGCACAGGAGGGTTGGGTCCCTGAAACCAATTGACAAGCGATTCGGCCACAGTTCCAGATGTTGTATCGGTCCATCCAATGGAAATGGAAGTTGGAACGGGGAAGTTAGTGCCGTCTACCACGAGCGTCTGACCCACATCGACTTCCAGGGCGGAGAGCGTAATCCCGGGCCCTATTAGGCTAGGAACTCCACTTGGTAAGCCGTCGACCAAGCCGTAAACGACTGGAGCAGGATCGAGAGGGTGTTCGAATTGGAGGATAAGTTGGTCTCCTTGTATGATTCCAACCAGCTTTGTGAAGCCGTACTGTTGAGCACCGATCCAAATCACAGAGAGCTCCGAAATCGCCGGCGTGAGATCGCCGAGATCCGGGCCTGTGTAGCTTTGATTGTCGACGGTCGTTTCGATATTCCCAATAACATTGACATTGCCAAAGGTGAGGACGTCGATAAGGCCTGAAAGCGCATCTGCAACATCCGCGAGGAAGTTGGTACTATGGAGTTGCGCATTCTCTACCTGCAATTGCGCAGTCGTGGTAATTGGACCTGCTTGATTTGGGATATTGATCGTAATAAGTAGTTCGAGGTCAAATGTTAGCGTCCAGTCAAATTCGACTGTTTCTGTAACAAAAATAATAGTGAACGTCTTGTCCAGCTTCACGGCCACAGAGTTTCCTAGAAGTTGATAACTCAAATAAATCGTGTTGCCAGACACGGCTGCTTGCAATGTACCAGTTGTCGGGAGATTGAGAGAAGATGCAGTAGCACCAGACGGTAGATTAGTGTTGATTATACCGGTGACTTCCGATATGGTACGGTCACGCAACGTTTGGCCGGACGAGTCTAAGTTTGTCGACCAGACGTCATCGAGAACTTGGCTCAAAGGAAGTTGGAGAAATGGAAGGAGTGCTGGTGGGATGGTGAGCCCTGGGATGCTGGTGATGGGCACTATTGTTGGCTGCGCTGTTGCAGTCGGGTAGTATGAGAATTGCACGCCGAGAGGGGTGCCATTGATGGTCACCACCGGATTCGGGGCTGCGTCTTTGGCGATAAGACTCATGATAGCGGACGCCGGTTGAGCCTGAGGTAGTAGGCTTTATGTATATGACGGGAAGGAGAGAAATACAGAGACAGCACCTTAGGGAGGGCTTGCAGAAAAGTGGGCGATCGGACCCTATTGAGTACAAGAGATCCTTCTTATCATTCTCTGGCAGCTAGAGGCAGCCTGGCCTCTGGCCTCCTGATGTCATGGATGGGTGTCAGCCCAATACCTCTTAACCTGGTTGAGACGGCAGAAGCATTGTATAGATGCATATAGATAGAGATTAAAGTGGTAAAGCGGTTTTAATTTGCAGAAGGCTGGACTTTGCGGCGTCCATGATCCAATCAGATTACGAAAGGCGTTAAATTTGGTGAGGAGCTGAAGTCCTAAATGAACCTCATACCTGATCTGATTGGATGGTAAACTCAGCACGGTTGAGATTTCAGCGAGCACGGTCAGCAGCCCAATTGTGGCGTGAGCGGAGAAGTACCCGCTGATGAAGGGGTCACCACCATGTGTGGAGTCAGTTTGAGAAGGGCTTTAGCTATCATGGCAGCGGCACGAAATAAGCCCAATGGGATTGATGAATTTGATAGACTACCCTGGTCGAATGCGATGCTCCCTTTTGGCGATGATCTAGCTAATAGTCGGCTCGCTTGCACCAGCCAACTCAGGATCAAACTCGTTTAGGATTTGGCCACAATTTCGGATCTCGGTGCAAAGACGTGCAGAGCGCTGGTAAGATGGAGAGCTTTTACTCCGCTCATAGACTATATAGTAGGAACGCAGACCTCTAGAAGAGGGTCATCGTTCAGTCTTCCGAAGGTAGCATCGATATTCTCGTCATCTCGCTCGGGCTTATTGATAAACAGTTTGCTCTTATCCGATGCTGACAGCATCGTTATTGATGGGCCATGAGCGCGTTCGTAAGTATCGATAAATACGGTTGCGGGAGATGGCCCGAAGCGATATGTGTCACCTCTCGCAGGGGAGTTGACTCGAACAGAGACGGAGAGGCCGAGTATGCTATGTGCCCAGACTTTTATGCTGCAGACGCCATGCTTCGTTCTCAAATCAACACTGCGTTCCTCTGGAAAGTGTTGCACTAAATGTAGCATGTTGAAAAGCGCCCGGAAAATGGATGAAGGAATTATCTCGAACATAATGGACCTGTTAGCAACTCGTAGCATAGGTGGTATGGTACTTCCCTACATATTTGACTCTGCAAGTTCGAGGTTTGTAACGTATTTACGCCAGTCAAAGGCCGATGTTTGATCTTCGCATGCTTGAAGAGTGCCGCGAATTCCCTCTAAAGTGGGAGCTGCTCTTGTCTTCCCACCGTCCGGAGCACCTTCGGCTTGCTTCTCGAAGTAATATGCAATAGCCATGGCCAGTGAGCTCGTCTCGAACACAGAGACTAAAAAGGATCCCCGGGAGAAGTTAGATTCAAGGAGGTCATGTCGTCAGAGGGCCAGGTATACGAGAGAATTAGAGGATGGATGACGAACACTGTAGCTTGAATTCGAGGCTCCACTCCAGGCCCAAGCCGGAGCAAAGGGCAGGAGATGGTCCGGGGTTTGAAGATCCGGCAAGAAAACCCTTCCCAATCACTCAATACAAGTATATTGTGACAAGATCACCGGTGTTTAGTTAACGGGTCTTTGACACTACTGACTGGTGGATGCAATCCTCGCTTATAAAAATGGCTCGCCGTGAACCACCTAAAATGGAAATTTCTGCGGTCGTGACTAGTTGTTGCTTGCCGTCTGTACCGAAAGGGCTAGATAGCTGGTTTATTGGTCTATATTAGTTAGATCATAGAAAACTGTCCCTCTTATCTGACACAGGCCACACCGCAACATGGAGATGGTGCAATGTACCCAAAGTCTCTCCGTACCATGTCTGATAGGTGCACTAAGGCCCTTGACACTGAGGAAAAGACATACTGGCACAATAGTATTGTACAGTCCTTGGTAGCAAATAGTTGCGCTCCTGGCGTTAATGAGTTCCAGATAGACATTACCAGAACTGACATATACTGTGTACTATATAGAATCGCAAAAGAGACTCATACTGTGAGCATTTCGACCTCTTCTAAGAAGGGTGTTATAACAAGCGAATTTACTCTCTAAAATTTCCCAGAGCTGTTACTGAAAGGGCCTTCATTATGCTAGTCTATGTGCCAGGGCATCATTGATGATCTTTGGAGTGCGCGGTAGGATTATCACAGAATTCATGGAGGCGGTGGAACCAGGACTTGATTGACATTCCGTTTGTGGAGGCCTTTGATATGTACGTGGTAGGTCTCTATGTATTTACAGCTTAGATTTCTTTCCAGATGTTGGCGTAAATGAGTCATCAAGCAAGAAGCCCGGATATTTCAGACCACCTAGAGCACTTGGTGAGCGCCAACTGGCACCATCGATAACGAGCACTGCGCCAGTAATATAATTCCCAGTATCACTGAAGAGGTATACTGTACCATCAGCAATATCCTTTACCGTGCCGTATCTCTGTAACGGAATACTCCGAAAGACAGCATCTGCGCTCTCTTGATCTTCGTTCCCTCCGAGTCTCGCCATACCCTCTGTGTTTGCAATCGGACCCGGCGTGATAACATTCGAAGTAATTCCTTGGGGGCCATACTCGAGAGCAGCGGTAGCCGATATAGCGTCAACGCCGGCCTTTGCAGCAGCGGCGTGTGCTTGTAAAGGCGTCCCCGCATAATGAAAGGTAGCAGAGACAAAGATAATTCTTCCGCCTGTTGATTTATTTCTTCCTGTGTTTTGATTCTTCTTTGCGGATACAAGCAAATAAGGAAGTGTGGCTTTAAGTGTATTGTAGGAGCCAAGAGTATCGATCTCGAGTACGGTCCGAAAGGCATTGGATGATAGGCCAGATATAGGAGCGAGAAAGTTTCCAGCAGCGCCAGCGCTATAACGTATGTAAGTATCGCTAGGCTGATCAGCAATCAAGATGCCTTACATGACATAGTCAATAGCTCCTAGTTCATTGGCACATCTGTGAACCGCCGCCTCTAAGCTCTTCAGGTCCCTGACATCAACAGCGCCAATGCCGATAACCTTTGCTCCCTCGCGTGCTTTAGCTAGGCTTTGTGCCATCCGCTCCGTCTTTCCGGCATTCCTACCAATAATACACGCATTGGCTCCGAGATGGACTAGAGCTCGTACCTGTGCGCTACATATCGTACCACCTCCGCCTGTGCAGAAGACGACTTTGTTACCTATAAGAGGGTAAATTAGCCAGCGGTAACTGAGGTTGCAAGAATCATACAGAAGATCCCATCTTTCCACGCGTCAGAGAGATACTCAGATCGAGGGAGAGCCATTCTCTGCGTCGTGCCTATCTCGATCGTGAAGTTGAGATTGATGGAAGATATAGGTATCGATTACTTATTGAATACCCAGCACTTCGGTTAGTTCCTTAAAGCTAGGGCCTCCGCATAGATTCCCTTTATAGGTATGTCATCGCGGCCGGTGAAATCTCTATTAAGGGTATAGCCAGTAGATTCGGTTATCGTGCGGAGTAAACTTATTCGTGACAAGTTTTATCTCCGGAAGTCTTACTTCTAGTGCTTCGAGGTTTCGTTTCGTAACTTATTATCGCCACTATGCCGGGCCCTGTTTCTTACTTCTTTAGTCGGTAGACGCTACTATGAGCAGGTGCTTGATTCTATTTTCAATATTTGTCATTAGTATAGACGCTCTCGCACCTTTTAATACCAGCGTACCTTTTACAAGACTCTAACGACACTGTAATCGACGATTCAACTACCCAGTTCCTTAATTTTCCCCACATGAAACGTATAGAATTTGTGTACATAACACGAAGCTAAATATAGAAGTGATCTAGCATAGAATTCCATGTATCACAATTTTTGGTATACCTGTGAGTTTACAGTATGGAACTCGGTCATGGCAGAGAATCGCAGTCGCAACAAGCCATCCTTACAATTACCCTACGGGTGTGTATGCGGGCCCTCCTTCGGGTGAGAAATCAGTGCACTAACCCAACCCTGACATGCTGGCCTCTTATGCTCGTGAATTTGCCACTTTTATACAGTACATAGATTGAACCGGCCCAACTGGCTAGGCGCAACAGAATAGAACATACTTGACTGCCTAGGGCAAATTTTTATTAAGCACACCCGTGCGATATAATCTGCTCAACATAATCAAGAGATGGAGTTTTAACTCGCTCAGCAAAGCATTCCGTCATATGATCTCTGAGACAATATAAATAGGGTCCGTATTTGGTTGTATAGAACATCTGCCTAAATCGGGCATAGAACTGCCGTTATCAAACCCCCCATGGTTCATCTTTATAGTCTACATCTCTGTCGGGCCAAGACCCCAGTCGAGACATATGAGCCGCCGGAGTTCCGTCACCACCCCAAGTCGAATGCGCAAAATTGTACATAAGATCGAGGCCATTCAAAAAGGCCCCACTTGTCCATAGTTTGCCATCATTCACCCATCGCTGGCTAAGCCAAGTTGTGGTTGGCACTTGTTGACGGAGTGAATCCAGCATAAACCGAGGAGCTGTTACTGTCTTACCCTCGAGAATACCAGCTTGTAAAGCAACTTCAACACCCGCACAGATCGTTATGAAGGCAGAACAACCTTCCCAGGCCTTCCGTACAAAGGCTATTTCAGCTGCGTTAGGAGTGTAGCCGATATTGTGAGCCCCAATAAGTACGATATCCAAAGGTGTACATGTTTCGAAAGAGTCCTTCGTGGTATTAGCTGAAGTACTGTACGAACACAACAGGGGGACTTTTAAAGTAAATCTTACATACCGTTGGGGTGAGGGATATGCTACTAGTTAGGCGACTGTTGTTCTCTTTGCCCGTCTCAGAAACCCAATGGAACTTGAAGTCAAGTGCCTGGGCTTTGACTTCCTTTGATACCCATTCATCGGGGATGCTTCCAATGAAACGTTTTCCAAAACAATGAAGAATGTCGACCGGTGCAACGTCCAGGATCTCAGTGTCTCTTGAGGTACTTTAGCAAAATCTATACCAACCGATAAAAATGGTCTCCCACCCATTCATTAGAATTACGCCGACATGGATTGGTCGGTCTGGCTTTGAGAGGTTGAAAGTTGGCATTTTGTAACTGGTGAAGCGTTATAGAGTAGTACAATGCAGAGCAAGTGATGGCCAGAGTATAAAGTAGCTCATGAGGTGTGGAAGGCGATATCTTTTATACACCAAGAGGCACAGAGTATATCCGAGTCGCTCAGTGCATATCCGAATCGCGTAACGAATATCCGAATTGCGCCGACTTAAATTGAGGAATTCGTCACCCTCGTTCTACAAGCGGGGGAAATCTATGATATTCCAATCGCGAGCCTTCCTTCAATGTATAGAACTCAATTAAAATTTGGCCTCATACCACGTAGCTAGCCGCAAAGCAACGCAGGTATTGCTTGCTTAAGTCTCGTCAGATACAACGTTAAGTAAGGCCGACATGCCTGAGAATCTGTCCACCGTCGTATCTATCTATTCACATCACTCCAGAAGAACACCGAATATGGCTGCCTACCGCTCGGTGACAATCGATGCTGGATTTGGGGGAGCAAGCCGAGGTCGGCACGTTTCGAACAACTTGTTTGCATCTTCACATGTCTCAATGGACCCGTTGTATGTTTCTTTTTGCTTTTTCTCGGGATTTCTTTTCATTTGGGGCGGGTTTATTTTCTAGGTGTGGAATTGACTAGATTTACTTTGACTTAAACAGACGCCCTAATGCACCGTTACTATTTTGATGGTGCTGTACCTTTACTTACCCTCAAAAAAATTGATATCTAACGAACTAACAATCGGAGGTAAGATGGACGACGGAGGTCTCGCCAAACAGTTATGATGGTTCGAAATTGACTGGGTTCTGGCACAACAAGGGGCTACGGCGCCTGACCAGAATCCTTTAGTGAGGAGTAATAAGCTATAGGCCCATAAAATTAGGGTGTGCATGCCTGTAGCCTACTCATATTACAGCGGCTGATAGGTGGCTATAAGCGAGACTCGCATCCCCCTGTGCTGTCGTAACTTTTTGCCGGAACCTCCGTACAGGTCGCACAAAGGGATCCCGCACGATTCCCTAGCGCTCCTAGGACCCATGCGCCTTAGTATCCCTTCAAGCTTGTAGTACACATACTACTGAGGTGTCAGGGCATTGCTCCGCTCGTCGCATAGATTGCCTCAACAAGTAACAGATCAGCACACAAGAGTGTAAGCACTAGGGTGCTACCTGTGACCGAGAGTCATCCTATTCCAGTGCAGCCCACAGAATGAAAGATAAATGTGCATATCGTGGCAACAGCTTGATCCTTAGTGTTCACGTCAATGACCATAGTGATCCGAGCTGTGGTTATAGTAGACGCAATCCCAAAGCTAGCAAAGCCTAAACCAATGAGTAAGCTCCTTCCAAGAGAGTAAGAAAGAGGACAAATAGAAACGAGAGAAACAAGAGAATACGATTAGCCAGTAGAATGTGCCAGTTTGTTGAATGAAATGTCCTCCAAATTATGCACCAAGGACAGCATGGGACTCACACTCGCGGTAGCAGCTTTCATCCTACTTCCCCCACTTCTATCCGCAAAACTAATTGACAACAGCTACTGTAGGTACAGCAGACGACATTACGAGTTCAAGATTAATTACAGACTATAGAGTACGGCTTTACCTCTAAGCATCCTTCCTGGGCAAATCGCGACAGGTCTGCCTGATGTGAACTGCTTAAGCCAAGGACTTGATACACTTCGAGGCGGGTTGGCTAAGGTATCTGATATAATAGGTTTTGATGATGGTGCAATAGCCTCTTGTTTAATCCCAGAAATGAGCCCACAGATGAAACAGTGTAAAGAATTGTTTCTGCAGTAGATTATAGAGCTAATGTGTACAGTACAATACCGTATAATCTGGCAAATAAGACCCCCTATGTGGCCCGTGCGAGACAAATGCCCTCTCACAAGGGGGGTACAAAAGGGGGTACTCCGTATTGTAGTCGAAATTACATGTAATTTGCCATCCCTAGTACCAACAATAACTTATGCATTCACGTTATCAGTAATTCGTGGAAATATGAGGGCGGTATTAGTAAATTGCCGTTGATAACTCGCTGTTGCCATCATACGGGCGCAACCCCGTCGTACAACCACAACACCTACAACAGCTCCATCGAGATGCGCTTGACTCCTGTTGGCTCTATGATAATATTACAAACATAGGTTCATAACTGGCACCACGTACAGGTAGCAGTGCGACCTTGCCAGTCAATCCACTCGTTATTTCTGACGAAGATATTTCTTGAAAGCCAATTCCCTCTTCTGTCCCTGCTTTTGCGAGAGTCTGTCTAAGTATTTTGGGAAGTCTTCGCGCCAGTTACTGCCAAACTCTGAATCCCATATATCTGCAATTTTTCTGACAACCTTGTCGCTGATGTCTATCCATTTCTGCTTATCATTTCCATCTGCCAAGCATCTAAGCGGCACAATGTCAAAGCGATCCCCGGCCCATACGCCTCTCGTAATATCACGATCATATCCCATAGCGCATGAGGGATCGGAAGACCACGAAGCCCGTGACATAATAACTTCTCCAAACCCAATATAATCAAGAAACGGGCCATGGATGTATTCCGGCTTTAGCGCTATCGCTTCAGCGCGAACATACTCATACGTTGACAGATTACGTAAAACCCACAGCTGCTCATCTTGAAGGAAATCTGTCAGTCTCAATGAGACAATATCTTCTATATCTCTTGGTCCGCGGCCATCGTCCTTGGTGTTCTTCTTTCCAAGGTCTAGCAGGTTTGGAAGTCGTTCATCGAATATCTGATCGATTGGTACACATGTCTGGTACCGAATTGATGAAAGGTCGTACAATGTAGCTGGGCGCATTTCCGATCCATCTTTAATTCCTTCCTCCATTTCTTTACTTATAGCGTCTGTAAGGAGACCATCAGGCAAATCATCCGCGTAATCACCAACAACAATGACATTCGTACCAGCCCATGCACCGAGGCACGATGTAACGGATCTCTTGATAAACTGCGGAAAGAACTCCTTGAAAAGGTTCCAGAAATATTGATTCGTCAAGCCCAGATACAACATAGATACAAGATCAAGAGACTCGAAGATCAGGTAATGGGCTTCCACTGGCAAACGCATCATAGGGAAAGTCGGCCGCTGGACACAATCGCCCTATAACGCTGAAGTTAGAACAGGAGTATATTATTACTATTAAATGATATATCTTACAGAATGTGGACGTTTTGTATACGCCTTAACCTCTAGTTGCTCCGCATATCTATTATCAGCGTCAGTATTTTAAGATGGAATCTGTTATTATAGAATAAAGAAGCTATAGTTTGAATCACGAACTGAATATCTGGGGTTACTAACGTGATATTTTTTGGTGGACATAAATTACTCGCTCGAAGCGGTGTAACAAGGAATGGGACAAGGCGTGATGGTGTCCCATCAAACAGCATCTCCCCTAGTTTAAAGCCATCCTTTACGGGGAGGGACTGTCGCAAGTTGGGAGCTGTGATTTCCCAATACTGCCCCATGGCAGGGAGATATGTGAGCAAGAAAATGTATAAAAAGGCAGTAGGGACAAAGAGATTGATATAATGAGGAGAATCCACCTGAACACTTATTGATGACGTGTAGACTCATAATTCTATTACGCCCGGCTAAAAGTCTAAAAAGGCACTAGTCTAGTTACATAATTCATTTCCTTCGATCCAGCCAATAGTCTCGTCGAAGCCTATACAATCCGTGCGCTTGTGCGGATAGATGACCGACAGTCCACCTGGCATCCGACCATAGCTGTCATGGATTACACCATCATACCTACCATTCCTCTCCTCTCAGAGGAGCTTGTAGCAATGCCTATACCGCTAGTGCAATTGGCCTCTTCCACCGCCTTTTCGCTGTCCGTATCGATGACGGCCAGTATTCGTTGCTCCCATGGGCTGATCGCATATTCTTGAATGATCTCCACATCGTCTGCCAGTACGGTTTCGTGCTGCAGCGGGCGAAGTGAACCTTCGACACATCATGGTGTGAAGTCTCGAAAGCGGGTTTGTTGCAGGTAGCGTGTGTAGGCCTACCCACTGCTTGACAGCTCGGTCTGCATGTTGCTTACGCATTGTTCGTATGCTTGCCTCCGCTTCGGCCAAAGCCACGGCTACAGTACGGAAAGCACCTGTAATGGCTTGCGCTCCCACCTTCTGTACCCTGTTTAGTGATGCCATGGCGGCACTCCCACAAGCGTGCATCCAGATGTTGGAGGCATAGTCAACCACCGGCGCCACTGTAGACCCGAACAGTTGCCTTGCCGTCGATGAAGATACCATCCGCAATCGCCTTAGCGCCATGGCGGCCTTGAGACCTTTGGTCGCTGCGTGCGCGATGTGTTGCTTGTACCGGAGCTTTGAGTCCATGATCATGCCCAACATCTTGGCGGTCTCCTTTCGCACCACTACCTCTCCCTTGGTGGTCATTGGGGCAGAGCTGGTTCGTTTTGGGCTCCTGGTGAAATGGACCAATGCCGTTTCCTCGCCCTCTCCAGGCCTTGTAGATGCTTTCCTGCAGAAGCATAAGGGCCTGCTCAGTCGAGCGTTTCTTCCTCGCCCCGAAGTGGTTCGCAGGAAGCAATCCGAATGATTCCACCATGTACGATATCCTTTCAGCTACTACCGACTCTAGTGCCTTGCCTAGAGTGGGCAGGAGTGAAATCGGCCTCCATGCTTTCGCTAACGTGTAGTTCCCCTTGTCCGATTTCTTGAGCGGTATGATTTTAGCGTTTCTCCATTCCGCTGGGAGCTCTCCCACGTCTAGCGATGCCTGGAACAGGACTAGCACCCTCTCTTTCACCGCTGGCCATACCTGCTTCCATACTATTGCTAGTAGTCCATCCTCTCCTTGTGCCTTCCAAGGCTGTGCTGCAAACACCCTTCGTTCGACCTCTTCTATAGAAAGGCGAGGCATCGGTACTGCAGTGTTGTCAGTAGCATGGGCGTACAATAGTATACGACCGTATAGTGCGTATGATATGGGATTTTGACTATTCAGTACATATGATATGTGGTTCTAGTATATCACACGCCGTATGATATGGAGTCCCGAATATCATGATATGCTACCATACTGCAGCATAAGTTGAGCCTCAATTTGGATGCTCGCTTATCCGCCGCACTTCCTTTAATAGCTTGCATAATAGCTACAGTTTAACGAAGTAACTATTTAAGAAAAATTCCTCACTGCTTCAATTAAGAGCATTCGGATAAAGTTAAAATCACAATTTTTGAAGAGGTGGTTGATGTGTTGTGCAATATTAAAGTAGACTGACTCCTTGCCTAGATCGCTTAATTTTGGAACATTACTGTATCCCCGCCGTCATGATCGTTTGCATGGAATAAAACCCAACACATGATCTTATTTCTATAATAAATAAATAAATCTCCCTTACAGGAATAATGGGCTTTCTTATGATGTTAATTTAAAGATGTTAAGTTAAAATTTGTGGTGTACACGAATTTTGCACAATTGCATAGCGAAATTGGCTTGAAATAAGATAGAATCAGAGTTGCCATTTAATGGATTTCTATTCTACCACCCATTACACTAAATAATCAACCATTTTGCTCCGGAATGGTACCAGTACGTACCATTTAAGTTGCTCTATAGGGGTATTGCTTTTGTTTTCTATTATATATTGTTGTACTATTCCTATTTGCTCCGAAACACTAGTGTTTTGGTGCTATTTTCTCGACGCGAGACGCGCTTCAACAACACCACACACCAAACGAGCCCATGGAGCCCATTACATCGACAAGTTCAAGGGATCTTTCGTTAGGGACTTTAATCAATTCATTATGCAACGCTTTCCCCTGATTTTCCGTCACGGCTTCCTCTCCAGAGCTCCCCACTCCAGTTTTGTCGTCTGTAAGCACTCCATGCTCTATCCTACCCGTAAAACGACTGCGGACAACTTGGGTATGGAACCATGTGCCGGATTCGGATCCCCAGACGCAGTACTTCAACAAAAACACAGGCAAACCGGAGTGGCGCTGTCGATACTGTACGCGTCGATACGCGACGACTGGTGGTACCAGAGCTATAATGGAGCATCTCAAACCCCACAATACCGTATAATCTGGCATATAAGCCCCCCCTATGTGGCCCGTGCGAGACAAATGCCCTCTCTCGGGGGAGGGGGGCTTATAGATAAGGGGGGCTTATAGCGAAGGGTGGCTTATACGCCAGATTATACGGTAGCGTTTCAATAATGTAAACGCTCAACTAGATCAACCGCAAGGAATAGTTCATCAGCTTGGAATCCAGCAGATGGTTGCTCAGCATAATGCTGATGCACGCACCCAAATTCACGATGGGTCGGTACTACTCATCCCACTGTTGCATTTCCAACGAATGAAGTGAGTGCCAACTTCCTCGCTAGAGTTTACGATTTGTCTCAGGAAATACTAAGACCAAAAATTCTTGTGCTTCCCAAATATCATACTTAACCCAATTATTTATAGCTCGCATGATCAATAATATTCTGGACGCATTGGGCCATAGTACTTTGGAATCACTGATGACAACAAACAGTGGCCTCGCATAGTGTGGGGATGGCACCGACAGAGCTTCAAGGCACCAAGCTAAAGTCATTACAATTGCGAGGTGTAAATTGTTCATCTCTTAAGCTCAATGTATTAATTGATCAGTGAAAGAGGGACGTAAGTTATAATAGTCACGGCTAACTATTCCAGACGTCAGAACAAGCTTTTTTGTCACTCCTGTGTAACCAATTTTTAGCCGAATTACTTGGTAACATATATGCGTAGAGACTGGTATCGATGAGAAGTATATCAGCGTTAATATAAGTAGAGTATCCTCAATAGTTGACCCCCACTCCAGTTCAGAGAGTTTACTCACACAAGAAATATATTTGAGACAGGAGAATAACTTAGCTAATCTAGCAGTCTAAGTTGCCGTCCCTCTCCCGCAGCTTGGCGGGTGCCTGAAACGTTTCCAGTCTTCCGCGGAAGAAAACCTCCACTCCCGCCCCCCACGCCCCGCCCCCAAATTTTTTCAACTCCTCAGTCTGATTAAAACTCTCGTGGAGCCTTGCAAGTGTCTCATCAAACCTAACCGCGTGGCCTAGCTTCGTATTGAAAATGTACTTATAGATGAACATGTGAGAGCCGTAGTACACGGTAAGCAGGACTGACATTGACAGCTTGCCCCCATCCAGATTTCAATTCTAGATACAACCAACTAGAGCTCGTCAACCATTTCGCTTTCCTTCGGATAAGTTAAAAGCTAAGAGATTGACTAAAAGGCGAAGCTTTCCACTGTAAAGTTAGTGGCGGCAATGGCATTGATGGGCACATAGAGCAGTGGGATTCTCTCCCAGCCTTCCCGCAAATCAAGATTACGATGAAGAGGCGCGGATGTAATTTTAGAATCGATTTCTGCTTAGCGAGGCGGTGATTGGAGGAAGACAGGAACTACTGTTGATCATGCCCCGTACGGACCGTGACCCGTTCAGCCCCGACACCTTGCAGCGAATACTACTCAACAGCATCGCGATCGGGCCTCGCTATTTCCCGCGTCAAGGGCTGTGCGGACTATATTCCCTTACATTTCCCTCAAACTCTGATCCTTTTTCCATTCCGCGCCCACATCTCGGAGCAGCTTGCGCGGTCAGATGGATCACGGAGAACTTCAAGCAACATTTCCTGAAGCGCTGGAATACGATGAAGGACAGGGTCAATATGAGGGCCATTCCGAAATCACGCTTGGGTCCAGTCCCGAGAATGACGAGCCGACGCTTGTTGAAGAGAGAGTGGAGACAAGGGGGAATGGCTTATGGTAGGAAACCAATCAGAGGGCCCACAAATAAATATCTATCGCTTACGGTTCTCAGGAGAGTCTTGGTTGAGAGACAAATCAATGTAAGTTTGATGAACAGACTTGATAGTCTCAAATGAAAGAATATTGATAGTGAGCCTGCTAACACTAACTGTAACCAAACAGATGATTGCTTTTTCCGGGTAAGTGAGAGCAAAACGATTGAAGTCAAAGTAATATCCGTTACTAAGGAAATATACCAGAACAGTAGGCAATGGTATGATATCCTTTTCACAAGATCTCGCGGGAGCGGTTAGATAACCACCAATCAGGATTATTTCTGGGAAGCGGGATAACCCTTTCACACGCTGGTCCCGGTGGCTCGGTATTGGCTTACGGACTTATGGGCACAGTAGTGTCGGCAATCATGTCTTGCCTGGGTGAGATGACTGCCCTCATGCCTGTTAACGCTCCAATGATGGAATTCCCTCGGCGATTCCTAGATCGGGGTGTTGGTTTTGCAATTGGGTGGCTATACTGGTATATTCCCCCATGATTACCAAGTTATTTTGAATGAAGCAACTAAAGACGTATAGGCTTGAAACCGCAGTAACTACCGCAGATGAATTAACGGCCGTAACTCAAGCTATAAAGTTCAAATACGACGATGGGAGAACATCTTTGTCATGGCCTGTTGGCGATTCAGTGGATCCTGCATTGTATGTTATCCTTCCCTTAGCAGATTCGAAGAAAAGGAAACCAAGAAACCATAATAGCCCTCGAAAAATATTGATTCAGTATTAACGCACATTCCCACACATATTTTATTCTCATCAGCTGAGGCTAATTCGAGAGCAATATAGCTGGATGACATTGTTTCTCATCTTGATTTTGCTCATCAATATGTTTCCTGTAAAGGTGCGTGTTCATACTCGCTCCCTTAAATCTTGATAATTGAAGTGCTGATTTCAGGATTTCGGGGGCTGCAGTATTTTGCAGAACTAGACTACATATTCGGCTGCATAAAGATAATATTCATTACGATGCTTATCATTATGATGGTAGTTCTTGCTACTATAAAGCGTTAGTTTATAACAATGCACTTCCTAATAGGTGATGTTAATAGTGGCTCTAGCTCGCGCCAACGCTTATTACGACCAGCCGATAGGCGTAAAATGTATGCCCTTTAGACCATTCTGCAATTCTATTGTCGAAAAAAGCTGATTGTCTCTTTCAAGACTGGAATTCGCCTTATTCATTCTTCAACCCCGGTTATAGAGTTGTGGACGAGAACGGCAATGTTCAGCGAGTTATCATAGGCTCGACGGGGAGATTTCTTGGGGAGTGGTGAGCTCTGTAACCTCCTTGCTTGCAATTAGCTTACTCACATCTACGTGTACTTTATAGGAGGGGGATAATTAAGGCTATATTCTCGTACACTGGGATGGATGTTTTTGCGGCTACAGCAGCAGAAAGTAAAGCCTTGGGAAATGCAGAGAGTATGAAGATGGCCGCCAGGAAGATAGTCCTTCGCATCGTTACACTCTACTGTGTTGCGATGGTTGCGGGCTCCCTCGTTGTTCCGTACAATCATCGATTCCTCAATGGAGAAGCACAATCAGTGGGTGCAAGCTCGATTTTTGTTATTGCCGTTGTCGAAGCCGGCCTCCCTGGACTCGCACACTTCTTCAACGCAATATTCATATTATCTGCCTTTAGTTGTGCTGCCAATTTTCTGTTCCTGTCGTCAAGGGTCCTATATACTCTGGCACTACTTGAGCAGACTGGGCCTGAATGGATAACCCGCAGGCTGCAACAATGCCATTCAGGAGTTCCAACAAGGGCTGTATTTGTGTCCGGTCTTTTAACCCTTCTTGGATACATGGGTCGCACTGGATCACCAGGAGAGGTTAGTAGATGCAATACAAGTTTCATCAAGCTTCCTATAGATATGCTAACATCAATAATAGAGGCTCGACCAAATTTCCACAAATCTTTCTATATCGTACCTCATTATTTATGCCGTGATTTGCGCGGCATATCTAAAGTTTTACCACATGTATGTAGCTTTACCTCTTCGTTGTATTTGCGAGCATGAAACTGACCTCTAATTTGTATAGACTAAATGATGTCAAATCACATGAAAGCGTGTCAGAGGCCCAGGCTGCATGTTACAACCGAGATCATCCTCGATATCCATATAAATCTCACGGACAATGGCTAAGGGCGACTTATGGAATGGCAGCTTGCATTATACTGCTCCTTTTTAACGGAGTATTCGCGTTTCTGGTGGATCCTTTCGATTATCAGAACTTCCTCGTCGCATATATAGCAGTGAGTTTATTCATACTCTTCGCTTAGTGGGAACTATACGCTGAATACTTGTTCTCCCAGGTTCCTCTATTCATAGTCCTTATAGCGGGGTACAAAATCCACAAACATGGTTTCAAAATATCGAAATGGGGTCCAGAAAGGTCTTGCAATCTTAGCGGTTGTATCCAAGTCACAGGCGAGAAAAGGAAGGGTAGGCTAGTGTTTCCTGACAGAGGCTTTACAAAAGAAAACTGGTTGACTTTTACAAATTGGATTTGGGTTTGGATTAAATGAATAGACCATGGTTCTTATTCTCTTTTTCGATAATGATATCCGGCATATAATTTCATGTATTTAATAGAATATACCCGGAGTATGCGATGTTGATGCGAAAACAACGATTTTGAGAGTATTTCTGTCGAGAGGGGCTAAGGAGCTGATCTCCGAAGGGCCGCCTTTGATGGATACTTACAGCTATTACAAATATGCCTCCGCACATCTAGAGCAATATATCTAACTAGAAAAGGACACCGCAGTATGCTTTTTGGGCCTTCCTCTTCTTGTTTGATATTTTTGCCCTGGTTTAGTAATAAAGAACAAGAAAAATCTAGGTATCGCTTTAGAGTAGGAAAGTATCTCTTAATAAGAGGATAACGGAACTCGTCTTCCTCGCCTATACCTGTATTTCGTTCTGTACTGCAAGAGATATTTTGATTAAGGGAAGGAAATCCTAGACACGTAAGATTATAAAAATTAGCGTCTTGGTATCTAGAATAGAAGGTTTATACTTGCTTAAGTCCCCTCCGTTACTACTACGGACAATAAGCCCGCACCAGTAAAGAAGTATGTCCAGGTCAGGATGGTGTTCGCCAGATGCGCCGCAACCAACGCCCTTGCAATGCCTCACGTCAAATGCCACTGTTCCACTGGGACATTTGCGACGATTGCCGAAAAGCATAGGAGGATTGATACTGAAGGCCGAAACCAAACTAGAATCCGTACCATGTGCATGTAGGACCGTTGAAGTTGAATTCAATCGCTAAAATTACTGTGGGGAGAATATAGCAAATTAGCTCCCTGCAAGAGCTGGTAGCGATATGTAGTCATGCGGCGTAATCATATTATCTAATACCATGAAGATGTGCAATGAAGAAGAAAGAAAAGTTCTCCCTCATGGAAGATCCCCTTTTATTCAGTACTGAAACCAATAGGTTACATCCCTTATTCCTGACTAATCCAACACTACATATAATCAAGCTAATATCTTAAGAGACCTCCACTCTTTGAAGAAACACGATGCTAGAACCAACTCCCAACCCAACCATCCCTCTACAATCTCAGCACGACATTGAAAGCCCTTCTACCCAGCCAATCGGGAACAGCCACCGTGCAACTCTCGTTAGCATATGGTCTATCTCGTCCAATGCCAAAATCCTAGAGATAGGATGTGGCCAAGGGGATTGTACTGAGATCCTTGCCACAGCCGTTGGGCCGACCGGGCACATTGACGCAATCGACCCAGCGCCACTGGATTATGGCTCCCCCGAAACCCTCGGCCAAGCACAGGCACGCATCTCGCAAAGTTCCATCGGAGCGCGAATAACTTGGCATCAAGCTTCACCACTAGAATTCCTCGCCTCTGTTGAGGAAGGAACATATGATGCTGTAGTCCTCTGCCACTCAATATGGTATTTTGCCTCTCCAGCCGTTGTTTTAGACACTCTCCGTGCGCTAAGGGGGAAGACTCCTAAGCTTTGTGTTGCTGAGTATGCGTTGTCTGCTACCGAGCCTCGTGCTGTGCCTCATGTTTTGGCTGCACTGGCGAGAGCGTCTCTTGAGGTGCATAGGACTGTCTCGGAGGAAAATATTAGGACTGCTCTCGCCCCGCATACAATCCGGTCTATGGCGGAAGAAACAGGCTGGAAGCTTGTAGGTGAGAGCATGATTGTGCCAAAAGAAGGACTGGAAGATGGGCGTTGGGAAACAAACACTGTAGTTGACGACAGCTTTCTGAAAGATGTTGAGAGCGAAATTAGAGAGGAAAAGATCAGGGCTGTATTGAGATCAATGAGAGAGGCAGTAAAAAATGCCGTTGGAATTTTAAAGGGGGACCCTGTGAGAACTATGGATGTTTGGGTTGCTACTTTTGAGTAATAGTGAGCTGTCGCGTGTAGTCAGTCTAGGAGAGTATTAAAGTGATTAGGTAGTAAAAAAGTGCTCTGCATTCCCTTCTCTTAGTCACGTCGTGACAAGCTCATTGCTGGTAGGCACAATGATAGAGTCGTATAAAGAAGTGTTGTAATAATATAAAAAATACTCAGCTACCGAGAAGAGAAGATGTCTTACGGCTAGAGGAGGGCTTAAATAAGAATAGCCTACATAAACCTTAATCTATAGCTATAGCTAGGTATAAATTTCAACTACTAACTATATTTCAACTACTAACTATATTTCAGCGCCTTGATTATAATTACGCTGGGTGGTCAAGTGCGCTCCTGTTCGTACAGTTTATACCACCAGAACATTTGCTCTTCCCAACCCTATGTCTCACTTGAGCAGCGCCGCCCTTACTCAGGCTCGGCTCAGGGTCTGCTCATCCTTATTACGCGACGCAGCTCAGCCCGGACTAACCTCACCAGAAATCATCAACTTCTAACGAGGGGCCTGAAAAGGCCCTCCTCAGCCAGGGATCCCAAATACGTTACCACTTATACAGTGGTGATAGATACTGGAGACAATTATCCAGATGATGCTTTTGTCTCTGTGCTCTAAAAATAGCCGTCTCCTCTCGCTTTCGCAACTTTCTTCTCCTACTGTAACTGCCAAGCCAACGAACATTGTAATCGGAGCCACATTGCTCCAATTTAGGACAGCTGTTGTGCAAGAAACTGATTTTAATGCCTTTTGATCCGTATCGCTATCTTTGTATAGATATATTCCCACGTGTACGAGGAAGCGAAGATATCGGCTGGCATGGCAGGACAGCAGTTCCTCAACATGCAGGCATAGGATATGCAGACCACTAACGACTTAATCTTTTATGGGAAGAGTTGCATCCTCATAAGTAATATTAACGTCGGTAGTCTTCCTCACTGATCCAAGCTCCTGCAGGATGAATTCTTCGTCGCTGTTATTGTCTAACTGGCCACGGGCATTGTGCGAAACGGTATTTTTTGACGCGTACTTGTCTCTCGAAAATTGTTCCACGTACTGACCAGGGCGAGTACTCTTATCTCGCATCCAAGGGAGGCACATGGTAAGGGGAGCTCGCAGCATTGGAAGACATGCACATATTATTGCCACGTTGACCTCGAGGAATGTCCAGCTATTGGAGGTGCATTGGTAGTCTAACAAAGTTAGCGAGCTGTCCAATCGAGGAGTAGAAGAGTAGGAAACAGTACACATGGTGTCTTTTGCAGTGACTGCAGGTCCAACGACAATCATTCGTACAATTGTACACGAAACAACACTACATAGTTAGTTTCTGGAGAATTAGATATGGAGTAAACGGGTATCTTACAAAAGGCCCAAGCTAAACATGAAGGACAGTCCTATTTTTTGACCCATTGGAAGCTGCAGTCGCTTCAGTTGGTAAATGGGTAACCCAATAATAGCTAAATCTGTGACGATGGCCATAACGCTGGTGCTATACCATACGTCGCCGATTTGAATGCATTTTCCAGGAAGGTTTTTGTTCCAACTTTTCGCAATAGGACTGCAGAAGAAACTCAATTAATAAGGGCTCAACGTGAAAGTACCTGAGGGCTGTTGTTTCTCAGCCGTGGAAATGATAGCAGATCTACTCACTTGCATTGCCATATCGTGGCACAAATGGAACCGACAGAGTAGGCGATGACGACTCCACCTGTTATACTAGCTGCGATTTTGAAATTTCGGGTCGTAAATATTCGCACATAGAAAACTAATATGCTAATCTTGGTCGAGACTGACGCCACTTTGTAGAGCAGCTGGGCGACATAAAACCACTTGGTATGTGAGCTGGAGCTAATCAATCTCTATGGATGTCTCACCTTTAGAGCTTCTATTCGATGTTGCGCATCGACTTGCTACATTATCATAATTAGCCAACATTTGAAGAATTTAATCACTTGAAGAAAGCTTACTGAGGTGTGAAAGCCGAATCCATTCTTAACCTCCTCATTGAATGACACTGCCATGGAGATAGCAAGCATCTGTCTTTGATTAGCTGGACAATAAAAACACTTTAAACCAGTCAGACCTACCAAGGAGATGATAATGAGATAGTCATCGGCCCCTACTACCTTGGTTATAAAGTAGCGGGTCAAGAGCCTTGAAGACACGAATAGGAATGAAAGACACGCAAAGGCGATCGACAAATTGGCAAGCGTCTTCCCGCGAGGATTTGGAAGGCCATCGGATATGGCGTCTCGACCCAACAAGACAGAGGCCATTGTCACCTGGAATGAAGAGAACAGTTGGTAGGGATGCAACAACATGAAAACATTCTCATTCTCTTATGGGGGATCCTGCTTGTGCTCCTCTCATATTTGGAAATCTCCGGAGTACCGGGTCCGAACAATGAAGTGTACAGGGGGGGTCTGTGCAGCGATATAAATTGATCGATCAATGAGGAGTGCAGGGTGATTGTCCAATTATGGGCATGACGCGGACGAAGGCTGAGTTTCTCCGTTCGACCTGCAAAATACTGTCTAGTTAGCTTTGATTACATTGGTGCTTTGCAGCCCCTCGTATATGGTTCGCATATCGGGGCCCGAGCACACGGCAAACTCCTGGGTGGGCTGAAAGAACGGGACAAGATCGGCACTCTTGTACTACGTTGTAAGCGGGCAAATGACCATCCCCAAAGATCCGGATGAGCGGGTCTCAGTGAACTCAACTGGACTGAGGTTAGAGAAATCCATATGCGCAACACGTCTTCACAAGTCAAGCCTTCGCAGCTATTGTCTCTACTGGGATGATAAATACATCTAATAGGAAGTCTATCTTATCTTTACGTAAACGAGATAAAGCAAAGGAAGGTACTCTATCTCGAGGCCTATGTATGTGAGCTAGTCAGGGGTAGAGAGCTTCAAGCTACCAATCACTATTATCGTAGATCACGTCAGGCTACTGTACCAAGGTATCCTTGACTTACGCTAATGAATACTTGTTCGGTTCCATTGCGATTTAGCCTAGTGTTACCTTGGCTACCTTACGAATTGGACTAGATGCTTTTATGCTTCAAGGCCACGGACTTCGTTGTGTTTGTGGTAAGTACCTCGTAGTAGGGAGGTCCAGCCGGTTTCGCAGGGACCATACAATCACTCTGTATTTATGCCATACGCCATGCAATAAATTGCAACTAGAAGTCCCTTTCTGTGGGCAGCGGCACTCACCTCATTGATACGGAATACCCGCGCTGAATAGTACCTTCCATACCGAGCTGTGGGATTAAATGTTGGCCTTCTAGGCACGGTGATCTGTCCCTGATGAATATCCAACATACCAAGTATACGGATAGCCGACTCAACAAGGCTAGCATCAGTCAACTTGAGCATAGTACAGTACTAATACTACCAAGCACGTACGAAAATCCTGTCACAGCGCTAGACATGGGTTATCTGCTGGTTTCTGGCATAGCAAAAATCAGAAGCTTTGGCGGTCGGTACAGTCTCTATGCACTACAAGTTTAGAGCTTACAAACCTGTAGCTCACTAAATTTACAGTGAGTTTGGTTACTGGACAACTTGTACGCGTGACTGGCTGGCTACGTATTAGATCAATCCTTGTTCCACGTGCTGACAGGCCTCTTCCGCATAACTTCGTATATGATGTCTATCTAGTAAAAGCACTCTAGTTTGATCAGCAAGAGCAGGATTAGAAATAGAATTTCCTGGCTTCCAGATTTAAATAAAAATATTATATATACTAAATATTTCGTATCGAACAAACTGGTGCCTTCTATGATGCCGTGTCATTCAACATTCCTGAAACAAAAGATCAATCTTTAAACAAGCCACCGCAGCGTTTCGTATCGTGTAATCGATAAGTTTCCCCGGACCCGGCGCAATGGCAGCAGCAAAATTGTAGTTCGAAGGTAGTCCACTAAAGCCCCCAAATTCATCCCGGACTTCGATGACATTCAGAAGGCCCGGCTCGTTAACAGTGAAGTCTCCCCAGGGGCTAATTTCTCCAGTCTGGGGATCTGTAGCTGCAGCATATTCCAGCTGCGCAACTTTAGTAGATACTTGAAGCTGCTTGGCAATAAGGCTAGTAGCGCAATGTTTGTTGAAGGGATTGTGCAAGTAGAGGTTAGCAGCGTACATGGCACTGACAAACCGCGTCAAGAGACTGCTTTCAGTAAGATTTGTTATCGCCGATTGACGAGTTGTGAAGGCTGATGAGGAAACTGGATTGACATAATCGGAGACTCGAGCGAGAATGTTTGGTTTCTGAGAAGCAGGGAGAACCTCGCCCTCAGCTGTAAACGGATATAAGAGCATTGTTGCAAAGACCTCGGTGCCATTGGGAAGAGCTCCTGCAACGAGATCTGCGTATCTGAGATTCGTGCCCCCAACCGTCTGTCTCTTGTCAATACTAGGCAAACACGAATTTAGGTTTAGGTCGACGAACCTGGAAGAAATAATCAGTTCCCAGTGTGAGATTATTTGCGCTCAGTAGTTTACGCAGAAGATATGCGTAACCGCTGACTGGAGAGTCAACAATTAGGGGCTTTCCGATTAATTGATCCAGGCTGGTGATATCTGGTCTCGAAGCAAGGACAAGGTCCGGTCCCTGGTCTAGCTGTCCTAACACAGTGACGTTCTCTTTGGAGTTCAATCGCAGATTGACAGCATTGTCTATGGTGCCAGTCAAGACATCATAACCGCCGTTGAGAACCTGTGCATATGCGAAAGTCGAATTTGGAACCTGGTTATAAATGACGTCCAGGTCATATGCCGTGAAGAACCCCAATTGATTCGCGATCGAGTATGTCGCGGTGACGGTGAACGCGCCATAATTCACCACGTCCAAGGCATGAACGGCCGAGGCACAGAAGAAGATTGCGCGCCACATTGTCCAAGTTCGTATGACTTCGGGCTTTCAGAGCAGCAAGATTGAGTAAAAGCCACTGTTCCAAACCACAGCTGAACTGAACGAGGACGGATTTGAGATATTTATTCCGGATCGCCGAGTAAACTTCCATTAATTTTAAATCCCAGTCAGGGCCACGTCGCTACCCATGTTTACCCCTCTCGCGATGGCACGGTCCCCGGCCAACTTCGGCGAGTAATAGCTGCTGCTTGATAGCGCTAATCATTGAAGGGTTGCCTTTTTCATGCAAATTGATTAATTAATCCCGGCGCGACACGTTTCTGAACTGCTTGTTTTGCCTGGAGAGCCCAAAACAGGTCGGGGACCAACCTTTGAGGCGCTGTAGCTGAGAGCTTGATTCATAATAACCGTTGTACAGTATTTTGTGACTTGCGACAAGCCCTATATATTTGGCTAAGTTCTGGAGAGGTTTGCAAATTTCTTGATTGCGTGGTAGCATTTAAATTATATCTATATACTTGACGGATATTTAAGTGAAGAATTAAGCCTTCGTCCAGGCATTCCCTCAAATATTTGCCTCGCATTCGCATTCGCAAATCTACAGTTTTACAATGCCTGTGTTCATTATCGAGCGGCTAGATCTTGGGTCAGGATACTCCACAAGTTTTCTCGTATGCCAGCCTTAAGGTTGCATTGCGTCCATGTATCTAAGCTTAGTTACATGAGCATACCCATCCCCCCGGGCAGAGGCGCCAAATGTCATCTCATTTCTATTTTAAATCGACCAAAATACGATGGAAGTCTAGAGCTTCGGGTACGATGATCCAAACAGAGAGATTTAGAAGAGTGTCAGAGCCGGAGTGTAGAAAGACCTATGGCGGAGACATGTTTTATTGCTAAATTTCAATATTGGATGACCGAAAAGGTTTCAGTAGCACAAATATCTCCATTCGCGGTCTGGGAGTAACCATATCCAAGCTGCCCTTCACAAAATCATATCTAGCAATACTTTGATTCCTGTCGCTTTTGGCTTTTAGTAGAGCCGTATTACCCTGGGTTGGAATATTTTCAACGTCGAAGTGTTCAGATGCAGAAGGAATTCGCCTCTCTTCTCTGCATTCTGTAATCTATAAACCACGTCTAGTGAGCTTATCCTCAGTATACTAATTACCTTACGGTCTCTATATCAAATAAAGAATTGCGCGGTTAGCTACTGACATGCTAGACACATGTGCTTGTTGCCTATTTCACTATTCTGATATGTAAGATGTACTATGCAAACTATAGTATATCCGTACTTCAAGATATTAATCATAGAGGTCGTAAACTCGCAGTAACAACTGTTAAAGTTACGACAATGTCATGATTGGCCCCAACCACGTCTCGTAATCTGCTGTAACAGAATCATTCCCTCCCCATCTCAAGACTGAAATCAGGAGCCTGTAATCGCCGCTTCCCAACTGCAGCGTTGAGCCACCATCCGCTGTCACTGATCCCGCCCATGGGAGGTTGGAGACGATGGTACTCTGTGGATCTGCGGCATATTCAATATTGGCTGTCGGGTTCAGATTGTAGATATTCCCGTATGATGGCACTCCGCCAAGCACATTGGATGATGGTGGACTAGCGGGCGGCGTGTATGTGTATCCTGGCGGAGTGCTAGGCGACCCAGGCGCCCAATGAGTGGGAATGAGTGTCGTGTTGACGGGTACGACATCGATGCGGTACAGCATGGTGTACTGTGCCAGATTACCAAGAATATTGATCTGGCTTCCATCCGTGAAGTCGCAAGCCAAGGTACCGTTCGCTGGGTAATTTGCTTCGCCCGTATTCTCATTGTAGCACAGAATCCCGGGAACTGTAATTTGACCGGCGATGATCTGTGGTATATAAGTTGCGTTATACAGCGAGTATGGTCGTGCAATATATGGAACAGAGAGGATTGCGGCGGTGGGGTCAGTGATATCCGTGATGGTAATAAAACCGCCGAAGATAGGAAGCTGTTCCTCATCTACTCCTGGAGGTGGAGAAATTGACATAGTGACAGAAGTGGATTGTCCCGGTCGGAGGAGGATGACGGAAGAGCTGAACTTGGCTGAGCCATAATTGGGCAGCTGTCCAGTCTCAAACTGGTTTTGGCCTGTGGGATTCAGGATCTGGTCCATATACGCAGCCCCTTGGTGCGAGAGACGATATGCCTTCGCAATATAAGCATCATTTTTAATGGTTATGGTAGCCTTTGCCGGCGAAGATTGCGTAGCATCTCCAATGTTGAGCTCTCCTGGAGAAACGAGGGTAGTACCGAAGATCGCATTGTAGCAGTTGATCAGACCGGAGCCCTGCTGGGCAGTAGCAGACAGGATTGCGGTGTCGTATATCCACTTTAGGGGCGTAGAGGTAGTCTGCATACGTTCAAGGATCTGGTCCACTGTTGCATGGGGCAGTTGGGACTTGATGAGCATGTAAGAAGCGGCAGCAAAAGGTGTAGACATGGAGGTACCGCTACTAATCGCGTATCCGGAGCCTGGACCTAGAGGATACGTGGATAGAATGTTGCCACCCGGGCCGGAAAGCTGAGGCTTCAGTTTTAAGGGCTCTACGCCAACAGGACCAAAACTCGAGTAGTAGTCCATCATTCCACCAGTTTCCAACGGTACACTGAAAGTATGTTTGTCCGCAAAGGAGAGCTTATAGTTTGGATAGCCTCCCGCTTTAATGTATTGCTCCATTAGCCTCAGGCCGTCTGCCTGGAAAAACTCGGCCAGGTTACGATCTGGCAGAAAGCCTGGGGTATCAGCGCCAACGCTTTGGAGATATGGATCGGTAGTCCAATTGCCTTGATAGCTGATGGCGTACACATCTTGTGGTTCGACCAACTCCCTCCAGGAGGATGTTGCATCTGCCAGGTTGCATCCAATAGTTCCCTCAAAGACAAAGACGGTGGTATTAAGGTTCACTCCAGGCAGAATGATTGCCCACTGATCACTGTCGCACGGCGAGCTCACAACATAGACGTCCATCTTTGTGGTGTTGAATGGGAAGATGGATGCATACGAAAAGGAGTTGCCATGCGAGTCTGTCGCCGAGTACATAGTCGGCCACTGGGCGTTAACCACACTTCCAACAGCAATGATATTGGAATCTGCACCAGGGAACTCGACAGTTCTTAGATTTGTGGCTGAAGCACCACCTGTTGCATCATTAGCAGCGGCTGCAAAGATTGCGATCCCTTTTTGCTTAATTGCCGCAGCGGTGGTAGAGAAAGGATTTGTTGGATCAGCGATGTCAACGTCGCCGTCTCCAATAGACATGCTAATGACATCTACGCCTTCATCAGCTGCCATTAGCATAGCAGCGAAGTGCGTATCCAGACCGGCCTCTCCACCATCACAGCCAAAAACGCGATACATATACACGCTAGCTTCTGGTGCCACACCCTCAATGTCGAATGCGCAACTAGCACATCGTTGCATGGTAGCGATTCCTATAGATATTAGTGGAATTCTGGTATTCATTAGGGCGCGATAGGTAGCTCACCGGTTACATGAGTTCCATGACCTCCTACATCGCTAAGACAATCAGCGAATGGATCAGTACTGTTGACGAGCGCTCCAGAGTCGTCCATGAAGCTATAACCACCAGCAATCTTGTGTCCGGGTCCAAAGCCGCCCCCCAGAGCAGGATGGCGATAATCCACGCCGGTGTCAAGGAATGCGATCTTCATACCCCGTCCTTTGATACCAAGGGAGTGCAACTTGTCAATGCCAGTCATCTCAAGCGGGGATGCCAGTTTGCTGTTCTTGGTGCCGACTATAGGAGTCATGGGCTGAGGAGATGGATATTCCTCGTATGGTGAGGCAGACACATCTCGAGCAGCTACTACAGAGGCTAGCTTCGGAGGCGTGACGGCAGGAACGGGGAAGACTGAAACGACCCCGGGGAGTTGGCGAAGCCGTGCAGAAAGCACGATATCGCTGGCATCGTTCGTATCTGTTAATGTAAGTGAAACGCCCGTAAACAACTCCTCAGAGTTGAAGCGATGGCGGATGGTATAGTTTTGTGCAAAGGTGGATGGGAGGAAGCTATTGACGATTGAGGAGTTTGCAAGTTGGACGATGTACGTATTTAGCAGTGGCTTGGCTTGAGTGACAGAAAGGCCCAGGGACCAGGCAAGAAGGCACAAAATGATATCATGATACTGCATCATTGTGACAGAACAGGGATCGATGCCAACTGCTACGAAACATCTCTCCTAGATCAAATCTTGGTCTTATATCTTTTGTAGAACACATCATTATATCCTTCTTGGATACGTTACGTCCAGGGGGGATGGAAAGATAACGTATAAGCACCAAAATATTATGTTTTGCAGTTGTTCTCTTAAGCGGTGTGCCTATTGGGGCATGTCGAGATGTGGTTATAAATCAAAGCCAAGGTTATCTCGGTAATGAAAAGAAAGAGAACCGAGATGGAAGAAAATCAGTTTCGATGCTCCTTCTTATTCAATGTTAGCATCCAAAGACATGGTGCGCAGCCTTCCCAAATATTCGACGGGATATCTCGCCCCGTGGCCAACTTCAGTCGATTTGCAGTTGTGGCGCACACTCAACGGTGTTGCCTGGGAATATACGAACTGCTCGGCACTGTAATCATTGAGTCCCGGTGAAGAGGTGAAGATAAGGTACGTAAAAGTGTCAGTGCGCGCACAAGGGCAGGTGCAGGCATTTGTAGAATATATCATTTATCTAGTAAGAGAGATAGAAGGAGCATAGATGCGGTACAAGCGCGGTCATTTTGGTAAAGGCTATTGGCAACAATCAGCTCTCTGGCAATGAGCGACAGTGTAGTATCAATGATGGAAAGATCACAACAAAAATCGCACATTTCACTTAGAGTAATATGAAGAGGGGAACATTCTATTGCCCTCCCACTTTTGTCTGACCTCGTTTGCCCCACTCTTGGCTTTCCCAAGGAGGAAGTCCCTCTTATACGCCGTACTCCAGCTGTCAGGCCGACTACTACGTATCCGTTCAGCCATGTAACTCGGCTATCATTACATAACAACTTTGCTGCAGAGGAGGGGTTGATTATCGATAAAGTGGAAGACGCTACACTACTGAAAAGAAAGAATGGTCAAGAATAAAGCAATTGAAATATTAAGATCGATGGGCAATTTGAGCCTTACATCCCGAATGATAACCCTAGCTGTTGATATTGCAAGATCATCAAAAGCTCAGCCAGGCACTCTATTCATAAGAGCGACTCGTCTCGCTTCATGGATCTTCTTAAATATACGCACTTATGGTATGACTCTAGGGAATATCATAGGTACATGATCGAGGAATTGAGGGATGAACGGCGGCGGGCTTTATCCCGGACTTTGATTTCAACTCGCTCTTCCAGATTCGCACATAAAAATCTTTGCGACGCTGCGGTAAAGACGAGAGCTGTGCATTAAATTTTGCTTTAGCCGGGCCTCATCTCTGTCAAAACAAGAGGAAGAAGTCAACACAATGGGGTCCAAGTCAGACTGTCCCGGTCAGCACCTACGATAGAGTGCGAATCTTTCCCTTATAAGCCCCTGGCGCTTGCATGATGCACTCCCATTTTAAATGCAGACAGCTAGCCTGCTAATTAGGTTTGGTAGAAGCCTCATGGGTGCTGATGACGAATTGCTTGCAGCAATCTGCCGATAGCCGCTCACACTGCACTCTACTGTAGCATGTGTGCAAGGCCCCACAGGCCATCAGCACATGGGCACGATTATGATTGGTCATTACATTTAAAATGCTTCTAGACTGTTCGATTGGCATATGCTTCCATGCGACTTTATGACGGACGTCTATGGTAAGGGTCAGGCTTAAATGGACTCCTTTTCATTCTATGCGTCTTGTGTGTTCTGGTGTTCCGTGCATAGCTTTCGCTAAGTGACATACGTGGATACAGTACGAGCCATTAAATAATTTGGCGGCAATACTGGTAACGAAACGGGCACCCGAAACTCAAACTCGGCCCATTTTTATTTTTCACATTGTATGCAGAATTACTTCACAGATCCATAGCTCTGCCCAATTTCGTGTCCTGTGGGTCAGATATATCTCATAATGCAGTTAGTCCCACTATTCAGACCGTCGAAAGGGCAACCACTACACACAGGGGACAAAATTACAAGCTGAATCATACTTACGCCTTTAGTAACGATAAGTATTGAAATCGCTGCTAATGGCACACTTGTCTAACAGACGTGGAGGCTAGTTTCTCGACTCTTCATCGATCCCAAGATACACACCAACTGGGTTTATCCAATCCACCATATCCGCAGAGGCAGGAGAATCGTCCACTAGTCTCAAAGCCGGCAACAAATTAAACGGCTCATCCATTACGGCAAGATGCAGTTCTAGTCGATTGTCCAGGATACGCCGTCGCGGCTCACCTAGGTAGATTCTCCATCGGGGATCATCACTGGAGCGCATTCATTCCGCTTCGAAGAGATTCCATCGTCGGGCGCAGGGATGCAGAGTCGGACAAGATTGGTCTAGGAGGAGAGGTTTACGGGTCACCGGCGCGAAGCGTTTGAAAAGCGTAGTATCCTAGCCCTTATTATCCAAGCTCTATACGCTTTGTCAATTTGTAGATGTTTGCGACCCTCCTCTTTTAACTTTGGAAAAACGTATATTCAGAAACCGAGAACCGTTAAAAGTAGATATGTGATTGCTCTCCAGTCCCTAGATTGGTTACTTGAAGTGCGGTGTGTCGAGGAGCATAACTGTCCAAACAAAGCAGACTACAACAAAGAATGTCCTTGGGACCAGCTCGGCCTAACAAATATGCACAGATCCCGAGATATTTAATTGTAACCCTGTCAACCCCCACGGAACCGCCTCCGCGGCCCCCGTTGCCGAAACGGTCCACTAAAACTTCTTGGCTTTAATTATTTCATCTGTGAGTGGTAGAATCAGCAAAAGATAAGAAATCCCTGAAATACAACAGCCTCCTGGCTGACGAGAGATCCAGAGAAGCCTAGGCTTTGCGCTTCTCTCGGGATATCTACCCGCATTATTGGTGCAGATTCCAGGCAGCTAAGCCGCGCTTACTTGCTTTTGACACTTAGGACCCTTGCATCCACGATAATCTATTCACACACTGCCAATGGGCCCGCAAATCGAAATACGAAGATCTGCCACGAGGGCGGAGAAGGCCGGGCAGTGCGATCGTTGGATCCGGGGAAGCTGTACGTGGATATCTGTTAGCGCATTTTCCGTGCCGAGGTAACGCGGGATGGATTCCAGGGCGTCGAGAGGCTAAAATACAAATTGGGCTATACGTATTAGGCTCGAAAGTCATATAGTCTATTGGCATTTCTCTGCATCTTGGCTATTGAGCTGTGAGAATAGAAGCGCGGCGCAAGCCTTTGTCTCTACCGATCAATTTTGCTTGTTCGGAGAGTCGTTTTTTATACCGAAAGACAGAAGAGCAGAAACACTCAGATTATCAACATGCTCAACTGCATAATATGCTCTAGAGTCTTTAGTCGTAGGTATGATGGCACCGTTGCCTCAATTTAGATAAGAGATCTAAATGACTGACGCTCAGACGGCCAGTGATGCACTCACTAGGCATATGAAATTACATGAACGGACCCACAAAGGGCGAAAGAGGTCATGTAATGAGTGTCGCCGGTGAGTTCCAGGGAGTATTTGAAGGCTTTAGGCTTTAGAAGACTGACGGATTTGATATCCGCATTGTAGGTCAAAGATTCAATGTTCAGGAGATCGCGTGCAGTGCACAGCCTGTACTAGACGATTCTTGCTCTGCACTTATCCTCGTCCTCTACCTGATTCGACGGTGTCGGGAAGGAGCGAACATAAAAGTCTGCCCACAACCGATCCGGTTCCTTCGCAGCCTCCAGATGATCCGGTGGAGCCTACGGTACGTTCCTCAGAGACGAATCCGCTATCGGCTCAAGGAAGCATCATCACGACACATCTCATTGAGCCTGGTGAGTCAGTTATGAAACTCCAGGATACACCACACTCTCCGGTTCCATCCGACGCGATGAATGACCCTTCTCCTTCTGACGAGTTCTTTGAGACCGTCGGGGAATCGATTCTCGATTGGATGTTTCCGAACAACGTAAATGATAATTTCGTTGGAACTGCTCGTCTCTATTCTAAATTCGGGCGCGACAACCACAAGATATTACGACCAAAGTTCCAATCGACCGGGACTTCACAGGAACCGGCAGCAAAGCATTATAGTCAGTATCATCCAGGCAACCAGTGGCCAACGGGTTGGGTCGTGTCGCCAGGCCGGCGATTCGAATTTCCACCTGCGGTTCAGGTCCCCAGAACCCATACCGAAGAGGATCATAGTTTTATCTAGTGCTGATCATGGATAAGAATGTGGAGTGTGAGGCTATTGATTTCGCGATATATCTTGATGGGCCGCCTAAGACGCATGGTATGAAAGCCATGGTCGCAGGGTGCCTATCTATGCCCCATACTTCAACCAGACTTTCGACGCCCCTTTCGCATAGCACCCGTCGCCGTCAGCAGCGAAAACGAGAAGCTCCGCATCGATTGAAATACAGAAATTATACATTTGGGCTCATGGGCGGTAGCACAATTTACCAAATTTGAACGCAGTTACATGAGAGACGGCTCACGGAACTGCCTGCAGGTTCCTGCCTCTGTTTGATATGCAGGGCCATGACTGGACATTCCTCGTCGTAACGCAAGGCCAGATGGCTAGACGATGAATATGGAGAAGAATTATTGTGAGAAGCACTAATTCTCCTCTACATGTATTAGACTGTCATTACCTTTCCACTTCCTGCATATCGAGCAGCAAGGAGTTGAGATCCTTGCTCTGGAAGCAAATGCACGGTACTGGAGAGGGAGTCTATGTCGAAGCAGCCGAAAAAATACCACATATACGAAAGGGATAAAGCGAAGAAATAAGGTAGTTGATATAACAAATTTATACCATGCCTTATCCACTCTCCCTCGTTCATGAACATTCCCGTGCCTCTCTGTGCAGAATTATCGTGCCTATGTAAAATCTCACGTAAGAGAATGTATCAACCATTCAATGCCTCGCCTGTCCTATGTTGAAAGTGGACGTTAAAAGTGCAAATATAAATGTAGAGGCCAACAATCTGCACGGGAAGATGGAAGAACACCTGACTAGATTGATGAACTCACAGCGTAATGATCGCAATATGCTCTACTATATTGAGCAACACATACGAAATATGGCTTATATATGTTTCGATATTGATACTAAATAATGGGGATTGATCCTGCTGCACAAACGCAAGAACTCAAATTAAAATCACGTGATATCTATGACAAGGTCCGCTCCAACTTCGTGAAGTGAAAGATATAGAGTGTGTGAAATAATCCGTGATTAAATAAGCAACTTGTATATAAATTGTAATTTGCAATTTCTCTGAAGTTTTCTCGTGTAAATAGCTCATCACTGCTCCCATCATAACCGATGAAAGGTAACAAAGCAACACACTTCCGTGATTTGTTTCTCATTCAGTTCATTGTCTACTTCTGAGTCTCAACCTACCAACATACGGCGAGCAAAATACTCTTGGCATCTGAAAATATTTAGGGAGAGCGAGGCCTAAGCCCCAAAAGGGTTTTAATTCCGCCGTCACACACGTGCAGCCTAGACTTGTGGAGGTAGAAAAGGAGCTAGTTGTTGGACCGTCGACATTAGCATTGGCTGAACACAAGCATATAAAGACAACACTCTTGGAATTCACGGTTCAAAACCCTCCTGTCGAAGTATTGCCAATTCGAAATGAATGAATCCCAGCAGAGGTGACCGGCATGATCACCAAATTCGTGACGTCAAAAACGGACATGGAAAACACGCGCCTCGTGTCAAAATCTCCTCTTGGAGCAGCCACTCTTGAGCTCTTCTTAAAGCAGCACATCATTCTACCGGCTTTGACCGAGGAACCGGAAATTCTTGAGAATCTTGAGAACGTCATCGCGTCCTCACTTGCTAGAGCAGTCCGCCATGTGAAGTACACAACATTGCTAGAACCCCACAAGACACTTGATGACTACAACAACGACGACGAGTGGACTCAGTTCAGCACGGAGATAGAAGACGCCATTTACCTTCTGAATAGGTTTACTAACCTCACGCACCTGGAAATAGAACTTTCTTGTGTATGCGTGATGCTTTCACCTCATGACTTTTTTTTGGAATAGCTCCAGAGGAAACCTACGAGTTTGAACGCAAGTGTTGGCCAGCATTTTCGCAGCTCTGAGCGACGCGGAATATCCAACGCCCAATTTAAAGAGTCTGACAATCAAGAATCTACAGAATGTAAATGACGAGATGTTGGTGCGGTCGGAGGATTTTGCAAATGTGTTGCAGCTGATCTTGGAGCTGCGACTTCGAATCGTGACGGAGCACAACATGGCCTCTCCAGAAAGACAATGAGACTTTCCATAGATGCATGCTTTCATGGAGGAGTGTCCAGTTGTGAGGTGCATGGTGAATTTTGGCCAATTGGACACGGAGAAATACCCAGCGAATCCGGCAAGCTGAATTGGGAGTAAGGTCGGGTGGCGGCACGGCGGAAGGTGGTCGGAAATTTTCCGCAAGATGAAAGAAGGACTGCCGAGGCTGAAGATGCTGAAGTTCGGAGCAGGACATTGGCAAAATGGGGTGAATTTCGATGGAGAGTGGCGGACGATAGGTATGCATGAGGATATGTATGTGGTATTCGATCAGGGACTGGGACCCAATCTTTGGTAGGAAAGCCAGGATGAAGAAGACGAGAAATTTGACGAAGAAACTGAGGGAAGATGAAAATGGAAATGAAATTGACGTTGAACAGGCGCCTCGCGTGGTCGATGGGGATGAAGATACAGCTGCTTATTTGTGACTGATGGCCGCGATAGAACAACGCAGAGGAGCCCAGCTAACATCTGGGGATGAGACCCAGTAAATTTCTTTGAATTAATCATCTCAGGTTCGATGTGGCTTAACGCAAGGCCAGCTTTACTTGTTAGTAGAGTTCTCGATAGAATCGATCAGCTAGCTGAATATCTAAATATGTTGCACCGCTGCCCTCCCAGTGCTGCCTAGAGATAGTAATTGTCGACTCCACTAAACTCGTGTATCCGGCGAACTGGCGGGGTTTTCTGTGCCGAAGAAGCTCTCACTAAGCGAGGACCACACTGATTCTTTCTGGTCATCTTTCAATAGCTGGGACTCGCAAACTCTTACACTCTCTGCGCGGCGGATCCGTCTCTTGTGTATAAACCCCGATGGGTTTCTGGTGGTTCTAGGTTGGATGATGAGAGCTAGCGGAGTGCCTTCGTGAGATTAGAGCACCTTATACGGAAATATTTACCTTGCTACAAAATATATTCTAGGCAGCAACCACAACATGCAAGTCCGGCTGCTGACAGCGAAATCAGCGACTAGAGAACCACCACAAACAAGTTTCCAGTCACATATGTCTTAATCGATTATCGGACTCTGGGACAAGGTCCAAATATATGCCATGCCTTTATCAGAAATCCCGAACGAGATACTATCGCTTATTATGGACCTTGCATTACTCTCTTCTTGGCCGCTTGAAGTTAATGTACGCCAAGACTTGAACCACTGGCAGCTAGTCTGCAGTAAGTACATCAATTGACCATTGGCCGACAATGCTAATTTGACTACTTTCTAGAACACTGGAACGAATTACTTAAACTAGTTGCGATACAAAATTCTGCTGTTCTTGCCTTAGCGCAACATGGCACCCAAACTGTTGTGTTGCGTGAGTTAGCAAAGCTAGATCTTCAAAAATTGGATTTAAATGAAATCCTCACCGAATCTGCAAAGCGTGGGCATGAGATGGTGGTAACATTATTACTCGAGCACGGTGCTGAGATCGAGGCAGAGGGCCAAACAGGTTTGACAGCACTCGAGGAAGCAGCATTTGGAGGTCACGACGGTACGTTGAGGCTCCTGATTGAGAATGGAGCAAATATTAGGCAGTCGGCGCTTCAATGTGCAGTAGTGTCTCAAAATGAGGCGACGGTCTCGACGCTACTCGAGTTTGGTGCGGACGTCAATTCCGGAGGCGAATCCGGATTTACCGCACTACATTGGTCGGCATTTATTGGGTGCGAGGCAGTGATACGGTTGCTTCTCAAGAATGGAGCGGACATCGAGGCTGAAGAAGAGAGAGGATGGACGGCACTTCACATGGCAGCTTGGGGTGGAAAGGAAGCTGCAGTGCGACTGCTACTTGAGAACGGGGCTGATATCGATGCCATTGATCATTTCCAAAGAAGAACAGCACTGGATGTTGCAGTACGCTATGGAAGTGAGGAAGCTGTTCAACTGTTACTCGAGAAAGGGGCAAATTCCGGAAATAGGTATTTTATGAACAAGGAGAGGGTAGTAAATGCTGTTCAGATATTGCCATAAAAATCGGCGTAATTCAGTTGGCAGGTATCTTGACGAGGTATTGGGAAATATATAATCGACTGCTTAAGCACGGTTCCGAAGCACCGTATCTGTAGCATTTCAGCTTTCCCTTGCGGAGACCAGACCAAAGTCAGGCGGCATGACATTTCGTCAAAATCGTATTAGGAATATGAAGCGTGCAAATTTTCATAGTTTGCAAGAGCCAATTGCACATTAACGGATTATTCATATGAGTAACAAGGATATGTGGAAAGTACCTTTGCCATATTGGGAAGTCGGGTAGAGTGTCTTCGCTATGGCTGTCACAACAATAGCCTCTTAGCCTTGACATCAGCGCCAATAGCCGATGCAGCTGGACTATTTTCTCCGAAATCTAAGCGTACTCTCGAGACATCCATTTATCGCGGATTCGGATGTCTCAAGGCATTACTGCCTGCTTCAGCATCGGTGGTAGTGAATATCCACTTCCTGGGATATATTTATGTGGGGCTGGCGAGCGAGAGTATGTCTCGGAAGTCATAACGGCAAGATTATATTTGGGAAGGAATGGAAATGGTGCAGATGTAAGCTTACCGTTATAATTCAAATGTGCTCGCATGTCAAGACTATGCGAATCATCTCAGGCTCCAGATCGTGAATCTCACTTTAGATTGTTCGTGGCAAACATCAACTCTACGTGTAGAGGTTCTGTTGCTGGTGAGAAAGTGTTGCGTCGAGTGGGGCTTAGTGTAGGTGCACGTGATAGGCTCGTATTTTCAGGTAATAATGCTCTGTATTTTCTAAGGGTGGGTTCAACCACCACCTTTATACTTCGTGACAGGACTAGAATTCCAAATACAGTCTCAAATAACTCAAATCAAGTGGTTTCAGCATCCTTAACATGTACTCCTTCACACAGTCTATAATATTAGTATTCAGAGCTCAAGTATCATCATTTGAGTTGGTTACTCAGCACTGAAACTGGACTAGCTTCCGGGATACCGCAACAGAAAGCCTAAGCTCGATCCTACGTGTTCCTGTTCGTGATATATTTCAGTGTTGGGAATATTATTCTGAGACTCATAAAGACTCTGGAGAGCATTGTAAGGCGGATTGCCAACATCAAGTTGCCTTTCTCTGTAAATTTTGCGCATTACAGTCCTGAAGGACGGCCGAGGAGCGGGATTCAAAATAGGGATCGTGAAAGGGGATTTACACAAAGCAACAAAATCTCACGTAAACAATTTCAGCCTATCATAGCAATCAATCTCACCTAAGTGTGTTGGACCACCAATCCCTAATCCTACGCCCAGGAGCTTAAGCGAGATAGTCACGTGGTACTAACCCGAAGTTATTCATGGATGGATTCATTCTTACACCAGCCACAAGCCACCAAGATCCTACAGTCTTATTGTTCGGAAGATGGATTTCCCACGATGTTGCCGACCCCAGATCGTAGGGGAATACAGAAGCAGTTATATAAGGCCACTTCCGTCTCTTCAAATGCCAAGACAATCTCATCTCATTTATTAGTTCTGCTCAATTACCGCCTGCGACTCTATTCCTACTGCCAAACAGTCCCACTTTCTAACATGACGGTATGTCATTCCAAGTGATTTGCAAAATATATCTAATTCTTTTGCAGTCAAAAATATATCTTACTTTGTTAATGGCCAGCGGCCTAACGTTAGCAATCCCAACAGCAAGCTCAAACTCGGGACCTTCAAGTGCCCAGGTCACCAGCCAGGCAGCCTTCAGCTCAGGAGCGGGTAACAACAATGCCGACCTCAGTGCTGGCGTTGCCGGTAGTGATAGCTATACCTGCTACAATGGGGGATGGCAGAACTTTCCTGACAAAAGCAAATGGGTTTCATTTACCGACATGTTCAATTCTAACAAGGCATCGATGAAGAGCCAGTGTGGCGGCGTTGGCTCTACAGCGGATACCGACGATCAAACCGGATATATATATAATGCTATTATAGAGGTTTCTAAGGCGTCTCTAGTTGATCCTAGATATATCCTTGCCACCGTTATGCAAGAGGTTTGTTTTGTAATGAAGCGGCTGGAGACCGAGAGCTAATCTATCTATAGTCAGTCGGTTGCGTTAACGTTGGCTCTACTAATAATGGCCAAACCAACCCTGGAATCATGCAGAGCGCCAATGGAACTTCTTTCGTTGGAAACTCAAAAAGCGCAGATGAGCAGCAAGCAAGTGTCACTCAAATGGTTGTTGATGGTACACAAGGGACACCTTATGGCTCTGGTCTTGTTCAAGGCATTAACATATATGGAAATATTTATGAGGTAAGCCTCTTAAAATCTATTACTTTGTTGGTATGTTTCAGTAACTGACTGAAGTGCCAGGCGGCAAGATATTATAATTCTGGAGAAGTTGACAAAAGCGACTTAAACAACAAAATGGGCGCGACAGCGTCATACGTTTCAGATATTGCAAATAGAATGACTGGCTGGGTCAATGCTAATTCAAAGAGCTGCTCGTGAGACGATGCGCGGTATGCTACTTGCATCAACTAGTTAGAGCGAGGTGCTGGTCACAATGCTCGACGGCTGCTAGGGAGTTAGATTATCTTTTGGCGTCGTGAAACCTACTACTATCCACGGATATTAAATGACGGGGAAATACATTAGTCACCCGACGGAAGATTGTTTTGCCTGGAGTTATATGGAATGTGTGATTTATTATAGCTAACGTCCGTCCTAGGTGGCGACAAACCCACCATGCCGAGACGAATATATTGTTTAGGTCTCAAATCTCTCCCTCGCGAATATAGAAAGCTATAGTTAGTTTGTTATTATTATTATTTAGCTATTTCTCTATAAGAATTCGGTCTATGATAACTGTAAAGTCTGTTCCTGCGACCTGAGACGCACCCTGTAACGAGACAAAACGTAGGTACTTCGAGTTCAAGCGACTTAAAACTTGCAAACATATAAAAATTTATTTTATTTTTATTTCAGTTGTATTACATACTTCTCCCGAACACTCCTGACGTATCAATTCCGAAAATTATAACCACATCGTTGCCGCCCCTTGAATTTACGGAAGACCCTTCTTTGACACTATAATAGACCCCTGGACTTGCAACACCACCATCAAGCTTTTTCTACCTTTTAAACTCATAAAACGATTAGATATAGATATCCAGGTACTATTATAATGCTAAAACGGTATTCTCAGTGTTGTGGCAGCCAGAGCGCGCTATGTCATACGCCGTCGCCATATAGGCAAAGACAGAAGCAAGACCGTGAACAACGCTAGGTGGAGGAAGTGGGCTTGAATACTTCTGGGTAGATACCTGCTGCATCAATAAGAAGAATACACTTGAGCTTGGCGTGCATGCACCTGCTCTTTTAGACACATGCTGTGATAGATATCAAAAGCTGCGTAGATGTATTCGATTCGGCAGGTACACCCGGATTATGCTGGCAGTGGACCGTTTTTGCTGCCGCTTTCAATCGCATTGCGATGCCAATGCAGATAGTGACGCACAATGATTCCCAATCCATAGCCGTCGGACGGTCTTACTTTTCCACAATACGCCCCTCACATCCTCCTTATCAATTGATCGCGAGAATCCGGAGCGGACAATTGAGGCCCAAAACCCCTCAAACTGTGGGTAGTGCGGCGCACGTGCAGACGTGTCAAGTTGGCGCATCGCGAATGACACATCGCAGGTGATATTTACGGTCGTTATCTTGGGCGCGGCAAGGCATTGTCCAACCACACACCCGCGACTGCAACTAGACACTGTCGTAGTCACTGACCGCGCAGAGCGCGAAACTCAAAACCCTACGCAGATCCCCTCTGCTGCCTGGAAATCCAGCCGTCGACGCCCTCACGCCAATGCACGATCAAGCACAATTGGTGGTGGTTGCCTGGGATAGGGCTTCTTCGGGTGCGAGTTGGCGGGCGCTGGCCAAGTCGGGTTCGGGTAGGGAGTTGGACCGCTGACGGCACCTTTGGAATGTTTTCTTCTCAACGATAAAGTGAACAAAGGGAGGCGGGAAATCGAGTCCGGGGCAGTTCGACGGGACGAAGATAAATACAATAAACGGTCAGAACTAAAGGCCAAGTCAGGATTTAAGCGAGACTCTCTAATATGCTCAGAATATATTTATTATGCCCTCTATATTAAAACCCCTTATAATTACTATACAAATAGATGTAAAGAAGCATCTATATAATGTCTAAAGCACTACCGACTTCTTTTTTTGAAATCTAACCCCTAATACTTAGTATACCAGCCCTCAGCCTTAATATACATTTCTACCCTCCTTTTCATACTCTCAATATACCCCTCAAATAAACTATTAGGCAATGCTTTCCATGCTGCTTTTAAGCACTCTTCCACTTGTATTATATCCTCTTCTGATGTCCCCTTACCATTCATAATCTCAGGGAACATTTTCAGTGCTAGATACTTCATTGCATGCCATATATTTTTAATTGGATTAAGGTCTGGCGAGTAGGGTGGCCAATCTGTTATTCGAACATGCTGTTCCTTAAACCAATCTGTAACTTTATATACCATATGAATAGAAGCATTATCTTGTACAAAAACAAGGTCATTATTCATATATTGAGTATATGCATCAAGTACTTCAATATAAGAGTTGGCCAAGAACCTATTCTTCTTTGACTCAAAGTCTCGTTCCATTATATATAGTGGCGTCCTGTTTCCAGAGCCCCAAAATGCTGCCCAGACTATGACTCGTAAATCCTTTCCCTTCTTATATGTTATAACGTGTGATGGCTTCTATTTGTCATTGCGATATCCAAATACCTATTCGATAAGTTTGCCCCGCCCTCGCTCTGCAGAACACTTATCACTCTATATATATATTTTCCACTCTTCTACACCCCAGTACGCTCGACATTTGTACCAGAGTAGCCTCTCGGCTGCATGTTCCTCTATAAGTTCTGGTCGTTTCTTTATACGCCAATAATGAAGACCATGCTTCTTTGCAAGTCGTTTAATAGTAGAGTTGCTCATTCCAACCCCACTTTCCTCCCGGCGCTCATCAAAGGTTGATTTCGGGAATAATCGTAAATTTCGCAGCATTAATCGCTCGTCTTATATCGAATACGTTGCAGGACATCCTGACTTCTTTGCTGAGAGTCCTTCTGGTCGTGTATGGTCTTGGGCAATGGACCCTCGTAAAGCACTGCACAAGACCCCATATTCAGCCTGAATTGATGCATACGATTGGCCAGCATTTGCTGCCCCAACAAGCTTCCCATGTAGGTAAGGTGAAAGGTCTTTACCTCTTGTCCTATTAGGATCAATTGAACCTAATACAGTGCGTTGTGGTGGCATAATAACATTGAAAATGTATAGAGGAATAAAGGGTGTCAAACGCGAGAAGTCGCGGTTTTACGCGACCTGGCCTTTAGTTCTGATCGCTTATTGTAGACTGCGAAGGTTCCCGTCTCTGGCCACGTCTGGAAAGCAGAGCACTGAGCACTGAGCAGTTAGCAATCCATCAATCCATCAGCCCAATTGACTTTGCAATCAACAATCTATCTATCCAATTGACCTTACGTGACCTACTTCGATCCAAATCGTCCCAGCTGTCAACTTTGAAACAGCCCTTTAGCTTCCACAGCATCTTCCGCAGTCAAGGATCTCAATTCGTCACCATGACTCGAATGATCTTCGTCAACCTCTGCGTCAGCGACATCGTCGCCGCAACTGCCTTCTACACAGCCATCGGCGCTAAGAAGAACGAGACGTACAGCAACGATACCACCAGCTGCAGTGAGCGCTCCTCCCCTTCCCTCCCCCCTCTGCCAAGTGAACCTTCATAAATCCTACCCCTTCAATCCTCCTCTACGATAACTAACACCCCCTCTCCCACACAGTGGTCTTCAGCGAAGCCATCCACGTGATGATTATGCTCCCGGACGTCTTCAAGGGCTTCAAGCCCAAGGAGAAGACCATCGCCGACCCGAAGAAGGTCTCGGAGGTGCTACTGTGCCTGTCGGTTGACAAACGCGAGGATGTCGATAGCATCCTCGCCACGGCTGCGGAGCACGGCGGCCGCGCCAACCCCACGTCGCTCCCCGAGACGCCGAACATGTATGGACGCAGCTTTGAGGATCTGGACGGTCACGTGTGGGAGCTGATGTGGATGGATGAGAGCGTGGCGAAGGAGGAGTAAGTGGGAGGGAAGGGGGGTCGTCTGGGGCTTGGCATGGGGGGTGCGGTGGAGAGGGCGAGAGGAGAGTGTGAGTTATCTGCTTGTTTCACAGGAAAAGTTTGATCGTTTGAGTCTGAGCTATCTGCTCTTTCACAGGAAAAGTTGATTGGGATGGCTGAAGGGGATATCTGGTACGCAAGAGGTCTCCTCAAGATGGGCCTGTGGTTAACACTTCGGACCTCCATCTGGCTTCCGCAGTACCAAGAGTTGAGTTTCTCAGAGAGAGAGATGGATTGGGTGAATATGTTGCTTAGCAACTTCAGGAATGTCCAAGCTCAACTTCTCTGCTAAGTCACTAAGTCTGAAGACTTGAGTTGTTCCCGGAAGTTCGACCGTATCAATAACGTAAAGAGTCCAATCTCCAGTGCGGCAGTTTTGACGGAAACGCTGGTTACGGGCAAAGCGTCGTTTGGACTCGGTCTGAGCTAATGGCGTCCGGGAGGTCGTGGGATTTACGGGCAATGGTTGACATTAGACTCAGCTGCCTAAGCTACAGTATACCAGCGCCCTGTATATATAGACAGGACCCTTACTAAGAATGCTAAAAGGAATGCTGATAATACAACGTGTCCTAATAGGCGAGGCCTGAAGCACCAATATCCAACAACAATCTGTATATTGAGAAGGTGCAACAGGTTCTGCGTGTGCTCTACACATGACTTAATAGTTTCCCTTCCAGTTTTCTTAACCTTACTCTAGTCCCCTCAATTTTTTCCACTCGCTCTCCAGCATGCCGAACTCTATCTCATCGTAATATTTGCGATTAACATAAATTACCTCACGCTTCCTGCCTTCCAAGCTGAAGCCAATCTTCTGATATAAGTGACTGGCTCTCTCATTATAGCTCGCTGTGGAAATCTCCACCTTGTGCACATTTGCAAATTTGAAGGCCCAGTCCACGGCCCAGCTTATAGCTTCAGCGCCGTATCCCTGCTCGCAGTGGATTAGCATTCGTATTCCTATTTCGCGTGTACTTCATGTGACGAGCCTTGTTCTGATATTCTTCTCCAATGCAAAGACCCACGGTGGTAGTAGGAGCTTGATGAAACCCTTCACGAGGCGCGGACAACGACAGGCTCCCTATCGGTGTTGCGGCCTCTCTCTCCTTGGCCGCTCTTGCGCCCAAACCGAGTTTGGTTAGTTCTCCTACCTCTTCTCCCGGGGCCGTAGGAAGGCAAATGAGAACCTTTAGAAGTAAACCCGACTCCAGTATCTTGCCAAGTTCATCGAAGTTTGCCTTCTTAGATACATCTCTGAAGAGACGTCCACTGAGAAGCCCCCAGTTGACGTGGTTGGCAGGACCAAACCAGTGTAACAACTCTTTGTCAGCATCAGTGTTCTCGATGTCTCGATAGACGAGTCGCTTGGACCGGTATGCATTGGCGAAGGCGGTTGTAACTTCGTCCATGGTGAACCCGAATCAGACGGGTTGGGTACTAGTGCAGGAGGAATAGAGGCCACGGCTGGTGTGGAAGCAGAATACTAATGCAAGAGAGGGAAGAAAACGCCGGAAATGCAATGGTGAGAGAGATGGCTATAGGTAATCGTTCGGTTAGCCAACTCCCACCCACCTTACGTATGTACGTAGTATGATATGTGCTAATGCCGTTGTGCGGTGTTACCGGTGAGTCATTCGGCCTATATTGGCTCCGCGAGTGTCAGATACAAGCCTTCTTATACCCTTATATTTGATATATCGGTAGCAGAAGACCGTATCACTACTGATTCGAGGGGAAAGGGTGCTTTCTGCGCTAGAATATGTGTCAAGAAATCGAATTAGAAAATAGAAAGAGAGCAGTGTATTGATGGGGGATAATAACATGGGGAATGTGTATATAGCAATGTTTTATGGGAATTATTCCCGCCCTGAGCAGTCAGCTCTGGAGGTATAAGCACACCCCTAAATTTTATATTATCCTGTCCGTGGCCGCAAGTTAACTTATGCCTAAGGCTCAAAGTGTCGTTGTAGCCGGTTAGGGTGCGGGAGGAGAGTTGGATGGTTACGTGACACCTGAAAGAAGCGACCAACCCCCCCGAATCTAATTCCCCATCCCTGTGAAGCGAAAATCCCGTAGTACAACTGACAAACCTAATTCGAATGCGAGTATCTCAACGAAAAATATAACGACACTTTTGTAGCTATCTTACTGTCTTTATATTATAGTCTAATTCCTAACTTTACCTTTTCTCCTTTAGAATTTGTTAATTAGCTAATTTATTAAGAGATATGTACTGCTTAGGAAAACAACTTACAGACTAAATTTTAAAATTTCTATATCTTAATCATACTTACAAGGCACAAAATTTCGACTTCATTAATAGTGACTAGTTGAGTATAAGATTATAGCAACTGGATAGGTTTTAAATACAAGGCGCGTTATATTTCAAGGGTAAGGTCTAGCAGTCACAGATTTCGCAAATTTCGACTCGGCATTTCTTGCCGGTTCCATTGAAGTCAGTTCGATAGTCACACACCATATATTATAAAGTTGAATTGCATGATTTTACAATGCAATTACTAATAACTTAGTGATATGCCAGGTAGTAAGTTAGACTAAGTCACGAGGCTAATTCCATCACGATGCTGACCTCGCGCCTCGTTCCTAGTTGCACCTCTAGTACTCTTACATCGCGATTCATCCTTGCCATAGCAACCTTGTTATTAAGCTATGTGGATCTTAATCTAGATTGCTTGCCTGAGATACCCGCTCTACCGATGCCACCACTCCATAATGCGGCTTTTGGAGCTTAAGGACAATGGCAATTTCAGCCTAACCAAGGATATTGTCAACAACAAACTACCGTATGCGATACTTTCGCATACTTGGGGGACTGATGATGATGAAGTTAATTTCAAAGACTTGATGGAAGGCTGCGGGAAGACGAAAGCCGGATATAGAAAGCTTCAGTTCTGCGGACAGCAGGCTGCACGTGATGGCCTGCAATACTTCTGGGTGGACACCTGCTGCATTGATAAATCAAACAATACTGAGCTTTCAGAAGCTATTAACTCCATGTTCCGCTGGTATCGAGATGCAGACAGGTGCTACGTATATCTGTCAGATGTCTCAACAAGCGGCCACGATCAAGTTGATTCATCTCTGTCGGCATTCCGGGAGAGTCGATGGTTCACCCGCGGCTGGACACTTCAAGAACTTGTTGCTCCACGATTAGTTGAATTCTTTTGCTCAAATGGCAATCGGCTTGGCGATAAGAAATCGTTAGAACGATACCTTCATGAGATAACGGGGATTTCAATTTTGGCTCTTCGGGGAACTCCTCTATCTGAGTTTAGTATCGAGGAGCGAATATCATGGGCAGAAAATCGTGAAACCAAGCGTGAAGAAGACAAAGCTTATTCCTTGCTAGGTATATTTGATATCCACATGCCTCTTATCTATGGAGAAGGAGCGAAGAATGCATTTGGAAGGTTTCAAGAGGAGGTTGACAAGAGTCGAAGGAAACATCAGCTAGACGAATTATCGACTGGAATACAGGCTGCTTCTAATTCTACTGAACGATTGAAGACACATCAAGTCACCGTTGTACATGACCACCAACCAAAATCTCCACCGTCCTCAACAGTCCCCTTTCGGCGGGACGACGACTTCATCAACCGAGACAGCCTCGACAAGATACGCCAGATATGCTCTAAGCCAGCATCTCGCGCCGCGCTCGTTGGTCTTGGAGGCGTTGGGTAGGTACCAGACGCTGCAGGCTGGCACTGAATAGTAACTAACCCTTACGTAGGAAGTCCCAGATTGCCATCGAGTATGCCTACCAGGTTCGGGATAGGACGCCGACAACATGGGTGTTCTGGGTGCACGCAGGTACGCAAGCGAGGTTTAAGGAGGGCTATAGGAGGATTGCTGAGGTGACGAGGATGGATGGGTGGGACGACCCAAAAGCAGATATTCTACGGCTTGTCCGTAGCTGGCTTTGTGATGAGTCGAATGGACGGTGGGTAATGATCGTCGATAACGCTGACGATTTAGGCGTCTTCTTCCTTCCATATAATAGACTACAAACCAATCTAGCTAGCAGTCTAGATCCGCTAGTTGAGTCGCTCTCGGACTTCCTACCACAATCTCCAAATGGGTCCATCCTTATCACCTCCCGAAGCCGAGACGTAGCCTTTCGGCTGACTGGAAGCTATACTGATATCGTTAGAGTCGATCCAATGGACCAAGAGCATGCTCTAGCCTTAGTCCGAAACAAGCTTCAGGGGGACTTTGACCCAGACGATGCTGCAGCGCTAGCCCAGGCACTTGATTATATGCCTCTTGCTATTACCCAGGCCGCTGCTTATATTGGCCAGAGGGCGCCGCGCGCTACAGTATCAAAGTATCTGCAGGATCTCCACAAAGGCGACCGAGATAGAGCAAACCTACTAGACACAGACGTCGGAGACTTTCGCAGGGACGGCACAGCGTCAAACTCTATTATAGCTACCTGGCAGATATCGTTCGCCTACATCCGTAGAGTCAGACCTTCAGCAACGCGGTTACTATCGCTCATGAGTCTATTCGACCGACAGGGGATTCCCGAGTCTCTGCTCGATAGCAGCTACCAAGAAAACGACGATGCTAGTTTAGACTTTGAAGATGACCTAAACATATTAATGAGCTTCTCTTTAGTTACCGCAAACGTAGGCGGAAGCCAGTTCGAGATGCACCGGCTAGTGCAGTTCTCTACAAAGAGGTGGCTAGAGTTGAACGAGGAGTTGGAGGAATGGAAGGAGAAGTACGTAAGACTTATGGACAATAGTTATCCAGTAGGACAGCACGAGAACTGGACAGTGTGTCAAGCATTGTTTCCACACGCTCAAGCAGTAGTAGGGTGTCGGCCAATTAATACCAAGGCACTAGAGGCGTGGGCATCGGTCCTTTTTAAGGCTTCAGGGTATGCAGAACAAATGGGAATCTACGACACAGCGAAGGAGATGGGCCAAGGTGCTTTACAGGCAAGAGAAGCCATTCTAGGAGTGGAGCATCCTTCTACGCTCGCCAGCGTCGACAACCTTGGCTCGGTGTTGTCGAGGCAGGGCAAGTATGAAGAGGCCGAGGCGATGCACCAGCGGGCGCTCAAAGGACATGAGAAGGTACTGGGGCCGGAGCATCCTTATACGCTCGCCAGCATCGATAACCTTGGCTCAGTGTTGTCGAGGCAGGGCAAGTATAAAGAGGCCGAGGCGATGCACCAGCAGGTGCTCAAAGGATATAAGAAGGTACTGGGGCCGGAGCACCCTGATACACTCATCAGCGTCAGCCACCTTGGCTCAGTATTCTCGAGCCAGGGTAAGTATGAAGAAGCTGAGGTGATGCACCAGCAGGCGCTTAATTCAAGAGAGAGAGTACTGGGGCCGGAGCACCCTGATACGCTTAATAGCGTCAGCCATCTTGGCTTAGTATTCTCGAGTCAGGGCAGGTATGAAGAGGCT